>JARIHO010000073.1:0-554193 GCA_029282495.1 Mycena albidolilacea
TGCAAGGGGTGCCTAGCCTGCCAGTGGTCGAAGGTCTCGCAGGGATGGCGGCGAAGGTGCAAGGGAAGTCTAGCCTGCCAGCTCTCGAAGGTCTCGTCGGGATGGCGGAGCGGCAACGAGCCCGGTGAGGTGGTCTGATCCTCCTGCTGTGGAACGTCCGACGGCACCGCAAGGCCCAGCAACAGCGGGTCGATCGCCATAGTGGTGGGGTTTTCTGTTCTGCCTCGCTCTATGGCGGCGATGATGCCAGCAGCGGCTGGGCTCAAAGGCGGCCCCATCCCTGGCAGCCAAGGGGGGGAGCGACCCTCGTCAGCCTGGGCATCGACAGGCTCTACAGGCTCTCCGAGGTCGGCGCCGTCTTCGCCCTCGACGAGCTGCACGGAGGGACCCTCGTCTGCCTGTGCATCGACATCGAGACGCGCGGGAGGCTCTCCGAGGTCGGCGCCGTCGACACCTTCTTCGCCCCCAAAAAGCTGCTCATATTTTTCCTGTTCGACACTGCGACCCGTCAGTGTAAGAAGAAATTGGATGTGATCGTGTATTTCATACCTTTTTTCAAAAGCACTGCCATCTTCCATCTCGTCCATTCCGTCGGAGTCCATTGGGGGCATTGTTGGTGATGGTTCCTCCACCGTCGCTGGGCTCTTGTTCTTTGACTTTGACTTTGACTTTGACTTTGCCTTCTTGCTTGGCTTGATCACAGTCTCTACTGGGGCAGCCGCAGAGACCACGACGCGGTCGACTGGGCGCTCATCAGACACCGCGTCAATCTCCGGAAGAGCAGCCGTGGCGCAATCCTGAGTACCTGTGGAATATTCTCGTTAATCATTTTGTGGGGGCGTGAGGGGATAGAGGGACATACTGAAGACAAGTCTCAGAAAATCTTGGAAGGGTTGGGTGATGTTCTTCTCAAAGTCGATGCAGCAGCGCCCGAAGTCATTCCCCTGGGGGCTCTCGCCGAAGCAGACACTGTCAGACCAAGTCAGCGCACGTGCTGTAAATCAACATCAAACAACGATCATATGACTCACATCTTCATGGTCAAGTCGCTGTTCATTCGAGGGTTTGGACCGCCGAAAATCGACATGCCGACCCAGCGACTAGCGGCGTACGTGGCCTTGTGAACGTCGCTGTACACGGCATCCAGTGCGTCAATTCCCCTGGAGGTACGCGATTAATGACGAACAACAACACCAGGAATCAAATCAAAACTCACTCCTGAAGGTCTGCCGGCGCCTTCTCCTTTGCCTCTGATTGCAGCTCTGCCGCCAGTTCCCCTTCACGAAGCCGCCTCTTCTCCGCCTCTACCTCCTCCTCAATCGCCTGGCGCTCCTCCGCCGAGGCTGCCTCGAATAGACCCTTCACAACCCGACTGCGCACTCGCATGCGCTCCGCCTTCTTGCTTGCCTTGCGCTTCTTGGCGGTGGTCTCCAAGTCGTCTCCGTCTACGTCGCTGTCATCGAACTGCTGCTCCACCGCTGTCGCCATCGCCGTCTTGATCAGCTCGGCATTGCACCTTTGGAAAAGTTCGATCGGCTGGTGGTCATGCCCCCGTTTTGGAGCGTTCTGTTTGAACGCACGCTGGATGAACACGTTGGATGCGCTAGCGGCCACAGCCCCGTTGGCCTTGCCGATCTTCTTGACGTTGTTGCGGAACCAATTTCCGAGTTGCTGGCGAACACAATCAGTAATGACGTGTCAAACCAGCCAAAAACGGGCCACTCACACCCTGTCTGGTCTTTATAGCCTTGCCCAATGCCTTTGTCTCGTCCTCCGTCAATTTACGCTTGGCCTTGTCGCTTGGGAGGGGAAGGCCGACCTTGGCCTGCTCTGGAAACCGGTTGAACCACGACTCAGTCATGGGCGGCCAGAAAAGGTCGAGCTTCCCCTCCACTTGTCGCTTGATGAACTCGGCCATCCAGGTGCCCAGCCATGTCAGCTGCTCGAGCGTCGCCCAATATCCAGGGGCCATGGCGCTAACGATATACTGGCGCAGTACAAGACTCGGGTATTTATGCGCCTTTTTTTCGTTGTTACCCCCTTCTTCCGCTAATGATCTCTTCCAGATCCACTGTTGCGTCTAACCGCCGATTTACGCACCCCCTCGTTCCCCAATAAACACCAGTACCCTAAATCAGAAACCGCTCCGGTGCCTTCAATATCAAACACCGACTCACATTTTCCTCGCACATCGCGCAATCATTCATCAACCATCGCATGTGCTCCTCTTCTCGGATCTTTTCCATCCGCTCTCTTTCTTATCTACCATCTAACTCCCAATGTCGTCCGACCTCCTCACTGCCGCCACTCCTGAGCAGGAATCTAATCCCTCCGACCTCCCTGCTCCTGCGCAGCAGTTGGATGCTTTGCTCGCCGATGTCTCGGCACTATCGAAGCTCGCCCTTGACATCGTTCAACGCAGCATCAATCTTGACGGTCAGTTCACCGCCCTCCTTTGCTTTCAGTGCTCACCCCCCATCTCAGATAAGGTGGTATCCAGGCTTGCCGTCGACCTAACTCGCCACTCCGTCGCCATCAACAACCAGATCCCTCAGGTCGTCCACAGCCACGTCGACGTGGCCATCGCTGAGATCCGCCGTACGCTGTCCTTCACTGTATCATTCCCTATCTCTGTTGAAATTCTCCCAGCGGCGCGCGTCTTTTATCAGGGTACCGCTCCAACTCCCGCCGAACTGGACACCCTCTTTCCTCTGGGCCAGGGCGACAACAAGGCCTACCATGTCGTCTGCGTTGGACAGGCGCCCGGCTTATACGACACAGTGTGGGTTTTGTCTTGTTTTATTGACTTGACCTCTCGCTCACGGCATCTCCAAGTGAGGAGGCAAATGAGCAAGTTCATGGTGTCCCTGCCCAAAACCGCCGCAGGGTTGTTGGTCGCCTTTCTGCCCTCGCGTACTATCAGCAGATGTTTGATGCACAGAGGGTCATGGCCCTGACTCAGGACCTGCCTTAAAGCGGTTTGTATTTCGAAACAGTTCCTCCTTCCTCATTTGACTGGATTGCAATTCAAGATCGAGAGGAGGGGCAGTCCTATGTTCATTCGTTACCGCATGCAATCTATGATGTTCTGCCTGATCCTGGAGCTATTTGCTAGATTTGAGTCGTTCCAGTGGGTCCAGATCTCGGCATCCCGCAACGTAAGGCACAACTAATGTCCTGACAAAAACCTTATATACCCATTGAGAATTGTATTCACCGGCTACTGAAAATCACACGGTGGATAGAGTATCCCGATAAGGTACGGTATCGAGCCGGCTACTGATAGTGAAACATTTTACGGTGCTGCAGACTGTCCTGCCTGCTCTGGTTCCCCCTGCCCCGAGCTATCCCAGTCTGCCCCAGACCCCGGCAAGTTAACCATCCACTGACGAATGCTTTCCCTGCATGCGGAGCTCAGGAATGGTGTTCTTATGCCCGGAGTAACATCAAACCGCCCATCTTCCTCATGAGATCGTTGTGAAGGCTGTGCAAGCTTGACGGTTTTGATTTGAGCCACTTCGACCGGCGTCAGCAGACCAATCATCCCCAATTCCCGTCGCATCTGCTTCTGCAAAGGGGTCTCCCCTGTCACGTACCCAGGCAACGGCTTGTGCCTCTTTGTAACCCATAAGTCACATGGAGGCGGCACAAGTATCGGATGCTCCTGTACAGCCGCCACAGAGGAACCCCGAGTCGGAGATTCCTCCCTGTCGCCGATGAAATCAGATCCCAAATCTCGGTGGCAATGAAATTTTACGCGCCTCAGCTGTACAGGGCTCTCCGCGTCCAAATCAAGCGGCCTTGCAGGTATCTCGTTCTCACTGGACAGACAGAAACCTCAGCGCTGAGCTGTTAAATGTGAGAGAATGTGTACGCACTTGTGGAGCATTCCAGTAAGCACGGCCAGAGCCAGATTTTCGGCAGGCGTCAGTGAAGCCTCTGAATTATTCTTCGCCGGCTTGGGAGGATCCCATTTCCGCCTCCGCAACTTTGCCGATGCACTGTATGTCATGGCATTAGTACCTCGCTCAAACCTTGGACGTCCCTCGAAATATTCGGTATTACATACCGTTTCTCGGCCATGCGAAGCTTATTCTTCTCGCGTACTTCCGGTTTCCTGAATGTAAAGTTGCAGCTAGATTAGACAGAGAGAGACAAAATTTCAGATACAAACATCCGGTACTTGGCATCGGCTTCGCGTTGTAAGTCTGCCTGGCTTAGGACAGGCTGTTTGTGTTGCTTCGGTCGCGCCATGGTGTCAGGAGGGTACTGAGGACGGAATGAAAGGGGCTTCCACAGCCACTGATGGGCAATGCTTGGCACTGATCCCATCAAATACCTCACGTTCCTCTGTCCTTGACTTTGTGCTTCCTGGAGTGCCATCCCGCTGGAGGATCCGAGGTCCTTGAAATTCACCTTCGGCTTCTCTTCCTACACCTTCCTGACCCCAAAGATCCAACCCACGACCCAACTAGACAGAATTTCTGATGGAATCTCACTGTGCGCGTGGCAATTTGGCTGTAATTCCGAGTATTCGGTGCCCCCTGCTGTTCAACCTTCCTAAAAGCTGCAACGACTACCATAGGTAGGTTTGGCTTCTCTTCCTACACCTTCCTGACACCAAATGCTTCCCGATCGTGGATTACAAATCTCTCTATCTCCGGCACATCCCGGCCCACCTCCTCAAAATTGTTGTAGCGCAGTCCCCAATCGTGGATTACAAACCACCATCAAATGTTTCCACCTACCGAAGTGCTGAAACCCAGGACGTGGGCGTCGGGATCACTCGGTCCCAGGATTGCGCGGAGCGCCGTTTGAATTTTCAACATCGAAATATTGTCATTTTTCTCGGTTAAAAATTGATTCCTTTTTTCTGGCCCCGGCCGACTTAAACATTGGCTTGAGGAAGAGAATCAAGACATCTGGAAAGGTCACTTCAGGAAGAATGGTTGGAATAGACATACCAACCACTTTTCAAAGTTGGTTGATTTCCGCATGGGCATCTAGATGCCAGCTATCTCGACTCTGAGTCCTGATGTAAGGGCAACCTTAAGCTCGGCGCAAGGCGTGGAAACTAGCGGGGGAATCCAAAGTATAAATATGGGTACTAAATACAGGAGTGGGAATACTACGCACATAGCGGGGGAATCCAAAGAGAAGAAAGGATGAGAATTCCCATGCTAGGCGAAACCTTATATACAAATCAGTAACTACCCAGTAGCACGTGTCCGGAGGTATCTACAATGATCACGGGCCTGGTCACATAGCACGTGCCAACGAGAACGGATGGGCGGAAAGCCGGAGGCATTAGCTGGAGGAATAGCTGGAATGGAAGCCGGAGCCGGAGCGGAAGCCGGAAAGGCCGGAAGAGCAGGGGTTCCCCTGACACCTGACTCCTCCTGGGAGGAATCTGCGAACGAGAGCCTACTGAATCACTATAATGTGCTGAGTCCAAGCCCAGAGCTTCCTGGTCCCCCCTGATAAGTCTATTGCCTTCTACTTTGGGTTCTGATGCGCTTCAAGTTGGCGCATCGAAGAAGAGGATAAAGTCACGGGATGAGGAGCAAACCGGAATTTTCCTGAGTGTCAAACCGGGTAATTGCTTTTTTGTCTTCCACGCTCACCGTCTGCATAGATTCCGGAAATGTATTTGTGAATGGAGTATCGAGAAATGGGCTAAGCGCGCCGGAATTAGCACTGCACACCTCTGGAATTGTCGTTCCGGCAGTGCTCCGATTCGCTCCGATGCCATTGAGGTACCTGTCAGCTGTGTTGGAAATGGGATCGTCGCGCGCCGCGTCGCCCGGTTATCTTACCTACCCCCCCTATCCGTTGCACAGCTTCGTCTATATATTCGGCCTGTATCCCCGTATTTCTGTAGTCTTTTGTATCCCCCGCGCTCATGTTCCTGTGCCCCGAATACACTTCCTTGTGAATCACCCTTGCGTGCGACTTCGACTTTCACAAGCTGTGTTAGCAGTTTGCCAATGTAGACACCTGCGGTGGACATGTAGTATCAGCACTAGACCTCTCTGCACTTGACACTTCCTTCTTCCCCAGCCCTGTCCAGGAAGTTGGCATGCTCCGGCAGGCTCCGGCATCATTTGAACCGAGCTTGCATGCCCGAGCTACCCGATGGGGCTTGGCGCCCAGACGACAATGCAAGCACGTGCTGATTGCCCCTTGCTTTCCGCCACCACGATGATCTTCCAGTCTTGCCTAAGGAGCCTTTCTGTCAACTCGTGTACGGCTGTACCAGCGCGGTCTCTCAATTCGCTCCTCTCTGTTCAGACTGGTGCAGTATCCAGAGGTTAAGTGTCTCAAAAGCCAAATCCCCAACTTATCCGTCGCGCGATCTTGCGGCCCAAATCAGCCACGAGACCGCACTTGCATGCTGCTCATGTCTCGAGGCCTTCCCAGCCCTTCTTATATCTGCTTCAAGGCGGTATGAGCTCAACTTCGGTCGCGGCTCGGTGTCCTTAAGCAGCGGTCGAGCATGATCGATCCACGGTAACTCCTCAAGCGGATCCGAGCAGCAACGCTTATAAGTCTTGACCTTGGCAACCCCCCCGCAGCTCTGCCCTTCCCTCGTCGAACGGCTCAGATGCGATTTCTGTCCGCTATTTCTGTGGGGCTGGCGTTCCTCTCGGGCGTCTCGTCTCTAGCACACCCGTCCCGGACCACCAATTTGACCTCCGTTGAGGGATAATTCCGTTCTCAGATTCAGAACACTGACTGGCGTCACAGAATTTCAAGCGCGCCGTACCGGCCGACAGCGTCAACGTGCAGCTCCAGGATTTCACGCTCAGCGGAAATGTATTCTCTGGACATATTTACGTCGGTACATCCGGCCTCTCCCTCTGCTTTTGCTCATAGAAAATCAGATAAAAAACATCGCATTCCAGAAAGTCGTCAATGTGTTCTACTCCAGCGCTGCTGACGTGTGGCCTTCCAACGCCGCGGACCAAGGTGTAACCGCTGCATTCAGCGCTTCCATTTCCGGAACAAATTTTGAGACATGGGTGTTTTCGGGCACGATCGGTTCAGCTGGGATCCGCCATTTTTACATTCGGTACGACGTTTCGGGTATGTCGTCTTGATGCGCAGCGCAGGGCTTCCGGAAGCTCAAACCAGTTCAGGTCAGAGCTTTTTCGACAACAACGGACAGCAGAACTACGATGTTGGCGTGGCGACAAGCAGCAGCTCCAGTGTGTCGACAAGTAAATCCACGTTCAGCACGTCCAGCACGCCCGTCTCGTCCACGAGCAAATCCACGTCTAGCACGACGTCAACACCTATTTCGTCGTCAACGCCGATAAGCTCCACAACAACGACCACCTCGGTCCTTGGCGATCCCACGGGTATCCCCGCCGACCTCCCTGCGTGCCAGACGTTCACTGGCGACGCCTGCGTCGGTCAGCAGACGGACTACCCCGCCGAGAATGATCAGCGCAAGGCATGTACCTTTGCCCTTTACTTGGTTTTCGCGTCATGTGTTTACACCTACCCGCGGTAGACTGTGAGCAGATATAATTCTGGCGAGAGTCTCGTATTCACTCGCGCTCGCCAATGATTCTGGTATGGCGCTGACATACGTTGGGGAGTGCTGATAGTCGCCGTATCAGATTAGGCGAGATTATCAGAGCCACCCGCTCATATGGGGTTGCGCACATTTGCTGATGTCTGAGTCGTCTCACAGATTGAACTGTATTTCCGACACGAGTACTCCAGTTCATTGCGGACATTGCCTAGCCTTGAAAAGGTGCCTAATGCCGAGTCTTCACTGTCAGTGCGAGATGAATGCCTGCTGTCATGCCGAAGCGCCACTGTCAATCCAAGTTTGACATCCACATAAGTACCGTCTGTACATGAACAACGCCGCAACTCTTATTATTGTCCGGCCCTCACACTGGGCATCATGCTACCATCCTCCAAGCCATCGACACCGTGCTGGAGACCCCACTAATCTGCATTTCCGGTTCTTTCTGGAGCCTGAAAGTGCCGGCCGTTATCGCCGATACGCCTCATCAATCTAAGCTCGACATTCCCGTAAGTACCGCACACGAACCATGCGGCAGTCCACTTCCCCGGATCTGCCGTCACAGCCTTCTGACCACAGCGTGCCCCATGTATGCTTCTCCGATCCCCCTTCTTAGCCTCGTCGTTGCTCCGATACATTCTTCGCGCTTCCCACCAAGTACTACATCCTCCTCGGTCAGTTCTGTCTCTTATTTGAATTTGGACCCAGGCTGATATAGTACTGTCCCTCATACATAAGATACACTCTTGCTCAGAATAGCTATGTCTCACCAACACGCTGATTCCTACACAGTCCAGATGAGAGGTGTGAGAGAAATTGATTAGGATACTGAAATCAGTATTTATTTTACTCAGGAGGCCAAGGAGGCTCTGGTGGACTGGGCAGTAGACAGGGACAGGGTGGTCGGGGAGGTGATGGACTTGGCCCCACTCTTGAGATTGGAACTGCCACTGTTCATATTCAAGGGGGAGCAGAAATAAATATCCGGGACCAAGACACCATCGTTAGCTGGCTTTCACCGATCAATTTCTTTCCACGGCAGCAAGAAATTTTGCAGATGCAGCAGCCAGGAACTGGTGGATGGCTACTGAAGAATCCACACTTTGAAGAATGGAAATCTGGTTCCACAAGGACACTTTGGTGCCATGGAATTCGTATGTAACTCATCGCACTCATATGCCCCCCAGCCTAACCAAGCTTGAATTTACAGCAGGTGCAGGGAAAACTGTCCTTGCGTGTGTTCATTCTTTACATTGAGTGGGTGCTAATAAATATGACAATCCTAGGGCAATGGTTGTAGATCATCTCAGTGCTGATAACAGGAATATTGGTGTAGCTTGCATTTATCTTAACCACAAGGAAGTGGACAGCCAAACACCACCTAAGCTTCTGGCAGCTCTCTGGAGACAGCTTGTACTTAGCAAGGACATTGGCTCTGATGCAAAGGAGTTATACAAGCAGCACTCCCAGAAGGGCACTTCACCTTCACCACAGGAAATTGCTGGCATCCTCACCTCTAGCCTCAAGGAGTTTTCACAGGTGTTCATTGTCATTGATGCCATTGATGAATATCCCGAGGATCAACGTTTCATCCTACTCAAACACCTCACAGAACAGATGCATCTCAGTCTCAGTATGAAGTTGATGGTCACCTCTCGACCCCATGTTCCTGTGGGCCCTACTCTTCCAAATGTTGAAACTCTAGAGATTGGTGCAATGCCAGAGGATATTCAAAAATTTGTCAATGCACAGATTGACTCATTACCACGCCTGTCCAAGCATGTCCAGGGGAAACCCAGCCTATGAGAAGACATTAATTCAAAAATCAGCAGTGAATCTGTGGATGGAATGTAAGCTGTAATGAATCATTGTTGGAAAGAAACTGAAATAAACTCCAACCAGGTTCCTTCTTGCCAAGCTTCACATTGATTCCCTGAGCAAAAAGAATACAATCTCAGCAGTTCGAGAAGCTCTGAATACCCTCCCAAAAGGTCTTTATGACACCTATGCTATTGCAATACAGCGAATTGATGCCCAGAGCGAGGAAGACAAAGAGACAGCTCGCTCAACCATTACTTGGGTTGCAAATGCAAAGAGGCCATTAACAGTTCAAGAATTACAAGTTGCTCTTGCCATTAAACCAGGCATGCGACAGCTGAATGAGGAGAATCTGATGGACATGGATATTATTCTCTCTGTCTGTGCTGGGCTTGTCATTGTGGACAAGGAATCATCTGTAGTGCGACTCATTCACTTCACCACACAGGAATATCTGGACAGCATTCAGGCCCTACAATTCCCATATGCACAAATGCAGATAACAGAAACTCTGTACACATTCCTTGCCTTTGGTGGGTATCCAGATTTATCCTGGAAACATGAGAATCTACCCCCTCTGGTTGAGTATTCACAGTATTGCCTTTTACATGCTGCTGGACAGCCTGAAGTTCAACACAGAGAAATTCTTTTCAGGTTTCTTGGTCATGCTTTTGAATGGATGAGAGCAATGAATCACAAATGGATCTGGGAGAAGTGGGATTCGCCACCATGGAACTATAGACATCGGCCATCACAACCTTCTGCATTGTGGATTGCAGCAGCTGCAAACCTTGTGGAAACTACAAAGTTTCTGCTGGAGGGAGGACCTTTGCTGCACCATTCAAACAACCCAGAGATAATTGTGGCATCATACTATGGCCACACACAGATTGTCGGAATCCTTCTTGAAAAGGGTGCCAATGTCAATGCAGCAGGGGGAGGATATGGGAGCCCATTGCAGGCTGCTGCTGCTGGAGGCCACACAGAGATTGTTGGCATCCTTCTTGAAAAGGGTGCTGATGTCAATGCAGCAGGGGGAGAATATAGAAGCCCATTGCAGGCTGCTGCTGCTGAAGGCCACACAGAGATTGTCAGCATCCTTCTTGACAAAGGTGCTGACATCAATGCAGCAGGGGGAGAATATGGAAGCCCATTGCAGGCTGCTGCTGCTGGAGGCCACACAGAGATTGTTGGCATCCTTCTTGAAAAAGGTGCCAATGTCAATACAGCAGGGGGAGAATATGAGAGCCCATTGCAAGCTGCTGCTGCTGAAGGTCACACAGAGATTGTTGGCATCCTTCTTGAAAAGGGTGCCAATGCAGCAGGGGGAGAATATGGGACCCCATTGCAGGCTGCTGCTGTTGAAGGCCACACAGAGACTGTTGGCATCCTTCTTGAAAAGGGTGCCAATGTCAATGCAGCAGGGGGAGCATATGGGAGCCCATTGCAGGCTGCTGCTGCTGAAGGCCACACAGAGATTGTTGGCATCTTTCTTGAAAAGGGTGCCAATATCAATGCAGCAGGGGGAAGATTTGGGAGCCCATTGCAGGCTGCTGCTGCTGAAGGCCACATAGAGATTGTCAGCACCCTTCTTGAAAAGGGTGCTGATGTCAATGCAGCAGGGGGAGTATATGGGAGCCCATTGCAGGCTGCTGCTGCTGAAGGCCACATGGAGATGGTCAGCATCCTTCTTGAAAAGGGTGCCAATGTCAATGCAGCAGGGGGAGCATATGGGAGCCCATTGCAGGCTGCTGCTGCTGGAGGCCACACAGAGATTGTTGGCATCCTTCTTGAAAAAGGTGCCAATGTCAATACAGCAGGGGGAGAATATGGGAGCCCATTGCAGGCTGCTGCTGCTGAAGGCCACACAGAGATTGTTGGCATCTTTCTCGAACAGGGTGCCAACATCAACACATCAGGGGGAGCATATGAGAGCCCATTACAGGCTGCTGCTGCTGAAGGCCACACAGAGATTGTTGGCATCCTTCTTGAAAAAGGTGCTGATGTCAATGCAGCAGGGGGAAGATTTGGGAGCCCATTGCAGGCCGCTGCTACTGGAGGCCACATAGAGATTGTCAGCATCCTTCTTGAAAAGGGTGCTGATGTCAATGCAGCAGGGGAAGAATATGGGAGCCCATTGCAGGCTGCTGCCGTTGAAGGCCACACAGAGATTGTCAGCATCCTTCTTGAAAAAGGTGCTGACATCAATGCAGCAGGGGGAGAATATGGGAGCTCATTGCAGGCTGCTGCTGCTGAAGGCCACACAGAGATTGTTGGCATCCTTCTTGAAAAGGGTGCTGATGGTAATGCAGCAAGGGGCCCATTCCAGGCTGCTGCTGTTGAAGGCCACACCGAGATTGATGGTATCCTTCTGACGAGCATTGCCCCGCACTGACACAGAACCTGAGCCTCCAGTGGCTAAGCATATGCTGTTGATTTGAACTTACAGACAGACAGCTTGCATTTCATTCACATGGTCCAGTACTATTATTGATTCTTATTTCATATTGACTTTATGTCCTTATTTTTGTACTCACCTATAAAATGTATGTAGTGTACATGAATACAGGACACAATTAGTTTCCCCTTCATATTTGTCTCTCATCGCACTCACCATTGGCCCTCATCATTGCCACGCTCATGCCCACATCCATGCCCACACTCCCATGCTTTTGTTCGGCTCAAATCACTGAGCATTGTTCCAACTTGCACATGCACTTCCTCCTACTCCCTTTGTTGCTCACCTGGTCCATTTGTTGCCTTGCGCTTGGACGACTGACAGGTTCATCAGCCTATTGCTAGGGGTTTCAACACTTGTCTCAAGCACCACTCACCCTCTATCCTGCATCCAGGCTTTGGCCCTTGAGTGATTCCATGACTCCAGCCACACTGCTCATGTTTCAGCATCACTATCTGGGTTGCTTTCAGTGAGTAACTCAATTATTTCTTTATTATCACCGAGATCTTGTTTAATGGAGCCAAAAACATTCAAATCCTTTGTGTTCCATTTGGAAAGCTCGGGCACAGTATAACAAGGGTTCTCAGGTACGTTGGGTGTCAGGGGAACCCCTGCCTCAGCCCCTGTTTCCCTCCATCCCCACCTCTGCTCCTCTCCTCCTCAGCTCAACCCCCAACGCTCACAATGGCATATAGCTTGTGACCAGGCCTAGGACTACTGCTGATCGATCCGATCATTGTGGCTGTGAGATGGCATGACACAGCATTCCCCTGCTTCCACCGATGACATCATATCCTGATCCCCAGAGTTTGGACACGTACTGCTTGCTAGTTTAGTTTTTGGAGCTGCGCCTGGCATGGGAATTCTCATCCTTTCTTCTCTTTGGATTCCCCCGCTAGGTGCATAGTATTTCCACTCCTATAGCTATTAACACTTTGGATTCCCCTCCTAGTTTCCACACCCCACACTGAGCTTAAGGTTGCTCTTCACACCAGTTGACCTACCACCACTACCTAGTAATAGAAGGACTCCCAGTGCTGCTACTTTGGCAAGGGCAAAGTTGAAAGACCAAGCTCTATCGCAATCAGCAGCATATAAACAGCTCCAGTCAGCATCCACAGATACTCAATCCAAACAAATTCAATTGAGTTTGGACCTAGGGGTCAAACAAGAGGTCTTATTGAACCTCAAACATCTTGAACCTCGTCCCAAATCCTATGGTCAGAGCCATCTCAATTAGAAATGCAGACAGAGCGAATCCAGCACCGGCTGGAGGCCCCAAAGTCTTGGGCTACTCCGTGTCAGGCCTCCTTGATACCCCGTTGCAAGGTATGTCCTACCACGAAAGCATTGCACACGAATACCGGTGTGGCCTCCGCCAGACATAGCAGCAAGCTATTTCGACAATGTGCGAACTCTCTCTCCCGCAGTCACCCCGGCAGTGGTTCCGCATGCGCTGTAGAAGAGAGGTTGGTCCGGGGGGTAGACCTGAGTGGTGAGGGTCGTGTATACACCCTAGGCTGCAGACTTGAAACAATAAATGTATAATAGGTGACAATAATAGAACTTAGCTTTGGAACGGTAACTCGGTGACTTCCTGACCCTTCTCTAGGCCACTCATGCTCAGTAAGATGGATAAGAGAAGCTCAGATTTTGGACAGTGATGTGGGGGGAAGCAAGAGGGAGATCCCCCCTGTTTCAAATTGCAAGGGACTATATACTGTGATTGGGGGTGGCTGTAACGCGTACTCGTGCGTCACCAGAGCCCCTGGAGACGAAATACAAATGTTCTGCTATTTAAGAGTCCATGGTAAAATAAAATGACTGTACCAGAAGCTAACCAACTCGTAAAACCCAAACCAACCGGGTAGTGCACAAAGACGATATAGGGAGACAATGTTCCCCGTTAAACACCTGCTTTTGGTTGACCAGACCTTCAACGTGTCGATCCCAGGTGCACTCCTGTCCGAGACGGCATCACAACCAGCAGGTGTACATCACGAGCGGTAGGTAAAAGAGAAACTGAGGGAAGAGGATAATGAGTATCGATCATGAGAATGTGTGTATGGGATTGAGGAAAGTGGAATAAAAGAATAACCCACCGTCCAACCCTTCAGTCTGGTATAATCATGTGGAGGAATGTCCGGTCAAGTTATTGAACACGGACACGTGATCATCCTAAGCACGTGAGCTTTGTGCACAGCGCGAAGTATGTGGCCGAGGTACGAATAATCTGTAACAATTGGGATGGAGGAGAGGAATAGATGAGTCGTTCACAAGTAGAGGTAGTTGGGAGAAAATGGGTGGCTGTTATCGCCCGAGAGGAGCTCCATCGCAATTCCGTGTGAGGTAATCGCTATGAGCGTGCTGAATGGCACTTCCACAGTGCGAGTGTGATGTGATGGTGCGGTTGATGATCATTGGCACACTTGCGTCCAATGATATACTTGACGCGTGCTTCTCTGAGGAACAATTCAAAATTCTCAGCGAGCTCGGAATCACGATGTACAAGGCCGTCTCCTTCTACAAGCACCGGTCTGAGGGCGAGCTTTGCAACACCTTTGCGTACATGCCGCACGACCTGTGGGTCAAGGCTTTCTGGCAGTGTTACGAGGTGCTCTGGGCTCTCGACACCGCCTGGGCACGCCAGCCCAATTTTCTACTAGTTACCACTTTGCTGTGCTCATTTGGTGGTGGTGTCCAGTCTATGATGCAATTGGTGTGCCTGAGACTGAGGAGATCATTTCCCAGGTCCACGCCAACGTCAAGCTCTGGTACCATATCGATGCCAACCAGATGAAGGAGGCTACAGGGGAGAGCATCCACTGCTACCGGGACGTCCTCAATCGCAGCGAGGAGTTTCTGTTCCTGGTCTAGTCCAGATCCTCGAGACCGCCGACGACGGGCATTGCTGCACCTGCCTGTACCCTGCTTCGTACGGTGCAGAGAGCATCCACTGCTTTGGCGGGGTCCAGATATGCGACAACTGTAAGCCGCACTGGCGCGACTTCCTCGAGTGCTTCCCAGCCCATGCAGCGAAGGAATTTCCTGAGCTTGAGGAGATATACAAAAAGGAATCACCTCAACCTGTAAGTCCTGGTAGAGCACTTGCACGCGCACACGTTGACTGATGTTATACCAGGGGTCGTGGGATAGGCAGAATCACAATAGATTGGTGAAGGATTCACTTTGACCAGTAAGTCTCGCTTAGCATGTACACATACATTGTTTGACGGTTGGACCAGGGGTTGTGGGATAGGCCTGAGCGCAATGGTCATTGGCGGAGGGCATCGGACCTTGTAAGTATTACCGTGTTACACTGTTATGAAAATTTCCGGTGAAATGCAATGACACATCCATCGAAGCTTGAGTGTTCTAGTATCATAGTACTCAGACAAACAAATATTTATCGTGCAAAGCTGAACCGTGTATAAATTTCACAGTCTGTGTACCTTTGTCATGGATATAGTCATTTTCAACTCAACAACCGCGAATTCACAATGTTTTGTTTATTTCATATTCCCGTTGCCTCAGTTCGTGCCAATCCCTACTTCCCTCTTACCTACCATTTAGTTATACTTATTTCAACTTCCTCCCTCCTTCCTTACCAACTATCACTTAGTTTCACTGCTACTATGTTTCAGTATTAGGATTTCACTCTACTCTACAGTATATAAACTACAGGCCAAAGAAATATACTACAGTCGCCTCTGTCTTAACCCATACCCCACAGTGGAGCCTCAAAGGTATGGGTTATTGCAGAGTATGGGTTCCAGCAGAGGTCACATTAAATATATCTAAAAATAAAATAAAGATATTGATGACCTTGAAATAAAACTAAGCATGAAGGTGCCCTAAAATGTGAAAATCCCATGATTCTATGTCTATTAGCCAAAAACCAATCCAAATAGTCACCACAGGGAGAAACTGCACATCAATGCCATATATGAGCCAAAATCAGCCCAAATTATGCATGCTAGGCATTTGGGAGCAAAGTTGGAATCTTAAAAGGTGTAATTGATGCATTATTGCATATATCACTCAAATTTATGACTCAACTGGGTCAAAAACAGAGGAAAAATCGGGTAAATTATGGGTTTTGACACCTGAAAAAGGTATGGGTTATGGAGTAACAGAGAGTTATGGGATTTTGAGTGGCAACCACCCTGGTGAAAGCGAAATTTTATGGGGTTGAGCAGAGTATGGGTTATGACAGATATGGGTTAGGACAGAGGCGACTGTAGACTTTTATCCTGCAACATTCTTCGCTCTAAATGCACCCTCGTGCTTCGCTTAATTACCTTGCCATGAGTTTAACGGCTTCGACGAATGTCTCGCACTCGTCGAAGCCCAGGACAACATCTGTCTAATGGCCTTGACGAATGTCTTGCACTCATCAAGTCCCAGGACAACCCTTACGCAATAAGTGGTAACGAGCCTGCGGCTTGTTTGCTTATTGTGTTCGCGTTTACATCGGAAAGCTAACAGGTTTCTAGTCAACTTTTGGAATTGCCCCCATTTTCTGGTGATTCAGGTCGAGATGGGGTAGTTTTTTTGCGCGCATGCTGCAAGGTGCCGGTAAAGGCGGAAGTTTCCGAAACCACCCGATGCAGCACTGACCTGCTGAAGACTCGCTTTCACGAACCCTAGAAGTTGTTTTAGACAGTTTATAACAATAGGTAAGGTATTTCATTTGAATATAGTTAATAACTTGCTCAAAGTTTGTTGGTCTCGCAGCATTACTCAATCGCCCGTAAATTACGCCCGTCCACGGCTATACGCACGGGACCCGTCCCATCTATGGCCTCCGAGATACCAAGTTATGCACAGGTCAGGACATCCCGTAGGCCAAATACGGGTGTAATTTTTACGCCCGTGGGCGTATTACGCAGGGTTTGATGCCCTAGTCTTCTGCAGGTAGAGCCAGATTAGCACCTTCCGTTGCAGCAACATCAGCAGCTTTATTATGGTGATTCCCTGCATGGGCCTTAACATGGTAAAAGTGGACTGGTGCAGATTGGAATTTAATCCAGGAAGTAATATCCTCGAGTAGATCAGAGTTAGCGCATTTCCAGCCTGCTTCAGCATTGCCGAGTGCCCAGTAGACAATAGAGTGAATAGAGTGCTCTAAGTCAGTGTAGATTTCGAGCCGCTTATACGAGGCAACAGTCGAGAGGCAGTAGCGAATAGCAAGGAGCTCGCCTCTGTTGTTTGTTTGCTTCCCGGTTACGCGAAGAGAGGCATTGTTCGCATTAGAGGGACCAAAATAAATACCCGCCCCCGCATGAGCATTGGGGCTGCCGTTCTCAAAGCAGGATCCGTCGGTATAGACCTTTGTACGCGAAACATCAGGGTCATACACCGCCAAAGTGCCCTCAGGTTGCGTGAAGCTGGCACGGTCACGCGGTAACCAGATAACGCGAAGCCTGGCTCCAGGTAGACGGTGTCTGGGTGCCAGCTGTGCGTGTCAGCTGTCCTCACAGGTGTTCACCACATGTCCCGCCACAGAGTAGCTATATCACTGTGTAATCTGGGTACAAATTTAATTCGAATATAATTGGTGCACCACTGTGTTAATTTGAAGAATCATCTGAGTCCGGGTCGTACATACTATCCTCTTCCGAATTGTCTTCCGAGTCAGCAAACAAAATTTCCTCCTCTTTGTCGCTCTCCACAGTCCCCGCTGCCTTCACCTTCGCAGTTGGTTTGACCTGTCACCTGGACCGGTTGGCGACCATCGATGCCGCTGGTGCAGCTCTGGGTCCACTCTTCTTCCCCTTGGCCACACTTTTTCGCTTCTTTCGTGGCCGTGGTTCCTCTTCTTCTGCATCGGCGTCATCGTCTGCACGGGCCCGTTTCTTAGCGGCAGCAGCGGCTTTTCGTTTTGTTTGGGTGTCCCGAAGTTCTTCCGCGAGCTGATGATGTTTAGACTCACGGGCGGCGAAGAGAGGAACAGGGGCGACCAGGTGCCGAGGGACACGAGCAAGACTTTCCATTGTTTCGAAAATGGCGCGAGACTTTTTGGCTATTCTCGGTACGAGTGTCTCCGTTGAGCGCTTGTTCTCCCAATCGCGCCACCTCTGCCACAACACCCGCAGCTCTTTCAAGGCCACGACAATCATGGAAGCGATGCTAACCAAAATGTGGCTCAAGGCAGGGCTTCTGAAACGCGCATCATTGGACTGTGGTAGGGGTTAGCTAGTTCGTTTGTTTTAATATAGTGAATCGCGCCTTTTCCCCACCAAAGATACCATTTGAAACCGGTTTCAAACGGTTTTAAAACGGTTTGACAACCGTTTCCGTGTGATTTGCCCAAAATTTCAAACGGAAACTAAATGGTGGGAGCCCTAACTGTGCTGAACTGCGGGCTGAGTTGTGTGGTGGTCAGCTGTTGAAGCTCATATTAAAGGACTGTCGCACCATGGATATACGGGGAGCAGAGAAATACGAAAGGATTTAGAGCAAATGGAGAAAATCACAAACACGTACAAAGAATCGCCGAGGATTTCGTTAATGAATGGCTAATCTCACTCCACCTCGGCAACCCGGCAACGACAGGAGAACTCTCAGAGCTTGAACATAAGCCAACTGGTACCTGCTTCTTGTGCGCCGCGCAGAAATGGCAGGTGCATCACCTTGAAGGCTTGCATGACTCCGAGTCCTTTGGGCAGTAGAGTCATTCATCTGTGCAAGGCTGACCGTCCTCAGTGGGCCCGAGTAAGACGGTGAGGCCGCTGGCTGATGCAAGCGTTCTATACATATTTCCTCTTCTAGCCTTTCCGACACTCCACGGGGAAGACCGCTCAAGAAAGCTCACCTTATGATCTCTGTGGATTGGGCGCATTACTAACGTTAATTGCTTGCTGAGAAAATGCCGCGGTGAAGCATCGGCTAAGTGCTCGGATAATAGGCCACACTCTCTCGCAATGTAAAATGACTCAAAAAGTCAATTTGTATCCAATCATATTTCTGCCGGTGACGAGTGTCTCGGCGAGAAAATCTTCTATTCTTGCTTATGAGCTCGACCTTGACTGTCTCTGATGGCCGTACACTAACATCTCATAAATAATAGGGAGCTACTTAAGGCTTCGGTGTGCGCCCTTGTCGTCACCATGCTTTCCCTGCAATTCCTCGTTGCTACACTCTTTGCTTTGCCAATAGCTATCGTCCTTCTTCAAGTCGCTATCTACCTAGTTGATCCATATGGCCTCCGGCAGTACCCTGGGCCCTTTCTAGCCAAGTTCACCGATGCCTGGCTCGGATGGGCAGTTCAACAGGGACATCGCTCTGAAGTCATCCACGAGCTGCACAAAAAAATAGGGTATATTCCCGAGTTCAGTCCTGTGTATGCAATCTGAATGTCCGATTTTTCAGGTTCCTTTGTGCGCATTTCCCCTTCAGAGGTCTCCATCGCGGACCCCGATGCTCACGGTATCGTCTACGCGCATGGCAACGGAGCCCTGAAATCCCCATTGTACGACGGCTTCGTTTTTAACGTGCCCGGACTCTTCAGCACACGCGACCGCGTTCAGCACGCGCGGAAGCGCAAGATTATCTCGCACATCTTCTCCCCGAAGAGTGTAGTCGAGTTCGCCCCCCACATCCGCCTGCACATTGCCGCGCTGCTTGAACAGTGGGACCGCCTATATGACGGTGCAGTCAAAGGACTCTCCGGCTCCGATGGCGAGGGCGGCTGGAGTGGTCACGATGGACGGCTCTGGCTCGACTGCCTTCCGTGGGTCAACTACCTGGCGTTTGACATTACGAGCGACCTAGCTTTCGGCACCCCTTTTGGCATGCTCCCCGCCGCTCGGGATGTCGCGGCAGTCCCCGCCAACCATGCAGCTCCGACAGACGTGACTTTTCCCGACCCTGCGATAAAGTACATCCCTGCGATCGCGGTGCTCACGGACCTCAGCGAATACGCCACCGCGTTGGCTGCATTGCCTGTGTTGTGGCGCCCGTTCATGGCGCGCCTCCCGTGGTTCCGTGCCCGGGAGCACGGCGAGCGCGACTTCGGAGGTATAGCGATAGTCGCGGTTGAGAAGCGGCTGGCAGCGCCGACGGAACGCGTGGACCTGCTGAGCAAGCTGCAAGCTGGTAAGGACGAGCACGGGCAGCCGCTGGGGCGGGCAGAATTGACGGCCGAGGCACAAACCTTCCTCATAGCAGGGTCCGATACGACGTCCAAGTACGTCTGTGAATTCATTTATTACTCCTCATATCCTCATATTTAACTCTGACTCCTGTATACAAGCTCAGTTGCTGTTATCATCAACCATCTTGCGGGAAATCCCGCTGTTCAGGCGCGTCTCCAGCAGGAGCTTGATCAGCACTGGATGGATGACGACCCCGTGGCAACGAGCGAGCAGGTGCAGAGCCTTCCGTACCTCGACGCTTGCATCAAAGAGGGGTTGCGCATCCTCTCTACCATTTCACTTGGCCTGCCACGTGTAATTCCCGAAAGTAAGTCCTCTGCTCGTGAAGATTTGCGTGTTATAATATCCCTCGGCGCAGGCGGCCTCGTTGTCTGTGGCCGTTTCTTCTCCGCAGGAGCGGTGGTCGGCGTGCCGATCTACACCCTCCACCGTGACCCAGATATCTGGGGCAACGACCCAGATGTGTACCGCCCAGAACGCTGGTTCGATGTGGAAAAGGCGACGGCGATGCACAAAGCCTTCAACCCGTTCTCTTCGGGCCCACGGTACGTTGGTCGGGCTAAATTCACCGAACCTTGTGATCCAAATACGGCTTTAGTGCCTGTGTCGGGCGCAATCTCGCGGCCCTGGAACTGTCACTTATAATCGCAACACTCCTCCGACGTTATCACTTCGTGCTTGCGGAGCCCGAGAAGCCGGTATGTTCTACCATACCTCGATGTTGCGATGCTCAGGTCGAACTTGATAGCTCGAAACGCGTGAAGCATTCATCCGAAAACCGGTTCGCTGCAATGTAGGAATACAGCGGCGTGACGTGTGAGAATGTGGTGATTGCGCTTTGGATCGTTCAACTTTCATGTCCTCGCCGATTCAAAGTGCCAGAAATCCTTCAATAATGAGAGAGTTGTGCTTCATTATTCCAGAACTGGTGGACTGCGATCTTAACCCCAGTATATCTCGGATTCGATCGAGTCGTATCCGTCATCTCGATTTATTTCTTTTCCATCACTTTTCCCCCGCGCACCACCATGGATGTAATTCACATCTCACAATCTCAATCCTATTGCGTTATTACGATATGCTGCCTACTGAACATTTTCAACGCGTTACAGACTGGCGCAGGAGTCGTTTCTCATCTGAGGCAACAGTTGACTTGGTTCGCTTTTCTTTCCTTCCACATCATTATTACAAAATTTGGCGGCCCTGCCCTCTGTTCGTTACAGAACGTTCTTCCTCGGATATCAACCCCTGTGCAGAGTACTGCAACTCAAATCAGCAGCGACTTCTACGACGTCCAATTAGGTGTCCAATTCGACTTAACTTTATCTTGCGGGCGAAATATATAGATTTCTTACAGGAAGCCGCTAGTTAAAGCCTTTGATTATCCTTATCTCTTTTGTGGGGAAGGCATCTAATCACTTATCTTTGGGGCGAGAAGTCGAAAATCACCGGTTTATCTTGCAGCCGATTAAATGTACACTTAGACCACTATATGCCAAAGACCCAGGCCAAAAGAGAATGGATTGCAGTAGCAGAAGATATTCAACAAAGGGGAACTGTTGACTCCAGGCAGGATCAGGCCCCCTTTATACCGGAAAGCAAACCTACTGGTCGCAGTTCAGAAGAAGATCTTCTGCTTTGCCGCACTGTGAAAGATTGCCGGAATAGGAATTGTTCAACAGCAATTGAGCACTGGAGCCATGAGATGTGTTTGCTGCGCAGAGCAAGTCAGATTCGGAATGATTACCACAGCCTCCATTTTAAGTTTGGCACGCCACTAACACACGGCACGCATTCGTCATTTTGAGCCACCTTGGTGTTGAATATATTCTAAGAAGTTTCAAGCCTTTGGAGCGCAATTCAACTCGCAGTATCTGTTTCTGACGCGATAGATCTACGGAGACTGTGGGAGCCATCTCATTAATGTGCTTGAAATGAGATTCTATGGGGAGGAGAGCTGTGGAACTCAAGGACCCGAACACAGAGAGCGAAATTTTATAGCATGAAGGGTTAATAGAACAGTTAATCTCCCCCACCAGTCCCAGCGCTCCTGCTCTCCACCCTCCCCCTGAACAGGCCTTTCTTTGCGCACTTCAAGTCTCCCTTCAGTCCGGAATGCACCCTCTACCTTATGTTTGAACTCAGTGGTCTCCACCTGCCGTCAAGTTGCAAGAGATCTAAGAGGCGCGAGATCTCTTATCTACAAAGTTGACTCCAAACTTCAAGGAATCCCGCCTGGCCGCAAGTCATTCGCAAGCTCCACAATACCAGTCAAGTTCAATGGTCATTGATACTTCAAGTGTTCCTTGGCTACGTCATGTCAAGTCATCAAGCCGGCTCCTACCCACCCCTCATTATGGGGTCGGGGAAGACAGCGTAGCGGGATTCCAACTAGATTCCAGTAGTGTAATAAAAAAGACAAATCACTGTTAGCTGAACCTCCTGTAGAAATTGGGACATTGCCCTAGAGTAAAGCAGGACATGTGGGTTAAAAGAAGCTAAGGTAGATACGTTTTAGTATCTACTTTTATACTATTTAAGAAGCTCATTCGTCCTTGGCGGCGCATCAGTCATCCTGACTAGCTTACTGATCTCGTTCCCATGGTTGACCGAGCTCCGATGCTCGCTCAGCCACCAGCTATTCCAATACTCCAGCTGTGGAGGGGTTGGGGCCTTGGAGGTTCAGAAGCTATTATGTTGGATGACTACAAGTGCTAGGGTACAGATTTCACACCTGCTCTGTCTCCCCAACCCCGTACGATACGGTGTACGGTTACAGCTTTTACGGGTACCGTAAACATACCGTAAGGCTCCTCGACGCACACTATACGGTTACGGTTACGATACAGTTTTTTTCGAACTCAACTGGGAGTGATGAAGGTGGCTTTAGAACGGACCTGAGGGGTCTGCGCAACTATAAAAAGGTGAGGAAACCTTGTTTCTGATATTCACAGCATCACCTACCCACGGTGGACGCCGTTCAGTAACCGTAAATACGGTTTACGGTTACGGGCACGGGCACACTCGTAACCGTCCCGTATGGCCCCAAAACCCCACCTGTTGAAACGGTGCACTAGGGTGCGGCCGTGAAATCTAATGGATTGACTAGTGAGAAAAGCGAACTAGTCACTCTACTCAAACCAACCAAAACCAAAACAAATCACTAATCTGATCCTAATGCTCGTGTGTGTGTGTTCAGGGAAGTAGGGTATGTATCACCCGTCAAGAGGGTGTGCAATGGAGGAATAAAGCTTTGTTTCAATAGCAAACTATGCGGTCTGAGCACGGTTATACAGGGGTAGCAGGGACTTCACACCAACAGTATATCAAGACTCAAGTAAACCCTTGACTTGTCCAAAGTCTTCAGTTTCCTTGTAAGTGTCAGACCCCAGCACTAACTGGCAGCTAGCCAAGAAGCAGAATAGGTAGGCAGACTTTCGGCGGACGGACACTTGACTCGTAACTCTCTTGCGAGAATGGAGGCAATCAACAAGCAGGTGCAGTTACACAGATGGTGAGGGCGGGGCTAGTCTGCTCACACTTACACTCCTGGCGGCCACTCTAGTTTGAGGTGTGAGTTTACGTTCTAAACTGGCTCCTCACAATTGAATTGCGTGAGACCTAATTCTAGCGGGTCTCTTCACCAAGGTTGAATGTGTAACACTTATATCTGGGCAATGGTATTGTCCCGTCAATGTCCCGTGTCTTACAATCTTTATCTGTGCGTCTTCAAATCTCTGATATCTTTCCAAAACAAATCTAGAGTCTACTATATTACCCGTATATCTGGGTGGATAGTTTACTCGCTAATACAGAGTACACAGCTGGCTTTTATACATTTCAGAGAGAAGTAAAGGAGATAGATGGAATGAATAGGAACAATAAAGGGTGGGAGCCCAAGTAGTGAATGGCCAATGGCGTAGAAGACATTCTCGACCATGGGTATTATGACCTGCTACCGGGGCTAGTCCACATGTATTTCTCTATTACACCATAAGACGTGCTTAGTTGTCTTGGTTTCCATCTTTCTGACTGAGCAAGTCAGTCTTTAGTCATTGCTGACTGGTCAAGTCAGTCTTAGTCAATTCCTATTCAACTTCTGTATCAGTCCTGTACTTCAGAAGCTCCGTGGAACTCATAGTACATATCAAGTGGATTGACAATATAGCGTGGCGCTGTACTGGCGGACCAGTATAGTGACCAGTGAAATATAGTGTGGCACTATGCTGTAGTGCCAATCCTCATCAATCATATCAGTAAATCCTTGATGTGAGGCCTGCATCTTTCTAATGGTCAGATCTGCCTGAGTAACCACAGTGATGGTTAACTCAGTAACATGTTTTCATCCCAATCTAATCAGTTGGTCTTATACACAAAATGGTGTGGTGCTATATCTCTGCCGGCCCTAATGTGGTTGTACCAATCCTGACTTCTTATATCTTGTTTTAATAGTCATCAGACTATTCAGAGGCCGCTGAAGCGGCAAGTCAATAATTCTGAGTAGTTTCCTGATGTTTCACCTCCAGCGCATAAGACAATGGCTTACCACCACCATCTATAGCTCAGTGTAGAATATCATAGTCAGGATGTAAAAGCCTTTTGGGCTGCCTTGTCAAGTCTACTCAATCCTTCATAGTTGATTTGTTACACTGACTTTTGGCCATCAATAGTGTAGCCTACCACCCCAGGGAGGGTGTATGCTCATAATCTAATGCCTCACTTCTGCCCACTAATAGGTTCAAAATGAAATAAAAACTGGTGTTTTCATGCATGTTTTGGTACACACCCTATCACTGTAAGGACCCGTAAAGTATACAGCCGTAACCGTATACGGTTACAGTGGGGATCCCTACATAGAAATGGGCCTATTCCCATAGAGGCCGACCCTTTAGGAGGCGTCTGGGCTAATTGCATGGACACACTGGGGGAAAAAAGGAACACATATGAAAACCATATGTGTCAAATGCATATGGTCGGCAGGTAGAACAAAAGTCACAAAGCTGCCTTTGACAGGCAAAGGGCAGCTTTTTTGCATGCTTTGTGCTCCTGTGTGGGGGAACAAAGCATGTGCCAAAGGCAGCCTTTGAAAGTCAAAGGCAACTTTGTGCATTGGGCATCAAGTGCGGACCATATGTGTTTGACGCATATGATCTTCATATGTGTCAGTGATTGCCTCCAGTGACAGTTACACTGAAGGCAGCAGTCTTACTTCTATTAACAAGGCTTAACCTGGAAGCCTAAAGTGCTGCAACAGGGGACACTTGTTTCAGGCAGTGGTGTGGATTTGGCTGGCATCACCTGCCCACACCTGGAAAAGTGGCTTGGCAAGCTATTCTGCCAGCTTGGCATCAGCCAAAATCGAGAAGTGGCTTGCACATCATGGACATTGTACTGGCCTTCTATGCCTTATCTGTCATCATAAGTACACTTCTATATTTCCTCACAAGATCCCTAGTATATTAATAATCCTCTGTCCCTCATATTTTCAGCAACACTGCCATTGCCGACAGTAATAGAGAGTTTTGTGCTGCAGCCATTGGAGCCATCCAATGGCTAACAATTTTGGCCCAGCCAGTAATATGGGTCCAACTCTCCCATGGTTGTTGCATAGGGGGTGTTAGTGTCAATTTCCTGCCGCTAACGGTGGGAAATTATGTGCAACTCATGTCAAACACGTCATTCTGGGAGCCATTGGGTGGCTCCAATGGCTCCAACGGCTGCAACGCGAACAGGCTAATGATGAATTCAACTTTTGCTTTGAATGCAAGTCACCTGGTTTGTGAGGCCCCACTGATATAGCATGTTTCAGAGGATGTGTTTATACCGATAAACACAACAGGTGTCTGCTATCCAAACATATTTATCAAACCAGTCTCAAACTTACCTCAGGTCTCAACCACCTAGTGTTCCCTCTACAGTCACCTATATCTTTACTGCTGTCTGTTCCAGAATTTTTTCATATACTCTAAAAGAGAGGTAATACCTTTCTTGACATCCATTTGGTCTGCACAGCCACTTGGTTTTCAACTCGACATAAATGCTTAGAAAAATTGATGAAGATTGAGGAATTAGGTTAGGCTACTGATGTAAATAGCTACGAGGGACATGTTAGACTGATACTGTGGGCTGTGAAGTGCGAGGATGAGTGAGAAAGCCATCTAGTTCATCACAAGCAAAATGGCGGGCACAAGCCATTTTGTCTGATGCCATCAAATTGGGCATGAGGGCGGCTATAAGGGGAGAAGTGTCCAGGAGCCAAGTTGATAACAAAGCCAGGGATCAAGATCCCCAGACACGAACTATATACTACAGAAGAGAGTAAACAAAGATGACACCCATGGCCTGGTGACCAGACTGGATGACAACGTGGCCCGGTACGAAGCAGCATGACACCAGCACAGCCCGGCTGTCTCCTGACAGCAGCATGCACCCAAAAATATTGAAATTCCACTGAGGGCTATGTCAAAACAATTCTGTAAGATCTATTTCATTCTCCGCTGGCAATCTACAGCCATTAATGTCTTAATTTGGGGCAGGTTGCAGGTGTTGGACATGTCTTACGCAATCACAAGCCATTCTGCCAACAGAATGGCTTGTGTCTGGGGTGAATGTATTTCTTGTATTGAGTTTTAAACATCATCAGATTAGTGGTTATGATAAATACACACTCGCCAAGACCACTGGGATGCTTAGTTCCATTGAATCCAACCCCACACCCACCACCTACCAAATGGCGTGCACAAGCCACTCTGCCTCATGGCATCAAACTGAGTGGGGTACAGCTTGCAACCAAAAGTCGTGAGCTTACACAACTATGCAATGTTGGCACATCACTGGCCTGGAGCAACTAGTCATTTTTGCAAGTCACTGACTAGTCAGTGACTAGTTGCCAGGTCAGGCAAACAACCTGACCTTTGGTCCTAGCACGTTGCTAGGGACCTGACCACTCTTACATTTTGGCTAACTTGAATGGCTGTGCATGGCTTTTTCCCGTTACCCACAGTTGACAGGTCAGCAAGTCAGGCCACTTCAGTAACTTGACTGACCTGACTATACTGACATTTTGACTAGTCAGTGACTTGGCCAACACTGCAATTATGAGGTCGGAAAATTTCTTGTGGCTGTCTGACAAACTGGTATGGCTCATGTGGTGGGAGGTTCAGATATATTTTGGCTTGTTTTGAGCATGGTTGAACATGTCTTGAGCCGTCAGAAGCCATTCTGCCTGATGGCATCAAACTGGGCAGGGATGTGGCTTGCAATGACAACTGCGGCAAAGCATTGCTCAATGAGGTTCAGAAAGATGTTTAAAAGGTGTCTGCATGATCATTAATGTCATTGTATGAAAATTGGGCTGGAGTTTCTGCATGGTTGAGCAAGTCGCTGTCAACACAAGCTAATTTGCTATGTAGCAGGTTAGTTTGTCTTTTAAGTTTCAGTAATATCATTCAAGGATTGAGCGATATGTTTGGATCATTGAATACAATTTGTGGGATCAATCTTCCAGCATGTTGAGCATAAAATGTGGCAAGAGATCCGACTTGAACCATGGGAGTTTGTGACATTCACACTTTATCTTGTGGACATTGAGTTGCATCTAATCCTCTCAGGCTGTTCAATTTAACAGATTTTAACATCAAGATTAAATATTATTGGCCACGTTGCATTATTCTCTGGTTCAATCATACCACTGTGAAAGATACAAAGAAATATCAAGACACATTTGAAGCATACAGTTCAAGCGGTATGCTGGAGAACTTGGGTGTTATGATTACACCCCCAGCCACCTGCATTTTGCAAGGATCAGAGCAGTTTTGTATGAAATTGAAGGAGCTCAACTTAAGTGAATACCGGTCTGAACCACAGCAGGACTTAAGTCCTGCTGAACTTAAGTTCTGCCCTGCATGCAATGAGCCTGTACATGTGAGGACCACACCCGCTGGAACTTAAGTCTCATACCACTGCAACACTTAAGTCCCCAAACACTTAAGTCCTGTCCAAACACCAAAAACAAATCCACCAACAGGATTTGAACACCAGACCTCCTGACTTTTTACCATCAGAAGGTGAAGGTGTTAACCACTACACCAAGAAGGACATAGTATCTTGAACACACAGATACAATATTAGTCTCATAATAGCTTAAACCTTCTCCACTTTCTTTATTTCCCTCTTCATGTCCTGTGGCCAAACCACTATTGATAGATGATTTAGAGATTGATCTGTTTCAATAAATTAATCTATATAAAAAACTTGATGAAAGATGACTGGAAATGACAGGTGAGTCAACACATATGCAGTACTTACCATGGTAGAAAGAGGGCATGGAAGAAATCTAATCACAGTCTGTTTGAGAACTCCCAGTATGGTCTTCCTGGTGTAGTGGTTAACTCCTCCTCTTTTCTCCTTCTATAAGTCAGAAGGGCAGCTGTTCAAATCTCTTGGGTGGATTTTGTTTTTGTGTTTGATATAATCCTTGTCCCAATCACTTAAGTTCTCTATCACTTAAGTCCTCTGGTGGTCTGGACCGCCTGGAACTTAAGATGAGCTAATAAAGTATCTGGTTTCATATCAGCGACCCAATGCTGGATAGTATACAGGAGATCGAGGGAATGATTATGGTACCAAATGATGAAACGAGAAGTCAACTGACCTTGTAATGAACTGGGAGGAAGGAGCCATCTGAAAATGTGAGGCTCTGGGCTATTAGACAGTCAGGGTGGTCAGGTAAGTCTGAAGGAAGAGGCATAAAGAACCACTGAGGGGCCCGAGATTCGGCATGTAATGCCAATCAATATTATTAAAAGGTTTAGTACAACTGGGCAAAGGATACTAAAGACTGTCGAAGGTGCAAACGTGGTATCATTGTCAATTTTCTTTCACAAGTCCGGGTTCATCGTCATGCCTATCATTGTGGGGCCTTGTCCCACGGACACTGGATTTTCCAGACAGCAGCTGATTTTTCGCGCTCAGCTGCCAGAAAATCCTTGTCAAGTGCAGGCCAGAGAACACTTCTCCACTCCTCGTTATCAACATCCCAGCCCCGAGCTAGATATTCATGCGCCGGAATATCAGTGAGATTACTGACCGAGGACCCTCGACCGCGTTTCGTTATGAAATTTGGGACCGTCGCCAGGAATTTATTTGAACCGGGTGTATCGTGCTTTTCAACTTGTGCGACCGAAAGGGATACGGTTCCGGGTTCGTGTTCCTCTGATTCAACTTGAATTTTTGGGTGTCAGGTTTATTCTCCGTGCAAGGGGAAGAACACCTTACATTTGGAAACCTTCAAAGGTTCAGTGCCCAACTGGATCTCTCCCCGTTCATATATTGAGAGCTCCTCTTCTGTTCTTATATTGTCGAGATAACTCTGGAATTACACGATTTCAGCAATATACTTCACAAGAACAAAATAAATTGGACTGACACTCATTAGCACCAAAATTCCACGTATTGGCGCCTTCGACGTCGGATCCGAAACCCAAATTAGGACCTGATTACGATTCACGAAAGATATTTGCGGGAGTGGCTTTTTGGAGCCCTAGAGTTGGCAATGTTCAGTCAATAAGAGTCGAATGTAGGTCATTACTTACCGCTGGTCGAAGATTGATTCCCATGCCCACCTTGACTTCCAAGGGATGGGTGTCGTGCTGGTCGTCACCCAGTGGTATGTCCTGCGCCTCGTAGACGATATCATATGAAGAGTACGATTTGTTGTCCTTGTCCCATTCGTCTCCAGGTTCGGAGAGCACGCGGTACTTGGGAAAGGCCTTCATAACATTGGTTCAGCAGTAAAAACATCAGTGACTGCCTTACTTTGGTGTCAGTACCCTCCAAAGTGGTACCGTTGGTCCTGTTAACTGACAGTGCAGCGGTACCCATAGGACCATGAGAGAAACCTGCCACGCCTTGGAACCCCCGCTGACTTTGTCGCTGTTGCCCGCGCTTCAAGATCCTGTCCGGCTGATCAAATCCCCGGGAAAAACTAATTGGACGTTAGACCACACGCGGAACGTTTTTAGAACAATTTCACAATTGCCGGTCGTTGATTGAATTTTTTCGATGCGCGAGGAAGCCGATGTTTGCGTAGGAGCGATCCACTTGAGTTTCTCGCTTTCGAGTTTCGATCTTGAGATCAACCAGCGCAAGGACTTCCGGCTGGGACAATGCGTGGCTCAGGTTGTCGAGATCGATGGGAATGTTCGTATCACGGTTGACCGAGAACTAGGGATATTGATCAGAGCAAGGATGGCGGTTTTGAATGTAGTTTACCTTGTAAGTATAGCCAATAGTCACCGCATATGTGCGAGCGGTGTCACGGTGCGGTTTCAAGCGAAGTTTGACACGCGTGCTGTGTAGCGGACCCTCCCATTTACCATCCACCGTAGTTGGTTCTCCCGCACCGCCTCCGCCCTCCCCGCCGGAGCCTTGGGAGCCTCCATCCAGCGGTTGTTGTTCCTCCGCTGAGTTCAGGACATGACCATTGGGTTCTGCACCGCCACCGGGCTCTTCTGTACTGCGTTCATCCTCGACCTCAGTTTCCCTTTCGCGTGAATCATTTAGATTGCTTCTTCTCTCGTCACGGCCAGTATCGGGGGACAGGAAGTATGGGGGAACCGTGTTACGAGTTCTGAGCAATCATCTTAAGATCCAATGATAAGAAGAAACAACGGACGCACAGCAAAGTTAAAGCCGGATTGTCGCTTGGGGGTCGAATTACCACCGGAAAGCCAGATGAATGGGCTAGTGTTTGCGCCATATTGACAACTACTGGTTCATTATAACTCCCAAAAATTGCCAAGGCGGGCTTTGTTGGTGAAAGCATCCAGGCGAAGGGCCCACCGCAACCACTGTTTCGGATGGAAGCGAGAACTGGATCATTCCAATTATCCTCCGTCCATGACGCGGCTTCCGTAGGTTCGTGGACGGACACCAAACATCCTTCGGCCCCGAGGTTGGCTTGAATGAAGGCCGAGTCTTGTGTCGTAAACGAATCAACGGGGGTTCTGAAGGATTATTGAGTAAGGGAGAGTCTCAGATCTGAGAAGATATGTACTCTGGCCTGTCATCATGAGGCGAATATATGAAGAAAGTTCCAGTTTTAGCGTCTCCTGGTGTGTCGCTTCCATTTAATACGCCGAAGCCTAGTCTAATGTTGAGCGGCAGGCTTTATGTCGCGAATTTTGGTAAGCCACCTACCCGTATCTCCCAAGTCTGAGCTGGCACGATTATGTTGCCAGGAACCGCCTGCTGTTCTGAACCGGCCGAGTCAGAAAGACTTCCAGAGTTATGTAAATACCTACTCTGACTTCTCGTCAAGGGGTGAATGAGTTGCAGTTTTCACGCTTCCTGCCGTGCTGTTTCCGCTCGTGTCCATTCCTGCTTGCGCATTCAATGGAACGGTACATCCGTCGTGAATGGTACAATACGCTTACCTGCGTCTTCTGAGTCTGAGCTGGAGCGCGCGCCTCGCCCCAGCCCGCCACGCCGGCGAGAGCCCCCTGGAGCCCGTCGAGCCACCGAGGAGGAAGAGAATGACAAAGAGCTTGGTGGTCGCGATGACGAGGAAGAAGACGCATCCGTACTTGAACAGATCCCGTCGTCTGACTGACTTCCTCGGCGGTACAGGTTGGGTCTTGGGATGGGTATAGCCCTACTTGGGTGTATACCCGGTCCCCTCTGAGCCGGAGGCTCGAAAGGATCGAAAAACGACGGGACAGGGGACACGAGGTTGGTTTGTGCAGTAGAGGGCGCCGGATCGGTGTCGCGTGGATGGGTGAGAGGCAATGCAGCGTAGCCGTCGAAGCTACGATGGCTCGTTTGTAGCACAGGTAGGCTGATTGAACCTCTTAAATCTGGATCAAGCTACGGTCAAGTCGAGCATGAAGGGCAAAGTATTGAAATACTCTGAGACGGCGGAGGATACCATCGTTGAGAATGTGTATTATTTGGTGGGGCTGGAAAGCAAGAGTAGGCATCAATTTTTTTATTGGTGAGTTAGAACAACCGATAGATGCATGTGCACTGCGCACCTGGATTGTTCCGGCGTATAGTGGTTGCGTTCGACATGCCCCCTCTGGCAGGGCCTCTCGCGACTCCTGGGTTCACGTTGTACGCTCGGTTCGTGCTGTGACAACCCAGGCTGCCGAGCTCGAGGTTGATGTTATCCTGGACGTTAATGGAGTCCCCCGAGTTCTTAGGGAACGCCATCCAGTGAGCTGGGGCTGGACAGGAGGGGGAGAGAGCACCTCATGCTAAGGCCGGGGTTGTTAAGATACCTGCGCGAAGCTATGCTTTCCGCATACAGGACCCGTATCACGGATACGTCAAGCAGCTGTACACTTGTGTGCTCAAAATACCAGGCTTAACGTAATTATTGGGGAATCGCTGTCGCTCTGTGTTCTCCAAGATCACCGCAACTTCCACAATTGTTGGCAGGATAGGTGCAGTCAGTGGAAGCCGACCTTGTTCGCCTAAGAGAACCAGAAAAGGTATAGGACCCACACGGAAGCTGTGGACTTAAAAATACCAGACCTGATGTAACGCCGGAGCGAAACCAGGTCCAGGATTAATTTGACAGGATCCACGAGCGAGCAATGCCCAAGACGCAAGGACGAGTGCGGCGCAGGGGGGATCTATCAATCTGCTTCACAACCTGGCGGCAAACGAACCAGTTGATAGACAGTTAGATGAGCGCTTATAAGCTATGTATACCAGAAACCCGCCCTCTTAAATCCGCGAGGGCTTTGCCTCCCGATCAGGGGCTTGGAGTATGCAGCGCATGCGGCTAAGATCATGAAAAATATTTAGTGCGATGTAGCTCGTGTAGTCACTGTAGTGAGCGCTGTCGACAACCCCAGTTTATATAGCAGCGGTAGCTGCGCACCGCTGCTCTGTAGTTTAATATAGCTCTGTAGTCCTGCAGTATCATAGCCTATGGAGCAATATATAGCTGGCATTGCGTGGAGAGCGCGCACCCAAAATTTATAGTAGTGTACGAATTGCATTACTCCACCAGGAAGAGGGAAAATGAATTACAGCGTCATAGCCAAGGCTCTCGAGATGATACGATGGACCTACATTCATTAGCCAACGAACGCGCTCAGCGACATGAACACTTCCCTAGATGGCAAACACAAGGATTCAAAGCAACCACGAGCCCAATCTTCCCAGAGCCACAACAGACGACGATAACTGGGCTGATTTGTGCAGCAAGTGCATCATGATGACGAGTCGTACGGCGAACGCCGAGCGGGGCGGGATTGCAAGACTCCAGAAAAGCAAGCGCAGGGAGACCTATGCGCAGGGAGCACGCCTAAAACTGATCAGGGTTCTTGCCGAGAAAGACTTGAGATTTGCACCGACGCCGTTGGCCAAGTATCCCGACCTTGAGGCATCGCGGACTTTGATAGAGCTCTACATGCTGTGGTGGTCCGCACGGAAGGAACTTGAGAGAAGCTTGAAAGGATTGCCTGCTTCTTGAAGAAAGGATTGAGGCCGTCGAAGAACGCTCGATGGCAGCAGCAACGGCGCCGAGTTGGTGGGGCGACAAGATGCTGAACAGCAGAGAGCGTGCGCGACGTCAGCGAGCAGTGAAAGGCGATCCGTGGGGCTGGGGTGCAGCCACTGTCATGGGAAAGGAGAGCGGCTGGAACTCGCGGAGGAGAAGGGGAGGCGACAAAGATGCCATCAAAAATGCCGTCTAAAATCAACGCACGGACCATGTCACATGTTAACCGGGCCGAGTACTCCGTCGCGGACTTGACGAAACTGACTCTCAACTGACTCTTGCTGTCTCATTATTCTTCTCTACTTGTCGTTAGACCCATCCACGTTCTCAGTTTTTCATTTCATCTCTGCTGGATAGCAACGGGAACTTGTCCCAGGGTCGATCCGGACATTGTAAAAATACCACGATCATTGCGCACACTCTCTGCTGTCAGTGGCTTCAAACCATGTGCTTGTGCTGCATCGCCCATGGATCTGAGTGACCACTATAGCAGTCATGGCAGACAATATAGCACAACATAGTTACCCACTCAAACAATATGCAACTACCAACAACTATATAATTACCCGGGGAACTACGGTCACAGGACTTTTTCCTGATGAATCGTTCACCTCCCTTGCAGTCTTGAGGCACCCTTGAGGCTAATCTCGGCTCCAGATCTTCACGGGGATAGTTGAGGCACTCCGATCAAAAAACCCTCGTTATAGGGCTAAATCGCCATCACATTTCTCCATCATAACTGCCTCGCCTGCAATTCAACATCTCGACGTTGCCTTTTTCGGTGACTGCCCTGTAACGTGGGAACGAGACCCTGCGTGACGGCTTGGAGGTTCGACAGAGGTCGCCGCAAAAAATAAAATAACGGAAAGTGTCTGCAGTGTGAGCTCGGAAGAAACTCATGGGTAAGAGGTCCGCTAAGCTCAGCCTCCGAGTCATCCAGTGTTGGCACGTCAGTGACCCGGAGCGACTAGTCGATTTTGCTAGTCACTGACTAGTCGGTGACTAGTCGACAGGCCGCGCAACTGACCTGACCTGTCAAACCTCGGCTAACTCGGCTAACACTAACCGAGCGACTAGTCCCACGGCTGCAACAGCATGTGATCTAGCTATTTGCAGCTTCATTTCCGTGTTCTCTTCGGGGTTTTCAACGAATTGGACGAACTTCTTCATCATTACTATGTTTACGGACCAGTAGGCAACATCTGGATGTAATTTGAGACTAAAACATCCCTGATCCACGAGGCACACACACATTTATATATGCTGTCACGCTATTCTCGAAGCAAGGCCCTCATAACTCCCCCTCTCACCTCGCAAGCCTTTCTAACTTACTTCGACCTACTTGCCTGCCATGGTTGGCTGGTACCGCGCATACTTCGAGGAACATCCACTCAAAACAACTGATCCTTCACATGCCCGAACAGCTGGCGGGAAACTCCATGTGATCTGTAAAGCATGCTTAGCAAGGCGGATCGAACAGGATCAGAGCGAGGATAGAATTCGGGGAGGTGAGCTTCGACCTAGGGCGTCATTGATATTGTCATGTATGTCTTTCTATGGTCTCACAAACCTGATTGATGAAATTGGAATTTATTAGACTTCAATGAACCATCAACAGAGCCACAGAAGCTTTGGCGACAGGACCGAGTTGACAACCTCTTGTCCCACCTGAAATCTTGTGATCTGCAGCCAGCTAGCATTAAGGCCGCTGCTAGTGAAGAGCATGGTAAACGCAAACGGGGGGACAAAACACCGAAAGCAAATCGTGTTGCTCCTCCTTCAGGCCTTGGCCCCTTGCCGCCATTATCATTTGCCCCAGATCCATTTGCACCTGGTCCATCTAACTTGCTGCATCCTGGATTGACCCCTGAGCAGCACTTGTCTGTCACTAAAACATCTGCTTGGTTGGAACATGGGCTTGGAAGTGAAGAACTTTACTCGCTAGCTGGATCTGTTGGACCTTCGGACTCAATTTCCCAGATCGGCCTCTCGCACCAGCCATCCTTCCATTCATCCCGCTCTGATATATCAGCTTCCTCCTCTACTGGTTCAAAACGCCGCCGAGTGACCAGTCAACTTGGTGTTCCCTCTTCCTTGGCCTGGTCTGAAGGGCAACAGGTTACATTTGAGCGAGCACTTGCTCGAATTACAGCTTCTGCAGGATTTTCTCTGTCCTGGATCGAGAACCCCGAGGTAGTTGGGTTTTTCCAGATGTTCCTTCCCCAAGGAAACCTGCCCAGCCGAAAGGTTTTAGCACGTCGGATCATTCCACAAACTCTAGAGATAATGCAGAAGGAAATTTGCCAGTTTCAACCAGGTGCTCTGGGAACAGTCCAGGCAGATGGCTGGACTGGACTCAATTCCCACCATCTGATTGCTTTCATGTTCGCAGTCGAGGGCAAAGTCTATACAGTTCGGGTTCATGATGCTTCCCTCGAGCGGAAAACCGCAGATAATCTCTTGAAATTGATGCTCGAGGTTATAGAAACTCTGAAGAGGGATTGGGGGGTGGTACCCATAGCTTTCACCACGGATGCCTCTGGGGAATCTAGAAAGGCTCGACGCCTACTTCAGCAGCGAATGCCACAGCTCATAACCCCAGATTGCTATGCTCATCAAGTTAATCTCATTGTTGGTGATTATTTCAAGGTATCTCATCAATATTTTACATTCGTGTATTTGAAATAACTGTTGCAAGGTGGACAAAGGTTTTCTCAAGTATAGCAAGCAAGCCACTGAGCTCATTACCTGGCTGCGTAGCAAGACTTTTGTTCTTGCTCTTATTCGCCAAATCCAGGTTGAAAATGGATCTAATCCACTGACGATCATACGGGCTGTGCTTACTCGCTGGACAGCACATTACTTGGCGTACTGCAGACTATTGGAGGTCAAAATAGCTCTCCGGAGTTTGGTTTTGAAGGATTCTATGCGGCCTACCAACGATAAACTACTTATGACCGGTGATAAGAAGGCCAAAGCCAAGGCAAAAGGAATGATCAAGACAATCGAGAATCCCGAATTTTGGGCTGCAATTGAAAGGTATGATTGTTTGTAGTTCAGGCTTTATTATTGGACCTGATTTTTTGTTAGAATGAAGAAACATTTGGAACCATTGGCCATTGCAGCCAACATTATGCAAGCTGCTTTCTGCCGTCTGGATGAAGTTCTTCTCACATTTGGGAACCTACACCGATCCTTTGACTGCTTCAATGAACATGCCGATCGTCATGTTCGAAAGGCTGTACTTTCCAGCATCGAGTTGCGCTGGAGTAAATGTGATCAAGACGTTTTTATCGCTGCATGGATCTTTAACATGTACCTTTCGCTCACTTGGTTCAACCAGCTCCCTTTCTTAACAATGCAAGGGATATTCACCTTGCTGTCTCGTTTACACCAGCGCTTTTTTAACTCAGGCCCCGAAGTCAATGTCAGCCTCATGGAAGACATCCAGCACTATTTCTCCCAGACAGGCCGGTTCCACGCCCTTGGAACAATTAAAGAGACTGTGCGAGTACAGGCATTGCAAAAGGCAAGTGCCCTAAGATTTTCGTGTTCTATTTGTCTGATTTTAGAGTTTAGAAGCAGAGCCCTGACCCCCTGGCAGTTTATAACATGTTTTCCTTTCCAGGAAGAGCTACAGATGATCCTCCTTTCATTCAGCTCGCAAAGCACATTTTATCAGTAACTGCCAATTCCGCCTCATGCGAGCGCCTTTTTAGTGTGTTTGGTAACACACTGACAAAGCTTCGCAGTCGGCTTGGGACAACCACCCTGTCAAACCTGGCTGAGCTAAAAATGCTTGTCCGGGATGAACATATCAGATTGGGAGAGTCGCAAAGCAGATTGAAGCGCAAGTTTGGGGAGATGACAGATGAAGCCTCGGTTGTTCAAATCCCTCAGCTAATAGCTGCACCACAGTTTTCATCTGTTCAATCAGAGGAAGGGGACGTTGAGGAAGAGGGGATAGATTCATCTCTTGGGCAGGAAGATGGCGGATTTGCCTCCATGGCAACAGAGATGGAACAAATGCTGCAACAAGACGAAGATCTTGCTGATCTTCCAGCACTACCCGGAGGAAGCATTTCTGTGAAGATCGCCGATTTATTTGATTTCACAAAAGATTGGGGACATTCGCACATCGAGACAGCTCGGCAAAGTTTGGCAGATGAGAGCGAACTGTTGGAACTCGCTGAGCGCGGCGGAATGGCAGAGGATGGCGAAGATGGATTGGACCCCATCACAGAGGCCGTATTGCGTGGTTTTTAGTGTAGGATCTATTTTTTACATTTATTTCATGTTTTCCATGTACCAATATATATATTCTCTGCGCTAGAACAGCCGTTACGGCTCTGTGAATCTTTTGGCCACAGCAGTTTCCTAATTTGGATTGACAGGTCGGCAGGTCAGGTCACTCAGGTGACTTGACTGACGTGACTTTGCCGACTTTTCGGCTAGTCACTGACTAGTCAGTGACTTGGCCAACACTGGAGTCATCATGGCGACGTCTAGAGTCGACTTATTACTGCAGGCTCTGGGTTCTCCAATACGTCACTGGTGTCACTTCTCTACAGATCATCCAATAAATTTAGTTCTCCTCCATCTACGATGGTACGTTGGTTCCGTTCGTTGTCCGAGCCTTCCGCCACGGGCACTGGATATTCCACACAGGAGCTCCAGGCGTGTCGGCGAAGTCAGCTGCGCGAAAGTCTTTATTAAGTGCAGGCCACAGAACTTTTCTCCACTCGTTGTTAGTAGCATCCCATCCCCGTGCCAGACATTCATTTGGGGAGATATCGGTGAGATGACCGCCTGAGGGCCCTCGACCTCGCTTTGCTATAAAATTGGGGACCGCCGCCAGGAACGTATTTGACCCGCCAGATGCTGCTTGATTTTGCACTTGAGCAATGGAAACAGATATGGTTTCCCCTGTGTTCTCCTCGGTTTTCGCTGATGATTGGTTAGTCGCGTTTATATTCACACTGATTCGAATTTGAGATGACTTGCTTTTTGGTCTGTTCGAATTTTCTGTGCCGAGCTTGATCTCTTCATGTTCATATATTGAGAGCTCTTCTTCCGTCCGAATGTTGTGGAGATAACTCTGGGGCTATTCAGTTTCATAAACTCGACGAACAGATTGGGCTGACACTCGTTAGCACTATGACTCCACGTATTCGTGCCTTTGACGTGGGATCCGAAACCCAAATCAATACTTGGTTCCGATTTACGAATGAGATCTGCGGAAGGGGCATTTTTGAACCCTTTAATTGTGAAATAAAACGTCAATTGGGGAATATTAATCATCAGCCCTCACTTGCCGGCGGTCGGAGATTTATCCCCATGCCTACTTTGACTTCCAAAGGACGGAATTCGGGCCGCTCAGCACTCAACCGCACGTCCTGTGCCCAGTAGCCAATGTTATATGAGGAGTACGATCGGCAGTCCTCATTCCATGCGTCTCCAGGTTCCGAGACTACACGGCACCTGGGCATAACCTTGACAAGGCTGAGTTAGGACCAGATAGAACTGTGGTTGTCTTACTTTACTATCAGTGGCCTCCAAGGTAGTATCATTGTTCTGATTGTATGACAAGGCGGCAGTCGCCAAAGGACCGCCTTGAGAAATTCCCGCAGTAGCTTTAATCCCCCGTTGATTTTGTTGCTGTTCCCCGCGTTTGTAAAACCTGTCTGGAAGGTTGAACCCCCTGTCTAGGCTAACTCAATGTTAGAATGAAACGGACAACATATTGGCATGAGTACTCACAATGTCCGTTGTATAATCGACTTTGTCCTATACGCAACAAAACCAAGGCTTGCATATGAGCGATCAACTTGGGTTTCACGCGGTCGAGTTTCGATTTCAAAGTCAACAAGGGCAATGACTTCAGGCTGGGATAACGGGCGGGTTAGATCGTTGAGATCAATTGGCATTGCCGTTTCTCGATTGATTGTGAACTACGAGAAATCAGTAGACAATAAAAAAGTCTCGAAAGCTTCCTACCTTGAAGCTGTACCCAATATTGACCGCGTATGTATGCCCCGTGTTGAGTTTGAGACGAAGTTCGATCCGTGTTCTATGGAGCGGACTTTCCCATTTATCATCCACCATGGTTGGTCCCGCATCATCTCCACCTCCACCTCCGCCTGCGCCTCCGGCTCCGTGTGGTCCTCCATTCCCCCCATCTCTACCCCCGCCTGCTTCCCTGGCTCCGTTTGGTTGGCCGCCATTCCCGCCTCCACTCCCGCCTCCCGCTCCGTTTCCGTTACCCTGCGCACCTCCGTTTGGTCCTCCTCCATTACCGCTGTTTCCACTGGCGCCTCCACCACTGCCTCCGCCCCCACTTCTATTGAAATCCGGGGGAGTTCCATTGGATGCAACAGTGCTGTGAGCTCTGGATAAATAGCTCAAAATCAGGAAAGGAAAAACAACATTTGACGCACAATAATGTTAATGCGGGATTGCTGTGGGAAGGTTGAATCACGACCGGAAAGCCTGACGATTCTGCCAGAGATTGTGCCATATTGACAACCACCGGTTCATTATAATATCCGAAGATTGCCAAGGCAGGTTCCTCTGGGGAAAGCATCCAGGCAAATGGGCCACAGCAACCACTGCCTCGGATAGAAGTGAGAAGAGGGCCATCCCAATTGTTCTCGATCCACGATGCGGCGTTTACAGGTTCATGGACGGACATCAAACACCCCCCAGTACAGAAATTGGCCTGGATGCACGCCACATCGCTCGTAGTGAAAGAATCAACGAGTGTTCTGAGAATCCGAATGTGAGGAAGAGTTTTCGATGCAAGGAAATACAAACAGTTGTCTTTCTCCAGGAGGTGAATATACAATGAAAGTTCCAGTTTCCAAGCCGGCGGCAGCGTCATTTCTATCCAGCATGAGCACTCCTAGCGAGATAATCATTTTGGAAACCCGGGATTTGTGTGTGGCAACGGTGGACGGCGTACCTGTATCTTGTAAGTTGGAGCTGGAGCTACCACGATCGACATTTTCTGCTATGCCGTTGGCGTTCATCATACCCACTATTGTGGGTATTTCAGCTGAGAGCCTAACTATATCTGCAGCGAACGATGGAGAGCTTACCTGTATCCTCCGGGACTGACCTAGAGCTTCTGCCGTCGTCAAGGTCCGCCAACAGACGCGTGTTATAACTCGGCGAGGCTGGAGTGGATGTACTTGGGAGTATATGCCAGCGAGAGGAACTTCGGCCAACCTGTCGAGCGGGCCCGGGGGGTTCAACTTCATCCTCGGCACCTGCATGGCTGGAGTACAATCCATAATCGTCACGCCCACTTCTACGATCCGGATGAGGTCTAGCAGGCACTTGAGGTGGTTGTGCCAACCAAGGGGACGTGCCTACAGGAGACGGATACTGATTCCTCGTCACGACAGGTGGTTGTGTAGGCGTGATCGCCGGAGTTATATGCTGGAACTGCCCCTTGCCATCAACGTCACTGGCCCCAACCATTGATGCAGATCGAAGCGCAGGCGCAGCGGACTGCGGCTGGAAACCGTATTGCCCAGAATACGCCGGAGATGCCCCATATGGGGTCTGAGGCGACGCATACTCAGGGTGTGACGAATGATAGCTGGTCGAGCCAAGGTATCTAGCGTTTGGAGGCTGGGACTTCGGGGGAGGGTTCCACTGGCCATAATGAGACTGAGGGGCAGCGTAGGGAGAATTATATCCCGTGTTCGCGGCGCGGGGAGTGTCGTAGTGAACCGGAGCGTTGTACGGGCTCGAATCATACGACTGCTGCGTGTCAACTGAGGCCTTCTCGCCGCGCGTGCGGTGGCCCGGCGTGAAATCTCCTCGCGGAGAAGACGGTGTGGGGTCCACGGGCTCGGGAAAAGACGCAAGGGACGGGTACGGACTGTATGCAGGAGGGTTCAACCGGGCACGGTCACCCGTATCTGGGACATAGCGCTCCAGGACAACCATCGCCGCGGGGGGTTCAGTGCTCAGCGTCGTTTCGGAGGTTTTGCGCGTCATGGGTCCCCGCATGGACACCGGTGGCGACGTCGGGCGCAGGGTGAACGGTTCGATGACATCCTCTCGGTTGGCAACCTGCACAGGCAAAGGTGGCGACATTGCACGAGCCGGAGATGTGACTCCGGAGTCGTAAGTTAACGAAGGGACACTGCCAGTATGCGTGTGGATGGTGTTGGTAGTATATATGGTGCCAGGCCTTTGGGAGTTGGCCATGGATATGCTTTGCGGTATGATGATTGACTGCCTAGAGAGGTTAGATACGGGGCGGCCGTGGATCGGGGGTCGGGTCAAGTACGGGTGCGTGTCACCCTCGTTGGTCTGCTCGGGTTTGCGCTTTCGGATAAACAGAAACGCGATCGCTCCACCGATGATGAGGACGGCCACACCGCCAATGACACTGCCGACGATGGCCCTGACCGGGGGCTTGCTTTTCTTGTGGCCTTGTATCAAATCCGGTTTGTCTAACGAATATCATTCAGTGAGGGAGCAAAGGAGTGATAGGTAGGCACTTTGTTGAGCGATGAGCCTGGCCTGGGCTGTATCGAAGCGTCCATCATTCCAATTACGGGCTGCACATAATTAGTAGCGAGCGTCAGACTTGAGTTTTCTGTCACGTACGATCTGTGGTTGCCCAAAAAGGAATTGCCGTGCCTGTTGGCAGGGTAACGTTGGACGGAAAGTATCTGCAGAGGAACTGGTCAATGAGTATCGCGAAGACAGGGCGGTCAGATTTACGAGTCTGTCAAGAAACCATTGCAACTCTGGTCATATGCTGCCCAGCTGGCGAAATCAAATGAGTTCGAATAAGAACAGTGGTAGCATTTCGCAGCTTACTTCCCCACCGCTGAGTCGAACCCTTGACACGCAGTGCACGCGCTGATGAGATTATATGCTGCCCAGGAACTTTAGAGGCCAATATCAAAGCTGGTCGAGATAAGAGTCGAAGTGGGGTTACCATGTACAGAGATTTGCGGTTGTGGAATTAGGATTGGTGTACGATTGATTTGGTGCAAGTTGCGGTACATCCCAATCTTCAAAAAGAGGTTAATGAAGTGAATACGCGAAACAATTTTCGGCGCCCCAGAACTTACTGACAGTGAAACAAGATCCCCAGACATAGGCGGTAAGAAGGCAGGGAGAAGAGCGTTGCGAGTTAGAAGCCCAGTCGTAGTCGGCGCTGCATCGAGCCTGGGTCTGCACTGAGCGCCCGTTCAAAGACCGCGCGGTGAGCGTCGAACTTGAAGCCGCGAAGAGGTAAATAAGGCTCAAGGGCCATGAAACACCATGACGGCGACCGGACATGAAGGCCGTGCAATAGAAAAGTGACCACAAAAGGGAGCGGCGTGAGGCTGTCGTGAAAGAGCGGAAGAGAGAGCTACCGTTTACTATCCAGGCACTGTTATGGCCGGCTGACCTCAAGCTGTGCGAAGTGGGCGTTCCGTCAAACCGGCTATACCAGAATGGGCTGGACCGGCTATACCAATATACGAGGCAGTGAGAAGCGGGTTTCAAAGTCTACACACCGACAGACAGATGGGCTGGAAGAAAGCTAGAATAAGGTGGCGTTATCCAGTCCTCTGCATGCACCATTTGAGCAGAAATAGACATCTTATGAAGTGTTCGTTGTTCGCGGACCTGGGCGTCCGTCGATGTCAATCAGTCTAATGAAATTCCGAAGCGCCATCTAGAGAAAATCGACGAGACGTTGATAATCAAGAAATGCAGATGCAAGTAAGGCCGCGGCGGACCTCGAAAAGACGGAGAACCATGGAGGTTGCCATTCTCGCACTGCAGTTCCTGCGAGAAACACGGAACCGTGCATAAACGAAGAACAGAAGCTACGCGCCGTTGTTGCACCGACCTGATCGAACGTTATCGTTTTCCAAGAAAAGCACTGTACAGGTCGGTGTCCACATGCGCAAGAACCAGTGCCTGACAGTATGGAACGATGTGTATCATTTAGCCTGTCCTAAGTATGCCTTTGAGGAAGGGCCAAAGTCCAGAGCTCTGAGAAGTAGGGGAGAAAAGAGATCCAAGTCGGAGAAAGCCAAAAAAAAACCAAGGATGCATAGCTGGTGGCACGGCCCGTGTCGAAGATATTCAGCAGACCAATTGCAAAGAAAGTTGCAGAAATCCGTGCAAAATTGGTCAGCTGGAAGGGAATGGAAGGGAAGCAGCCAGGTGACAGCGGTAAGTCATGATCAAAGAGAAGTCAGAGAAGTTGGTGGAAGTCATGTGGTCATCGATTCGCGTCGCGTATCTTGGACCAGGCACGGTCAAATAAACGAGTTCAATTCAGTTTATCCTATGTACTTCTAAAGTCGATTCTATGCCGTTTCAAATGCACTTTTATTATTTCCCACCTTTTTTCACATTTTCACCAACTTTTATTGTAAATTTTACAACTTTTCCCACAAATTTGCTCACTTTTGAAGCTCGAAATAAGGTGGGGATCTCTGATGTTTTTCCCCTATTTTATTACCGGTATGGCTGAAATACTGGGGCATAATTATTTTTGACACACCTTCATGGAATTTTACACAGGCTAGACGAGTTTATGGAAAATATTCACCACCCTTTGGGCTTTGGTGTAGAAAAAAAAACACACCCCACTTGTTATGACCATGCACTTTCCGGCTATTCCCCGGCACAGCTCCGTCTATTCTAATCCGGAGCCTCGGCTCTGACTTTCCCTCCTATTGTTCTTATTGTTCTTATTGTCTTTTACATACTTCTTTCTGCATTAGACTTATCTCCGTATTTAGTATAAATACGTATTATGTTCTACTGTATCTTTAGTTGAGAATTAACGTGCTTTGCCTCTGCATAGCTCGGTGGTCTGATCTCTGTTTCCTTCGTCGTTGAGCCAAGTTAGTTGGTGTACTGGATCCTCTACGTGGTATCACTTCCGGCCTTATCCGTCCTTCCGACATTTCCGTCCTCCAGCTATTCTCCGTCCTCCGGCTATTCTCCGACACAGATATAACACCATTCATCAGGGCTAGAAAAGACACAACTACTAAACTAGTACAAGTACCAAAGTGCACACATTACAAACATGAGCAAAAAAAACACACCACAAATCAGAGCAAGGAAATGTTACACAGCCCAGAGTTGTTTTCTTCAGCTCCCTCAGCCACTCCACAAAAATACACACCTCACAAGGGTCACTCAAAAAATACACAGGTTCAGCCGAGATCTCACGGATCAGCAATCTGCATGGCAACCACCTTTGATCCAAACAGCACACTTTGGGACGAGTGGTTCAATTTGAAAGTCGGTGGAAGGGTGTCTTGAGATCGCTTGAAGACAAGGGCAGTCAAACGGCAGAACCCAACTTGGCAGCAGAATTTATTGCTGTAAGTCGGCTCTCAAAACATTACCTCAAATCTGGGAACTCACCAATATTCCGAGACAAGGCTGACCCAAGGCATGAGCAGCTCAGCCTTGTCATAGGATAAGGAAGGTCAGCGGGAATCGGGCAAGCGTGATGTGGCTTGATGCCATCACTCGCTCGCTCTGCTCTTGCCCTCATCGCCTGATTCCAGTTGCACATTTCTTTTCGTCATTACCTCTCTCTCTACATCTCCACTTCGTATATATTTGTTATGGAAGACCATACAACAAATCTGATACCCGATAGAATACGCTGAACACACAGATCAGAAGGAATCAGCAGGGTGCTGCAAAAGCTGCCACAGAATCTAAAAGTGAAGAAGAGCAACAATATCACGGAGAGGAATGCTATGAGGGGGTTGGCGGGGGTGGAGCATGAGCACAACCCAGAGAAGTTCCCAAATCCTCTCTCAGACAACGAATCACTGATTACAGTCCCTGACAAGGCGGTTCTTTCACCATCTTGACGCATCTCAGACCTCGTGGAGAAGTTGACCCCCAACTCAATGAAGAATTGGACGCGGATTCTGCTGGGAAACAAGCACAGGGCAGCTGATCTCGAGGCCGAAAGACTGTCCAAGTGCATTCGGGAGGAGATCGTCATCCAGCCGGGTATGAGCCTCCCCATTGTCTTTCACCACTACCTGGGAGAACTCTAGTCTGTGCTAAGTTCCGGGTTCGAACCCGGACCTGGGGAAACATGACCATCACATGACTCCACGTGGTCTATTCTCGAGCTCAAATATTCAGATATTGAGCAGGGGGCATTGAAACCTACAATGAATGTGTTGAAAACAATTATTTGGCTATTGGGCTTGTTCTCTTGTTGTCAGTACTTGTAAGAATGTTGGTCAAATCTTTCACATGTAATCACGTGTTGATCATATTTTCTCAGGTCCGGCTCGACATCAACAAGTTCGATCAGACTCGATACAAGTAAAATTTTTGACTGTCTTAATTTTTCTTTTTGAGTCTGACATGTGGGAGACTAGGAGAACTCTACAATAACAATGACAACATTCCCCTTTCCTGCTTCACCTCACACAATCTCGAGTTCATCAACACTTCTTACTCCCAGCTTGCTATGAGAAAACTCAATGCCGAGGCTCTGGGCGAAAAACAGAAGTCAGTAATGGACACAGCACACTTCGAGGAGAATTGTCTCAAGGAATCTGCCTTGAACTGCGGCTACTGGCAGGACGCGGCACACAAGTTCTGTGTGTTTGTTGAGGAGATCTGTGGTGACCCCGACTCCAAGGCCAGCAAGCGTTGGCAGGCGCATTTCGGTGACAGACCTGGTATTGGGGCACCCGGGCAGTTATTCAAATTTGCTCGAGTTGCAACATACTATAATGTACTTCACTACATTACGATGTCATCTCACAAGAGCTAATGCTGGCCTGAGCAGTTAGCTAAGAGGGATATAATGTGTCTCGAACCATTAGAAAGGTGCTGGACAACAATCCTGGTAAAGGGTTGAAGTGGGAAGTCGCTAATGGAGCAATCACGGAAAGTGCCTTACCATCCTGGAAACAGATTGGGGCTACTGCACATCCCTGACTAAGGGCATATTACGAGGGAACATCCTTCTGAACCAGAGGGATCATTGTTGGGCATCATCTGACGTCTCCAGAACTGCCAAGAGGGAGCTGGACTTGGTCGATCTACCAATTGACTAAGAAACCACACTCGGGTACTGGGAAGCGGCGGCTATCACAATTTTCAGACAAATCACTTAAAGCAGTTCAAGCCGGAACCATTTGGGTGGATGGTTACCAAGGAGGGTAATGGAGTGCTGACGAGGAGGTCAGCTAAAAGTTGACATATCAACAATATCCCATCACGATTGTTCTAAGTGATGTAGATCTTGACTCATCGTTAAGCTCGGCTCGTTGATGTTCCTTATAAATCTCTCTCAATTTTACTAATCGCTTGATATCTGACAGGAGTTCATTGGCTAGCTGCCATACCACTAGTTATATACCCTGAACCCTATTGCTCGTTTGTATCAGTCTCGTTTATATTTAGAATCTTGTAATGTATTTAAGTGGATGGTTATGGGAGGAACACCAGTGAATCTCACCCCACCTGTTGGACGCGAAGTTACTAGACTTCACGCTTAACCGGTAGAGTAGTCATTCATTCGGAGACACCCAGAAGCTATACCAAGTTTCGTTTGTTTTCCCTGTTTGAATATTATCTGTGTTGGATTTGGATCTTTATAAACAATGCGTGGACATATTGGATAAACGAAACGGACACGTGGAATATAAGGAAACAGATTAGACTTGACAATTGGTTGTAATCTCGCAAGGATTAGCAATCACGGATACTATTTGGAATCGGGATTCATAAGAATCACTTGCTTTATGCATCGGAGTACTATCTCCAAAACCTAGACCCACATCATACAAAACCGTTGAACATAAAATCTTGTCTGTCTATCGTGATTGTGCCTAGAATGGATTTGAGCAAGTTTTATCTATACGACTTGTAGACCTATAAAGTCTTGCTTCTCAAAGAGAACTAAAGTTCAAATTGCCACAATCTATACTGGATTGGAACCCCGAACTTGCATGAGGACTATAGTGTTTGAGTTGATATAGTTGCATTATCGAACCGCGTATTCATTTACAAGGTTTGTGTTGTGGTTATTTCACCGCTAGCCCCATAGTCAGTGTTTCATTGTCATTGTCATCGTCTTGGCTCTTCTGGGCCTCGTCGTACAATGCACTTAGACATTTCCAGAGTTCAGATATAATTCCATTCATGCTGGAGGACTTGCCTGCTGCAGCCTCGCTTACAGCCTGGGATATGTCACCTTCATTTAGCTTGCGTTCAAGCTTACTCATGTTGGCACCTGGTCGTGGCGGCGGCAGTGACCGTAGGGCATCTTCCATGGCAGTCGCTCGGTCCTGCAGGGAAACATCCTTGCCATCTTCCTGTAGGTCTTTGTGGTAGTCCCTTGCAATCTCTGCCATCTCAGATGACTTCCTGCTTCCTCTCTTGGGTGTAATATCAGTTCTTCGGAGGAATTCTATAGTGTCCCTCGGTTTTTTCTTCTTATTCATATTGACGGCGTATTTAGTGATATGATTTAATTCTGTTATACCATGGAGGCGAGTCTCCATCCGTTTCTGCTCATTTTGGTAGTCAATTATCTCATCAATTCTTTTCTGGATCAGCGCTGCTTCCTCTGCTCACCGTTTCATATCACATCTCTGACAGAGGGCCTCCCCTCTTTCCATTCCGGGGTCTCCCATTTCTTGGGGGTGAGATTCGGCCGCAGAGCATATAGTGTCGGGTGAGAATTGTCTCCCCTGCTCTTTATCTGGGTCTGGGGTGGGTGCTTCTGGTGTGCCGTTTAGAAGTTTCTCCCTCTCGTCCTGGAGGGCTCTTTTCTTTTTTGTGGATGCCCCAATGGCAATCTTACCCTTCTTCTTGGCTTTCTCAACCACATCGTCTTTGAAGGCCTTGAAAAGAGTTTGGGCATTATGTGACTCGGTGCGTCTCTCTGTCATGGTGCTTTCCATTTTATACACTTCCTCTGATGCATAGGCCATGAATTCTCGATCATGGAGCAGGAAGTGGGGTATTTCCCATCGTCCTTTCCCGATGTATGGTGCCTCTGGCGCAGAGATCATTACAGATACCATTCTGTGGTCGGCTATGGTGCCCACATCTTCAATTGACCATCCTCGGCAGTTTTTATTCAAGGTCGGGGACACCAAGATTTTGTCTATTCGTGATAGAGTGTTACGGGTGCTTACGTGGGTGTATTCCTTTTTGTTGGGGTTGCATAGTCGCCATCCGTCGACCATGCCCAGCATGCGTGTAAAACATAGGTACACAGTAATCACCACATCACTGTCTGCATGATGAGGTTGTCAGTCAATAGCGTCTGGTACAAGGTTGAAATCACCTCCTACTGCATCTGGGACTGGGAGGTCAGTGGTCAGCCAGAGTTCTGTCAGGCTGTCCCAGAATTTTATTTTTTCGTCATCAGATTCTGTGGGTGCGTATATTCCCAGGACCGTGAGGGTCCGTTTACCATGCCATGGCAGTACTGCAAGAATCACTTTCCCGGGGATCAGGTAGTGGATCTTGATGTTGTCAATGTTGGTCTGCTCTCTGTTGAGTACGATTCTACAACTGCATGAGACCAGGGGGCATGCCCTGAGTGAGGAGCACCAACGAGTAAATCACAGTGGGGAAACCGCTCTGGTCTGCTGTCCGCCAGATGGGGCCCACCGGGGCTGCCTCGGCTGCGTGGGCGAGGTGTTGGGCGATATTCTGGGCTGCCGCATCAGGGGTGGGCGCCGCCGCGACAGCGCTGGGGGTAGAAGGGCCTGCTGCAGTGGGGGCGGGCGCCGCCGCAATGGCGGCGAAGGTGGCGGGGGTGGTCGCGCCAGCAGCAAGGGTCTGGGCGGCATCGTGGGCAGGGGCGCCGGCAGGGGCGGCTGTGGCAGCGGCAGTTACGGCGACATTACTGGGCTGTCCGGCGGTCCGGGTGGCTGCAGTGAGGCACAGAGGTGTTATTAGCTGGTTAGTTGTGGTAGGAGGGTACTTACCTGCAGCCACAATGGGGAAGGGTGAGTCCGCTGCTGAGGTGGCCTGGTGGGCAGCCGCAGCCGTGTTGCCTCCATGGTTGGTGCGGAGGTGCTTGCTTCCGACGGGGTCTCCATGGAGCCGTGCCATCACTTCAATGTCATAACCACGTTAAGCAGTCTGTTCTGGCCCGGGCGCTTGAGAGCATCCCAGCTGCCATCACCTGCCTGCAACAGTTCCCCGTCGCACACCCGCCAAGACAGATTGATCCACATCCACCATGCCCACCACTGCACCTCCATCTCGCCGCTCGACCCAATGTTGGGGACCCCCTTCCGTGCATTCTTGACCCAGACTCCTACTGCTTTAGGCCGCTGCATTGTTGGCAGAGACTTAGTCTGAAGTCGGGATTCAGCAAATCTGCCGGAATTATTCAGAGGAAAAACTTATTGAGGACGCAAAATTCCATGCCTCTTCTAGCATCCACCCCAAATCTACGATGTTCTTCCACATAGGCCCCATTCCCAGGCCCTGTTCATCCAACAGCACGGCTTTGGCTGATTTGGGGGATATGTTTTCAGCGTGGCTGCGTAGCCCTCCAAATCCCAACGCGCCCAATCTTTCCCACCGATGAGGCCAGAATTCGCACTGGGCAGAGAAGCAATCAATACCGATCTCAGTTCCATCAACACTTGCATACATACCTCATCGTCCCAAATTTCCCAGTCTCTTCGTTGATGCGACCGCCGATGATGTTAAATGTTAGGCCGGTGTATGCGTGCAACCCTGCAAGTAGGGGCTGCACGACGGAGGAGAACTTCTCACAACACCTAGAATCACCAGATCAGCACATGAATATGCTCAAGGTCAAGGCCGACTTACTCGCGCTGGACGGCTGGGTCCGGGTCAGGCTCTCCCTCCCTGTCATCATTAAAACTCTGGACCTCCTTTGCATGTGCCTCATCGTATTCGCGCTTGATTCGACTTTTGACCTCCTCTGTCTCTGCCTCCAACATCTCCCTCGCCACCTGGCACCGCAAGCTAACGTGCATCTTCCGCAGTTCGTCCCCGTACTCCTCCTCGAATCTCTCCATCATGGCCTCCTTGAAATCTGGGTGACACATGTAGAAACGGAAATCAGGGGTGCGTTTTGGAGCTTCGGCGACCTCGTCCCGACGCAAATGCGCCAGAAACGCGAAGTACATTGATAAGCCAGTAATTGGGCCATGGTTAGATACACGTAATTTTGTGTGTTTCTGATCGTGCTCATTGCTGAAACTGTTGTTTCTATAGAACAGTACTGGTTCCTGGTAGCTGTTAGGCGAACCACAGAGAAACGGGTGAACGTTCTAAGGAATTAGAACGTCCATTGGCTAGTCTCGCCCTGAAAACTGTAAGGGAAACGTGCAGCCAAATAATAAGTCAAGGAACTTCTTTTGACTTGTTTCCAACATCCACTTAAACAACGGAAACAGGTCAAAGGAACGGGAGTTGGCAATGTGTTATGTTTGTGTTGAGGCACTAGGGGAGACGCGCTTGGTCATGAGTGTTTCAGTTGCCAGAGTTGCCCGTTTCCATCGAATGCGGATACACTGAAACAGGTGGTCGGCTATTCTGTGGATCTGGATCACGACTCTAAAGGTGTTCTAAGGTTCGTTCTCAAGAACCCTTTCTGGGAAACCCTAGAGAAACAGGTATCTACTGAGACCTACAAAGGAGTATTATCAAGTTCCGTGCTTGGAACCAAGGGGAGACTTGAGTTGAAGCAGAAACAGGTTGAACGAGATGCAGTGATGATCTATCGGTGATCAACATACCCTCTGAATAATACAGGGGTGCTGCTGACGGGTTCCTGCCTCGTAATTGGCAAGGGAACATGGCGTGCTCGCAGTTGGAAACCAATGGGAGGTGACGCTCGGAAGAACAACCGACGGAAATGCAGTTAAGAGGCAGATAAACGGACTTTTGACTCATTGGGATTGTGTTTTTGGGCTTTGTAACAGTGTCTTGGCGGTTGTATAAGTATCCGAGAGTGTTTCTACGATGGACACAGCATCTTCCCCCAAACTAGTAGGCTATACGCTTGCACATTGGGTTGATCTGGGATCCTCGGCGAACACACTCTTATAGAGTAGCACTATTAGTTGAAATATTAATTGTTTCTGAATCATATATTATTCTGGAAACGCACTTGGGCTTTGCCTGGAAACTGTGTGAACTCTGAGAATCTGTTGGATCTGGGACTCTGTTGAAAGAAACATTATTGTTGTTGTTTGCGGAGTGGATTTCAGAAAGTACTGTTGAAACGCTGACTATGGGGCTAGTGGTGAAATAACCACAACACAAACCTTGTAAATGAATACGCGGTTCGATAATGCAACTATAACAACTCAAACACTATAGTCCTCGTGCAAGTTCGGGGTTCCAATCCAGTATAGATTGTGGCAATTTGAACTTTAGTTCTCTTTGAGAAGCAAGACTTTACAGGTCTACAAGTTGTATAGATAAAACTTGCTCAAATCCGTTCTAGGCGCAATCGCGAGAGACAGACAAGATTTTATGTTCAACGGTTTTGTATGATGTGGGTCTAGGTTTGGAGATAGTACTCCGATGCGTAAAGCAAGTGATTCTTATGAATCCCGATTCCAAATAGTATCCGCGATTGCTAATCCTTGCGAGATTACAACCAATTGTCAAGTCTAATCTGTTTCCTTATATTCCACGTGTCCGTTCCGTTTATCCAATATGTCCACGCATCGTTTATAAAGATCCAAATCCAACACAGATAATATTCAAACAGGGAAAACAAATGAAACTTGGTATAGCTTCTGGGTGTCTCCGAATGAATGACTACTCTACCGGTTAAGCGTGAAGTTTAGTAACTTCGCGTCCAACAGGTGGGGTGAGATTCACTGGTGTTCCTCCCATAACCATCCACTTAAATACGTTACAGGATTCTAAATATAAACGAGACTGATACAAACGAGCAATAGGGTTCAGGGTATATGACTAGTGGTATGGCCGCTAGCTGATGAACTCCGGTCAGATATCAAGCGATTAGTAAATTTGAGAGAGATTTATAAGAAGCATCAACGAGCCGAGCTTAGCGATGAGTCAAGATCTACATCGCTTAGAACGATCGTGATGGGATATTGTTGATATGTCAACTTTTAGCCGACCTCCTCGTCAGCACTCCGTTACCCTCCTTGGTAACCATCCGCTCAAATGGTTCCGCCTTGAACCGCTTAAGTGATTTGTCTGAAAATTGTGATAGCCGCCGCTTCCCCGTACCCGAGTATGGTTTCTTAGTCATTTGTTAGATCGACCAAGTCCAGTCCCCTCTTGGCAGTTCTGAAGACGTCAGATGATGCCCAACAATGATCCCTCTGGTTCAGAAGGATGTTCCCTCGTAATAGGCCCTTAGTCAGGGATGTGCAGTAGCCCCAATCTGTTTCCAGGATGGTAAGGCACTTTCCGTGATTGCTCCATTAGCGACTTCCCACTTCAACCCTTTACCAGGATTGTTGTCCAGCGTCCTTCTAATGGTTCGAGACACATTATATCCCTTTTAGCTAACTGCTCAGGCCAGCATTGGCCCTTGTGAGATGACGTCGTAATGTAGTGAAGTACATTATAGTATGTTGCAACTCGAGCAGATTTGAATAAATGCCCGGGTGCCCCAATACCAGGTCTGTCACTGTCAAGGGAAAACTTTGGAAACGTGACTGCTGGCGTTGCTCAGATAGTACCTCTTTAGGGAAAGCTCTGTGAACGTCCTTGGCCTATAAACTAGGGGCCTTACTTGAGTCTACGGGACTAATTTAAACTTGTTTCTCTGTCGCTTGGACACACACACACACACACGCTGCGAAGCTATGGGTCTATCTTGTTTGGAAACAATGTTTCCACTGTGTCTAGAAACACGTTCTACGCAGTTTGCTCTTCCATCTCTTTGAGATACGAAACCTCTCCCTACAACCTTTACAAGGCCCTGTACTAGGGGCTGTAACTCGTTGGGATCTTTGGAAATGTGCATATATTGCCGTTTGATTTGTTTGTTGGTTGTTGGAGCAGTCTCTGGACTGTTTCTGTGCCGGTCTTGAGTCAAGTGGGGGTATTTGTGTGTTTCTTATATAGGTTCCGAGCACATCAATCAACGGGTTCCCGTGGATCCCAATAGCGCTCAACCGCTTTCGAAAGAACCACCTCTTGATTTTCTGAGTGGTCAATTAGACTTGTTTTTCATAAGAAAAAGAAAAAAATGTGAACCACCCCCTTGATCTCGTTCTGAACCTTGCTTTTGCGCTCAGATTCCTCGGGGGACAGGGGGGCTCCGAGCGCCTCAACAGCCTCTTCAGCCGTTTGAGGGTCCAGATCTGGCAGTGGCACAGCATCTGGGATGGGATCCTGGTCCAGCGGCAAATCCCAAGGGAAGTGTTCCCAGTACTCCTCGAACAGATCGGCCCAAAACGGGGCCAAGCCCTCTGTCTTCGCCTCCTTCCCGGATTTCTTTTTGGATGTGTCGATGTACTCAGGGATTTTGCTGGTCAAGAAATCGAAACGGGCCCCTTTGAAGATGCTAGGCTGCCCGCATTTTTTCTGCGGCGCATTGTCATCGGACAAGTTGTCGTTGTGTTTTGCTTTGACTTTTCTTTTGGCCATAGACGATGCAAGTAGAATTATGGACACTTGTTTGATAATGTTATTCTTGAGCGCTAGAGCGTGATCCCAAGGCACAAGCAACTGCCGCAGGCAGTCGGAAATAATTTTACTTTCCAGTCAATTTATTGTAACATCGCCAACTTGTTGCAAGAAGATCAAGAAATACAATATATCTACAATACAATTTTTTTTTGGGGGGAGTCAACAACGGTACGACATCTACACAGTGAGCAAGCAAGATATACGAGAGTCCGACAACCACAGGTACGCGCCTACACATCCTTGTCCTCACCGACAAACTTCTTCATGGTGATCCACGCCTCGAGCTTGCTGGCGTTGTTCGTGACCATGATCTTCGGCTCCGCCAGGTTCAAGTGGCGCGCTGCCACCAAGGTCGCTGCGTGCATCGAATACATCACCGCCACCCCACGAATCCTGTACATGGTCGGGGCAGGGGCGTCGTCCGCAGCCGCAGGGGCGGGGGCGTGCAGATCATTGCCGGTTTGCTGCGGGGTGACAAGCACCGAGGGGTGGGGGCAGTCGCCAGGTGCAGCAGCGCGGGGGGTAGCAGCCACAGTCGGGCGAACGGGGGCATGCAGCGGGGGATTCGCCTCCGCAGCGGCGCGCTCCTGGGCAATAACATCAGTGTGCACATGGCCAGTGGGGGTAAGCTGCACGTGCGTGAGAGGCGTAACGTGTGGTGGGACATTCAAATGAAGGGAGGGGCTCGTGGGCTCGTCCTTGGTGGGGGTCGCTGCATCAAGCGACGAGCCGCCGCAAAACGGGGAGGGCGCGGGCATGGGAACCATTGCAGCGCGAGGGGCGGTGGCCTGGCCGGCGGCAGCGCTGGTACCAGCGTTGGGTGCGGGGAGCATACAGGTGCAAGGCGCTGATGACGGGTAGGTTTTGCTTGGGGGGTTGAGGGTAAAGGTAACGGGCTCGAACGGGGGGCATCCGCCCTGGTGTTGCTCGGTGCACAGTGCCGTCCACCATTGCTCCATGTCGTGGAATTTTTTTGAAGCCCCGGTGTCTAGCATCCGTAAACCCGTCCGTCTGAGCCCTTGCAATCCAGCTATTCAATCATCAGAACCATGTGCTGCCAAATGAAGAGAAAAAAAAACTCACAAATTACTATACACGCCTTGAACGCGTCCCGACCACACAGCATAGAATTGACGCGTTGCCATGCTCTTGGGTAGATTCGTGGCCGGGGCAAGGATAGTAAAGGGGAAGGCAGGGCGTTGTAACTGGAAGATAGCAAAGGATCAACGGGGGACTGGATAGAGAGTAGAGGAGAACAAGGGATGAGGTAGTTCCTCGGGCGAGCTGGCATAAGTGATGCATTATAGCGGATGTTTAGGTAAAATTCAAAAGCTCCAGTGGAAGGGCTAAGGGTTTGGGAAGGGCGGAGGGCTCAGCTAGCTGCCATGAGGTGAGTCTCGCCGCGGACGTCTTGGAAAGCGAGGCGGAGGTGAAAGGCTAAAAGCGAAAGCGCTGAGGATTGGTCACCCATCACCCAAGTCATGTCTACTACCGACTTGCAAAAAGGCGAGCGCGTCAATCTCGACCTCCTCAAGAAATCCTATACCACCGTCGGCCCCTGCTGCCACGACTACCACTACTCTTGCAAATTCCCGCAGTCCGACCGCGAGCAGTACCATGGTGAGTCGGTCGAGAACTTCTGGCCTAAGCGCCAAACCGAGGGCGAACAGGTTGACGCCAAGGAAGTGTCTCAACTGAAGGAGGTTGACAGCAAGCAATGTGCCCAGGACACCCAAGCTGAGGTGAGCTTTATGCCTGCATTGAATCACTGTCGCTAATTGACATCAGCAGTGGTCTCCGAGATGATTCACATGGACTCCCAAATCTGTACCGTACTTATCTACTCACCCTGCTACTTGATTCCATGCTCCCCTGTACTGTACCAGAACAATGTAAAAAGTCTGAATACATTTCCTTTTCTTGGTTTCTTCTTGGTAAGAATGTGAGTGTGCACAAAGACCATGTAATTCAAGAAGTTTTCTACTACATAGTAGAGCCCGTCAAGCTTCCCCTCACAAGTAGTCCAAATGACGATCGAGGTAGGCCCTAAAGCCGTGCTTGGCAACAAAAGCGGTCTTGCGATCATCGCGCCCCCTCATAGCAAGATGCTCCCGGTTTCTGTAAAGGATGAGATGAGTGGAATGGGAGATTGAGACCACGCGGCAACGCACTGCACGCGATAACGGGCACTGTTCGCACAGGCTTGAGCGCGAGCACCCTCGAGCTCGTCATCGCCTTCTTTGAGTGTTTTCAAATGTGCGCGCCGACGCACAGCTCACTCTCGCTCCTTTGAGAGGAGTTCCTCGGCATGTCTATGGGGCAGGGTCAATTATGGCGAGGAGAGTTTGTGGCGACGCACCTCTCTCTGTATCGAGCAGAGGCAGTGCACTTTCTGCAACATTGCACCTCAGGTAGAGCGGGACACCGTTTCTTGGCCGGATTTTGAGTACTATGGGTGCACTTGAGTTGCAATGATTTGAGGAGAGTCAGATTGGATGTTAAACACACCTGAGAATGGGAGTAAACAGGGAGTCTGAGTAAGGCATGGTGGTGGTGTAGTATCAAAGTCCGGTGCAAATCATCAATCCATAGCACGGCTTTAGGGCGAACACAACTTACCACTGTGTTCACCACTTTGGCTCCCCACCAAATGAACTCAAAAATTCCAGCACCTCTGGCAGCGAAACAAAAAACATTGGTTGACTTGGATTTGGGAGGGATAGACAGTGGGGCCCTATAATATATTCAGGCCGTGGTCAGTCCGTCATTCCGGTAGTGGTGATTACGTGATCACTCACCAATTCCCCCTCCACCACAGACCACCATTGCGAATCAGCAAAATTCAGCCTCGAAGGGTGAGGTGCAAGTCCAAACTTGTGTCCCGAGGTGAAACATGACCGCAAGTGGAAGGCTCCCAATGGCTGCTCTATGCGGGAGTAGATCAGATCTCGCAAGAGGTGGAGGGCGCCCGATGCTTCCGAAATGGACTACATGGGCAAGAGGCACTCACAACCCAGGTCTGGGAAGTATCCCGGAGCTGCTCCAGTCGCCTCCGGTGGTGGCTGCTGGCCGTGCGTACCACCGTAGTAGAAGCCGTAATCCGGCATGTTGTGGGATGTTTGCCTGCGACCTGTGGTACAGCCGTGAGCGAGACACCTTGGGGATTCGTCAGTCAAGTCCGGGAAGACAGTCAGATGCATACGCACGGTGCAATGGTGCATTCACGGCGAACAGGGGCTGATTTTGTGCCGGGCATTTTGGAGAAAGACTTGTGTTATTGCTGGGGGCGCAACTCCGACAAGGTTGGAGCGAGTCCACAAGTGTGCCTTGTAATAGCAGCAGCTGGTATGGCCTGGTCGAAACATCCAGTTAACGTTGGGTCGGATTGAGGTTGACTTCGAAGCACATACTGATATCATAGTGGTGGCGCTGCTGATCTCAGGAGAAAGATATTGTGTCTTGAAATCGAACTCGTACACACCTGGGGATTGGTCGCCGTTCACTCGAAAATGGGCACAATTCTGAAAGATATCTGGGTGGGGAGCTGGCACCGGCCCAAAAAGCTCATCTCGAGGTTGAACGAGCTAGGCTTCGGGAAACGTAAGACATGACACATCGACACCTGGAGGTGCGATGGGGGCGGACGTGGCCGTGGACACTGCCAGCAAGACCAGAGACGGGAGGAATGGTGTCATGCGCAACAAAAAGGAAACAGCTAACAGCGGCCACCCCGGTCAATTCCCACACAGCCTCCTTTTCGATAGCCGACATCACAGGCGACCACACTCAAACTCCCATCACCACTTTTGTCAAATGCGCCTCTGAAGACAATCGCTGCGTCTATCGTGAGGTGGTGATCATCAAACCTCCGTCTCCAGTCAAACGATATCGGGCGGGCCAAGTTCACCTCGCTCCCTCAATTCACAACAACAATGGACCGGCTCAGCAGCCTTCTGACACATCCGCTGAGCGATATCGGATGGGTTTTTTCCTCAATGATGATGTGTCCATGGATCCCGTGCCAGAGCCAGACAGAGCCCACACTGAGGCAGGCTAAACCCTCGGTGAGTTTTAGGTTTTTTTTTTTGACCGGCCTCGTGCAATACTACCCAAGATTCTGACCCATTAGTCAGAATCCCGCTCTACACCGCTTTCGCGTGCTTCGAGACATCTACCTTGTGAATATGCTGTGGCATGATGGGCTTATATGGCCAGATGCGGGCATGCTTTGCTCTCATTGCCGCCAAGCGTCTATCCCGCTGCCGGTGCGACCTGGCCTCTACCGATGCACGAGCTGCTACAGCGATCAAATGCTCTGTGCGGATTGTATGGTACTCGCACATCGTACAAATCCATTGTATCAGATCGAGGTAAGTGTCTCGCTTTGACGTGTCGCCTTCCCATTCTGATCGTGGAGCACAGGAATGGGATGGCACATTCTTTGTAGCGTCGAGTCTGCAAGCCCTGGGGCTACGTGTCCAACTCAGACACCAGCCTGGCGAGCGTTGCGTGGAGCCTGTCCCCCTCCATTCGAAGTTGGTCGTGTTGCATGTCAACGGCATCCATGAAGTCGCAGTGGACGCGTGCGATTGCGAGCACCGCGCATGGGCCGGTCCCCTGGAGGAGCAGTTGCAGCGCGCCGGCTGGTTCCCAGCCACGGACACCCAGCCGAGGACATGTACGACGGTGGAGATGCTCGACCAGTTCCTCCTCCAAACATACCAAGCAAAAACAACGATGTACGACTACTATAGCGTGCTCAAGAAGTCTACCAACAATGCTGGAATCAAGCATCCCAATTGCTACCATGCCTTTCTGCGCATGGTCCGCGAGTATTTGTATCTTCTGATGCTCAAGCATGCCGGGCGTGGGCACGCGAAATCGGGGGTAATGGGGACGAAGCAGGGCGAGTTAGCGGTGCTGTGTCTGTGCTATCTGATCCCGGGAGTAAACCTTCCTGACGGATGGGAGAATGCACGCCCTGAAGATCAGTATGTCGCCCTCCCTGTCTTAGATGTGAATCCACTGATCGCGGTCTTCAGTTTTCTTTATATCCTCTTCATGGCGATTGACACCTGCTTCCAGCTTAAACATCGGCTCGCGTCGAGCGTTCTGAAGGACCCATCCCTCGGATCGGGATGGTCGTACATGGTGGAAATGATCTCTTATCGGAGTTATCTGCTAACAGTAATAGACTAGAAGGAGGTGAGTCTCTCTGATTTTTGCGTTCCATTGGTACCCATTTTCTGAGTACTGTTAGATGAGCACATGCAGCGGTTTGGCAGCTCTCGATCACGCCAATACCAAATTTTCACGCGGGTATGCCGCAACAGGGGTGGGTATGGGAGTGTGTGCACGGCACGAGTTCGTGCAGCTGAATGGCGTCGGGGATCTCCAGAAGGGCAAGTGGTGAGTCGCCTCAGACGTTGAGGAACGCACAATAGGTACTGACATTATTTCTATAGCTACGCTAATATGGACTGGATCGCCGCCTGCATCATGATCCACAAAGACCCGCAGCTGCGCAAATTCATCTCCTACGACATTGTCTGCCAGTGGTGGATAAACCTCAAGAAACGGCTGCTGCTCCTGCCGGCGGCGGTGTGTTGGACCTTGATTCTGGGTCTTGTCCGTTTTGTCATCCCCAAGCTACACATCAAAGGCCACAAGCTCCTGTGCCAAGATCAGTACTCCCTGGAGCTGATTCCTGGGAGCGCACAGACCGACAGCGAGGGTATTGAGCGACCCTGGGCCCACATTGGCGGCGTTGGGTCGAGCACGAAGGAAATGGGGCCTGGGTCAAGGGAGGATACCCTCAACGGCCACTGGGGTTCTTGGAATTGGCAGAAGTTGGTGGGCCTCGGTATGTCGGCGTCCCACTTGTTGACTTTGGCGTGTTTTGATGCAAGATTAGGTGAATGGCTTTGTACGAAGAGAGACCGCGTGGGCAAGGAGTACGCGGCCCAACTGGATTCATTCAATCTGTTCTCTGCAGAGCAGGGGAGCACGTCGCAGGGTGGCAGAAGATGGTGGAGGAGTATGAGGCCAACGGGACGAAGAAGAATCCTTACTGGATGATGACGCGAGGTAAGCTTCCTTGTCAAGTGAGAAGTACTGATGAATTTATTGATATTCAGGGCTTACGGAGGCAGACATGCTGCTCGAGTTGGAGCGCAATGAGTCCCAGCGCGCGGCGGCAGGGGTCCCTAGCATCCATGCTGTGAGCCCGAGCTCGTTTGTGGCAGCGGGGCTGAATGCCGAGGATGAGCAGTGAGCTCTTCCTCGGCCAACGTTGAGAGTATCTGCTTACCCCATGCCAGATGATGCGTCCGAGTCCAAGTGGAGCTCAAGAAGTCAAGGACGTCGGCACAGCAAACCAATATCGTAGGCTTGCACCGCTCCCTCAATCGCAGCCTGCGTCGCCTTCGCGACCTACAAGCGACTTACACACCGGTCGCAATCTTCACGCTCGAACAGCGAGAGAACGTGCCCGAGGATGAGCAGCTGGAGAACATCCCGCTGTTCCTGCCATTGGGCCTGACACCCGCCCAGCATGCAGGCAAGGCGGTCGCCGGCCTAGCCACCATTGAGTCCATGTTGTGCAACGTTCAGCTCTCATCGTCTCTGGAGCTGTTGCGCCGCAAACTCCATGTCAAGTCCCGCCTCGTCACCTGCAAGTCGCTGAAAGCTCGCGCGCAGGGTGCGAACACATGGTCAAAAGGGATTGTCGACCGAAACGAGTGCAAAATTTGGTTGCACTCGGAGAAGTATCAAATGGCTTGGGAGGCGAAGCGGTCGCTTGTGGGCGGGGATGCAGAGGCGGTGGGATGGAAGAAGTTGCTGAAAGAAGACATCCGGTGCATGCAGGACACAGAGGAGTTGGCGAGGAGTGAGCTGAAGCAGAGGGCACAGGACGAGCGCCGCCGCCAGCGGGAAGATGCTTTAAGGCGTGAGGGCGAGCTGCCGCCGCTCACCGTGGAAGAGGAGCAGGAGCGGGTGGTGCGGGGCGGTGAGAGCGTCCGCCAGGTGTCCTGGATTTGGACAGGTGCTGGGATGATGAGCGCAAACACTGACTTGGAAGAGGGTAAGGCTTGTTCTTCGGTTTTTGTCCAACACAGTGAAACGGTGCACTAGGGTGCGGCCGTGAAATCTAATGAAATCAACTAGAGAGTGAAGCGAGCTAGTCACTAATCATAATCCAACCAAAATCAAAACAAAACACTGATCCGATCCTAATGCTCGTGTGTGTGTGTTCGGGGAAGTAGGGTACGTATCACCCGTCAAGAGGGTGTGCAAAGGTTTCTATAAGACTCTGTTTCAATAGCAAACTACGTGGTTTAAGCACGGTTATGCTGGGGTAGCAGGGACTTCACGCCAACAGGATATCAAGACTCAAGTAAACCTTAGACTGTTCAAGTCTTCAGTTTCTTTGTGAGCGGCAGAACCTAACACTCCTGACAACTAGCCAAGAAGCAGAAGGTAGGGCAGACTATCAACAGACAGACGCTACTTCAATATCAACTTTAACTGCACCAATGGCGGCGGTATCAACGAAACGAGGGCAGTTACACAGAAGGTGGGGGCTGGGCTAATTGCGCGGACGGTTACACTGAAGGCGGCGGTCTCACTTCTATTAACAAGTCTTAACCTGGAGGCCTAAAGCGCTGCTACAGGAGACAAGTTGAATAGGTTGAACGAGGGCTCTTATATCAATGCAGTGGTAGTCTTTTCGACGTCCCGTATCTTTTAATCTTTTCTGTGCGTCTTCAAATCTGTCTGATATCTTTTCACAAATCTAGAGTCTACTATATTGCCCGTATATCTTGGGTGGATAGTTTACTGGCTAATACAGAGTACACAGCTGGCTTTTATACATTTCAGAGAGAAGGAAAGGAGATAGACGGAATGAATAGGAACAATAAAGGGTGGGAGCCCAAGTAGTGAATGGCCAATGGCGTAGAAGGCATTCTCAACCATGGGTATTATGACCTGCTACCGGGGCTAGTCCACATGTATTTCTCTAGCACGCCATAAGACGTGCTTAGTTGTCTTGGTTTCCATCTTTCTGACTGAGCAAGTCAGTCTTTTAGTCATAGCTGACTGGTCAAGCCAGTCTTAGTCAAGTTCTATTCCATTTCTCTATCAGTCCTGCACTTCACAAGCTCAGTGGACTCATAGTAAATATAAAGCAGATTGGCAAGATAGCGCGGCGCTACACTGGTGGATCAGTATAGTGACCAGTGCAAATATGGCGCGGCGCCATTCTATAGTGCCAATCCTCATCAGTCATATCAGTAAATCCTTGATGCGAGGCCCGCATCTTTCTAACGGTCAGATCTGCCTGAGTAACCACAGTGATGGTTGACTCAGTAACATGTCTTCATCCTAATCTAATCAGTTGGGCTTATACACAAAATGGTGCGGCGCGATATCTCTGCCGGCCCTAATGTGGTTGTACCAATCCTGACTTCGTATATCTTGTTTTAATAGTCATCAGACTATTCAGAGGCTGTTGAGGCGGCAAGTCAATAATTCTGAGTAGTTCCCTGATGTTTCACCTCCAGCACATAAGATAATGGTTTACCGCCACCATCTATAGCTCAGTGTAGAATATCATAGTCAGGACGTAACAGCCTTTTGGGCTGCCTTGTCAAGTCTACTCAATCCTTCATAGTTGGTTTGTTACACTGACTTTTGGCCATCAATAGTGTAGCCTACCACCCCAGGGAGGGTGTACGCTCATAATCTAATGCCTTACTTCTGCCCACTAATAGGTTCAAAATGAAATAAAAACTGGTGTTTTCATGCATGTTTCGGTACACGCCCTATCAGCGGCTAATATGTCTATAGCTTTAAGAATTGAGTGGTGTAAGGCCTATGCCAGGACACGACGGTGGCGCGAGGAAATGTTGTTGCTGGAGGAGGAGGTGTGCCGTGCAGGGGTGACCCTGGAATACCGGGCACGTGAGTGGGAGGAGAGGGCAATGGCAATCCTGGTCGGAGAGTCTCAGATGCAGGAGTGGGACCGCGCGACGGATGGCTTGGCACCCTGGACCTACGAGGGCTGTCGCATATGCCCTGAAGCAGGCAGCGGTTTTTCGGGACATCGCCGCACGGCTGACCATCTCGATGACGGAGGTGCGGCGAGGCAGGGGGAAGCAGAGGATGGTGTACAACAATGAATGGGTGGATGGGGAGGGTGGTGCGGGAAGGAGCGAGGTACCGGAGGAGGAGCTTGAGGATATCCGAGGCAACGACGTCGCCGATGACGATTTCATCTTGGGTGGGGGCGCAGACGAGGACTGAGCGGGCCGTATATTTTTTTCGCCCACTCTAAACCGATTGCAGCTGATAATCTGTTTTCTGCCTGCTTCAGACCTCGCGAGGGGGACCTGTAGGAAAGAAGTCGGAGGCGGGGGGCGGGGGGTGCGCCGGCACTTGGGCTGCAATTGCGGGCGGGCGGGCAGCAAGGTGTGGCGGGTGGCGCCTCCACGAGCGAGTTTTGGCGAGGCTGCGGGCGAGGTGTTCGTTGATGTCCCAGAACAGGGTCTGCTTCACGCTAGCCATCGTCTCTCACGCCGCCTAACTCCCGCATTAGAGCAGGGTGGCGGTGAGGGCAGACAGGCGCGGCAGCCGACACCGCGACACCTGGTGTTTCCTGACCCTGCAGACGCAGAGCACAGAGACGTTGCACGAGGCTCTGCCCCACGTTGCTCCCTACGCCCTCAGCCGCCCAACTCCTACATCAGAGCAGGGTGGCGGCGGGTGTGGGGAGCGGCGGCAGCAGCGAGGTCGGGCAGGTGCGGCATTTCCTGACCCTGCAGACACAGAGGACAGAGACATCGCACCCACGGAATTCGTGGTACGTCGCGCCATTCCGTTGCCCCCCGCATTGAATCAGGGAGCGGGATTAGCCAGGTGTGAGAGGAGGGCCGGGCCGGGCGGGATTGCTGGGGAGCGCAAGGGTTCTGGCGGTGCTCAGACGGCTTGAGATTTGGTTAAGCTGCGCTGGGTGCCAAGGAAGGCGGCGGGGTGCGCGCGAGCTGCCCGGATTTTTTGATTCCACCTTTTGTAGCTCTTTTAGGCAGTTTTTACCGAGATGCCAGTTCTCCGTGATGGGCAGAATTGGTCGCCGGGGGCTGGCAGACAGCTGGGGTGATTTGACATGGCCGACACTGGCGCCGTGGTGCCGGCTATGAGTCCCAAGGGCAAATACAACCCATCAGATACCCCTTATGGGTTCATGGGAGATTTCGCGAAAGGGTCACCGAAGGGCCACAGGAGTTTTCGCGAAATAGTCACCTGCTCAGGTGGGTTCAGAGCACATTGATCAACGACAAAGGGTTTCAGGATGAATTATGGGGACCCATTGAACTTGGTATTTGGGCACGAGGAAATAAAGACGGACAAGGAAATGGTAGTGCAAACACCGCGAGGCGTCCATCAAGGATATTTGAATGTCGAAAAGAGGCGGAGGGGTATGTTGCGGAGACCCAGATGTAATACGTCTGGATAACCGATCGGACACCGCGGAATACAAGAAAAAGCTCCAGAGTGTTGACAGTTGAAAGCTAGGGGAGGATAACCCACCACGCCGCTGGACCTGCCAGCGAGGTGATGGTGGAAGACAAGAGAGAAAGGGTGGGAACAGGCGCCCTCAATAAACTTGACGGGCCTGTTTTCGGAGCCATCACGGAGGGTTACCTAACCGGTGATTTCCGCGAACATACCGCTACCAAAGAAAAGTGGAAGAATTCGAAGAGGCGGGCTGACTGGGGACAGTCAGAAGTTGTGAAAAAGGGATATGAAGAGCGTAGGGAATTTTTTGCGTGCAGAATCCCCAGATTAGCAGTAACAAAGGGAGGAAAGAACCAGAGAATAATGGAGGACTTACAGGTCTCAGGAAGGGCGGCTGTTTCAAGTGGAGAGGTTCTGACACTTGAGAGTAAAAAGCTGAAAGGCGGGACAATGAGCAGAGCTGTGAACTAAGATCGCGTCCGCGGGGATCAAGGGAACGTGGCACTGCGGTCACGTGGTGACGTAAGCAAGATGTGTTGCGCACACAAAACACGTCTTTCGACGTGTTCCAGTGCATGGTTGTCTTGCCACAGCCCCGGGTTGTGTTCAGTTGTCATAGTAGTGCACTGGATTGGGGAATTCGGGCAGCAACCGACCAAGACAGCGGGTCTGTAGCAAAGGAAAGGGGAACAGAGGTTTTGGATTGGTTCGTCCATGGATACCAGAAAGAAAAGGCAGTGCGGTTTGGTCTCATTAGGACTGTTTAGAGCGTACAAACAACTGTAGTATAAAAGGGACACCAGATTGTAGTAGAGAGGAATAATACTCGCCCAGGCTCACCCCTGTGTTCTGTGGAATTCATTTGATTGATTGCTGGAACTTGGTACAGATTGGAACAGATTGGAACTGGTTGGGAACGGAAACGGGACGCTTAGTTGGAACTTAACGGAACAGAACGGACTCACGGAGGATTGTGAAACGGAACGGAAACTTGTTAAGAAAGAAAGAACTCACGCAATCACACACATCTATGTCTCGACACAAATTCGCATTCACTGTACATTTCGGCGCGAACCCTCGAACACACGAAGGATTCTAGGAGGTTGTTTGTGGGTTGTGGAGAATTCCTGAGAAGGAATTCACATACCGGCGCCGATCTCTAGCCTTTCAGTATGCATCCACATGGCTGTGCAAGTAAGCGCTGAGAATGTTCCAGCGAGCGTGATTGTTGTCGGTCGCGGAAGTTCTTCACCCACAACGCAAGAATAGAGAGCTTGAGCCCAAGCGGCATGCCGCTTTTAGGTTGTGCAAAAAGCGGCATGCCGCTTTTTTTACAACTTTTGTGTGCACCTCAAATTCACAGACCCTGATGCTATTGCACCTTGTTAATGCCCTTTAGAGGAAAAAAGAAAAAAGGGGCATGCTGCTTTTTGCACAACCTAAAAGTGGCATGCCGCTGGGGCTCAAGCTCTCTAATCACAAAAGGTTGGCCCTTATTACGCCGAGCACTGGCCCGTCCTGATGATAGCCGCGGCTGGCAAGAGCGATCGGGAAACTATCAATTTGAATGCGGTATGAGACGTCTCCGCAATCGAACTTGGCTGGCAGCTGCCAGGTACGAAAACACGCGTGAAGTCTCGAGGAACACACGTTACCGCAGTGAGAAGTGCAATTATTTTTTTCCCTACCTTTTCCTACCTCCCCCTCTCCGCCTAAAAAACACCAAAAAACCGAGGAGAGGAGGAGTCAACCACACGACGAGCCGCATTTGAATTTCTGTTGAACACACGCACGCTGAACATTCCCGAGTCACGGATGTTGCATGGACACGCAACCGACAGAATTTCTGACAGCTGAATGCAATATTCTAGAGCGTTTCAATTCGCACAGATGTGGAGCCGGAGAATCCCGGTTGTATTGAGCGCGTCAGTACGACGTCATAGAGCCTAACGGCGCATCACCCCGCAAGCTGCCGTTCGCTGCCGCCCGCAATAACCGACTTTCACACGCAGCGGTGTGACACGCTGCCGCAGCTCCACACTGACGCAAACGAAACACTCTAGAATATTGCTTCCAGCTGGAAAGCTGTACACAGCCGCCGGAGCCAGTCATATCAGTGACGCCTGGCGTCTAATCAAAGCCTTGTCTCGTCTTCGTTGTACTCGACAACTTTGAGGCTATAAAGGCAGTGTATGGCCCCCCGGCACGCGCAACCAGCGCGGCGTACCACCCACGAACCAGAACGAAATCATCGCTGTCGATTCAGCGGACGCCGGACTCGAGAGAAGGCAAGTAGTAATAAGAACAAGCAGCTCAAATGAGCGCCAGAAGACGATGGATCCGTGTCTCCCCTCCTGGATCCAGTGGCGTAGACTAATAAAGAGGGAATACAGCTATAGGCGAAGACATCGTGATGCTCGACGCGCCGCCGACATCGGGACAATCCAGAGTTCTCATACGTAGAGATTAAACTACTCCGGAGATACCCTAAAAATATCATATTTCAAGACGCAAACGAGGACCATGGCGACCTACCATAACTGCGTCGGCTAGTCGACTCGCCGCGCGCGTACGCCGCCTCTGGACTCAGCGAGCGGCGCACGTGCGTCGCCGTGTGCGAAACAGCGTGCCCGCGTCGTGTGATGTGGGTGCCCGAGGCACCGACGGCGGCTCGCCAACAAACGGCCGCAGGGGCGCAGCAGGGCGCGAGTGGTGCGGGTCAAGAGAGAGAAGCCCGTCGCCCTGCAAGCCAACGATGTAGTACGAGGACGATAGTCTGAGGGAACGCATAGAGCAGCTGGAGGGGGAGGTGTTGGCACGGAGGGAAAACAAGGCGGCGGGGCGGAGCGCACCATGGTCTTCTCGCAACAAATGAGCCCGAGCCGGATCTCCAGCAGTAGCGTCACATCTATCGCCCCACTGCTTGGCCTCTTCCCCTTGAGCTGTGCCTGTACCTATGGGAGGACACCAAAGCGGCCGAGGACGACGGGGGCGCGGCGAACGGTGGGTGAGACGCTGCGAAGACCTCCGTCTGATAGAGCGTGCCGTTGGTGGCTACGGATCGCCGAGGCCGTACGCGGGCGTCGACGAGCATTCTGGGGAGAAGAACAAAGTCAGCGCGGGACCCACCCAAAACAGAAGAACAGGAGACGAACCACAACGCCGTCGCTGCCGCGCTCGGCCCGAACCACATCCGCACGTCCTTCTACGTGGCCTTGCCCGCGGCCGCCATGCGGTGCACGTAGAACGGTGCGGACAGGCGCGTCGAAGAACCATGAGGGAAGGCATGCGTGTAGGGCCTGCGCGGTGCGCGTCGGGAGCGGGAGGGTGGGCAGCGAGGGGCATGACGATGGAGGGCGGTGAGGATAGGACAAAAGCCTGCATTTGGGATGAGTAGAGACACAAGATGAGCCGAAGTTTGGATGCTTACCTTTCTGTAGCATAGAAATCCCTCTGCATGTGGGCTACAAAGTGGGTGACATCAATAGCAAAAGATGTAAAGAGCTTGCTGTAGAATCGGGAACCAAGGCAAGAGTGGCTTATGATAGCTGTGGGACATTAGAACAGAGGCATGGAGGGGCAGAGAAAGAGGTATTTGTTATTGTTGTGTCGACAATCAGAACGACACGCGCTCACGTGCGGCAAGGTTTGACGCGTGAATTGATGCAGACTTGGCAAAATTTTATCCTTCTCTTGTACTCCTTTTACTTTTATATGTCCAGTCTTGAACTCTTTGGAATGCACCACTCTACGAAGTAAGCTCTGCTAATTGGAGACGTGAACGCCAATTATCGGAGATTGCCGTTTTCTTATTGCTTCCGTTCCTGAGTCTTCCTCACGCACCCACCTTCACCGCGACAAGCCTGTGAAGCTCCTGTCGCCGAAAAAGCGGCGAGCGAGAACCTATGATCCAAGGCAGATGCGGCTCGGAGTGCCCTTGACGTGTCATCTGTGTTCCATCACGTATGATCATGATATCTGAGTCCCAGAGATTAGTCTCCACTGCCTCCTCAAGATCCGCAGTCTGACTAAAGCTGGGTTTCCCTCTTCACGGCGATGAAAGTGCACTGGAGAGACTAATTAATGGACAGCTCAAAAATGACACACAACGACCGTCCAGTCGGTGTGGATGATCGCATCTCTTTCCTACTGTTCAACCTGATTCGTTTCTGCCACGCTACCCTTCCCATGGTGCCGAGAGTCAACTTCCAAATCTTCGAACCAATCATCATGCACATGATCAACCCCCCGTATCGTATACAGTGTACACGGCATTGTCCTATTTTTGCGTTATATGTACTGTAGCACGTCTCCTCTCTCCCTCATCTCTGATTTCCCGCCGACCGCAGTCCTCCAATGTCGCACTACTCCATAGACGCCGTAGACGCCCCCCTACTGGATACCGCTACATTTGCCTGGGATCTGTGTGTATCTTCGTATCCTCGCTGATGAAGATCTCATGCGCCAATGTGCTTCCAGCCGATTATACCGCTCCGTCGTTCTGGCCGGCCTCGGTACATTTCTTTCCTTCTCATCCTCGCCGTAATCTACTTATGCATCGCACACTGCAGTTCTCCTGATCTACGACCACACCCTGACGCTCGCCACGGAAGTGAAGTTCATCTGGGCAACCAAGCTTCGGCCGAGTATCTACTGGTTCCTCGCACTACGGTACATCGGATTAGCAGCGAACATCGCGAATTGCGTGCTCTACTTCGCCGAGCTCAGCCGTGAGGTGCGCGTGCCTCTTTTCTTCCGTTCAAGCTCTCAACGATCTTTTCTCAGAGGTGTGTATCCGAATCGACGTTTCTTTCTTCGTCCTCAAATTTCCCCATTCTAGCTGCGTCAAAATGCAAATCATATGGAAAGTACTCCTCGTGAGCCAGGAGATGCTAGTCGAATGTGCGCCAGGCCGCATCATCAATCAGATCACAACCGAGTGCTCATCCGCGTCGAATTCGAAGGCACCCTCATCATGCGAGTCTTTGCGATGTACGGCCGCAATTGGTGGATCCTCATTTGCCTCCTGGTGGTGTTCGCCCCTTGGCCTGCGCTTGCTCTCGTACGTTGTCCTCAAGTATTTCTTTACTGGTTGATTAACACGGGTAGTGGGATACGATCAAGCTGGGACAACCGCAGATATTCTCCGTGCCGGGGATCAGTGAGTGTGCTCTGGTAATCCCGCCAGCATCGTGAGCAACATGATCGTCTGGCTTTATTCGAATTCTTACGCCGCACAGGACCTATCGTGAGGCTTCTCTTATTCATTGTTGATCACTGGCATGAACCGATTATACACAGGACTTGCAGGGGCCTGGGAGTCACAGTTAGTATTCTGGCATTTATGATGAGCAATATCTGTCCGGCCCCACTCAATTCCAACTCATCTAGAATTGCCTGCGACATACTTGTCCTTCTGTTGACCATCCGGCGTGCCTATACGTATCCTCGACACGCGGGAGGGTTGTTATGGCGGATGACTACCGACGGGGCTGTGTATTTCGGGTGAGTTTACAGAGTACAATCGTCCCGTCGACCAGACTGAGGATTCATCTGCGTAGCATAATCATCATCGCCAACGCAGCAAACCTCGTGACGTTTTATGTGCGTGCTGTTCCTTTTTCCACGTCAACATTAATTAAAGATGAGCGAAATTCGTTCATGATCAACAGTTGGGGGATGTATGTCCCTCCCTCGATACCTCCGTCTCTGCTTACGTTCCCAGATCTTCCTCGCAGGATTTTTGTCGTGGTTCATCACGAGGTATTTCTCGTCATACTCAATTCACCAATGGATTCACTGATTGCAGTCTGCAGCCTCTCCATCATGCTCCTCGCGCGGCTGATGCTCAATCTGCACGAGGCTGCAGCTGTGGGGATAACAAGGGAGGAACTGAACACGATAGAGCTGGAGACGCTCAGGTTCGCGACGGTGCAAATGACGGTGGACGGGCTTGAGCCAAGCTTGAGCACTGAAAAATGAAGGTGAAGTTGAACTCGAAAAGGACAGGAAAATGTGACTGCCAACCGCAGTAGTAGAGTATGATGATGAATTCAAAACCGGCGGAGGACGTCGCGAGCTCAAAGGAGTTGGTGTCCTCAGGCAGTCAGCAGTTGGACAGAGTTTCGTATACTCAGTCCCGACTGTTTAGAAACCGCACCTACCACAGTTTAAGGACCTGGAAATCTCAAGGAAATTTGACCGATGTTTCACCCTTGTACCACCTGTGGTTTACCTTTCCCATTCACTATGTGAATCGATCGTAGAACTCACCAGAATAAGTTGAATACAGATCGCCGCACGCAAGCCATACATGAGAAAGAGAGATCAGTTTCCATATGAGGGTGAAAACATAGTTTGAATCCGCGGAATCAGACATTCCTCCTCGAAAACCCGGATTGCGACCACCCGCTCCATTCAACGAAGGCCGCTGATTTTCTCCCTGCTATACTTCAGATCCAGACGGCAGATGATTGAATAATACGCACACGTTTCATGAAAGCTCCCACAGAGCTGCTGGCCGAACTTGTCGCGTCGCACCTCTGAGACAGGGACATGGGTGAATCCTAGACAATGTTTGAACACCGCCTTCAATTCGAGTATAAAACCGAGACTTCAATAGAGTCATTGACACCATCCCACACACCCCACACATCCTCGAAAAATGCCATCATTATCCTCTACCTCCTCCACCCCCAGCACCTCGTCCGACTCCCCCTCCAATGTCTCACCCGCAACATCAGTGACCAGTATCGAAAGTCTTTCCTCTGTAACGAAGGCGGCGCTGGGGATTGAGGTATCTACTGTGAGTTCAATTCTTCTCCAGATAGAACTTACTGTTCACTGAGCCAGCATCAGATGGTTCGGCACCTAAAGTCAAGAATAAAGCCGCAGCCTGAGATGAACGATAGTACGTCTCATGATCACGGTGCGCGGGTACGATGCCAGTGGGAGGTTTGTCTTGATCTACATGCTAGATACTAAGTGCGCACAGGACGCATACGTACCAAATTGGACGGCAGCTCCGCAAATCCCCCTCGCGACTCGCATCTTACGGCCATCAGAAGTCCGAAACGTTGACAACTGCAATGACCGCAAAAGCGCGAGCGCAGTGTGGCTCAAGTGAGCAGAAGGATACCTTCGAGAAGATGCGATTTCGTTGAGTGGGAGATGAGTCCGCGCCATCTTTCACTTCGTTACTTTGCTTAAATTCATTTTTCATGGCATTTTATGAAAGTTCATGAGTTCGAGGCACTGGTTGGCAAATTCAGTTTTTTCAGCACAATTTACAGCAAAAAATGTTGTTTGTTTTTCAGACATTTTTCACTGAAAAAAATGGTGAAATTTTTAAAGTTTTTTTACCCCTTTTCAACTTTCTTTTGAGTTTTTCACCTCAAACCGGAAAAGTGGTGAAAATGTTTTAGGTTTTCCACCTAGTTTCCAGCTGAAAATTTGATGGAAAACAAACAACATTTTTCACTGAGGATTCAGCAGAAATTTTTGAATTTTCCAACCAGTGAGGAATTTCAACGCAGGTTCATTACTTTCCTTGGATCAATGTACCGCGTGCCTGTCGGCAAATCACAGAACCAGTAGTGTGCCGAGCTTGGCTGGTTAGGGTTCTTAGTTAGTGGCTAGAGGTTAGCAATTAGGGTTGGTGGTTTGGGTTAGTGGTTCTGGTTTGGGTTAGTGGTTAGCGTTAGGGTAAGGTATCTATAAGAAAAAAACTTGTCCGGCCTTGTGCTGACAGAACAATGATGACCGATGTTCCGGGTTCTTGAACATGCAAATGACGAACTTGCATAGAGAATCATCGGAAGTGACGAACTTTCCCTTAATGCCATCAAAATGACGAGGTTTCGTGAAAATAAGCGAAATAAGCGAAGTAACAAAGTGATAAAGATGGCTACTACCCGTGGGAGACAAAGATTGTGCACCAGAAGTAAGATGCCAGATGCAGAAAGGAATGGCCAATGGGTGAATTGGACTTGTCCAACAAGCTCTATGTGCTGCATGGCCATCGTGAATCCACAAGTTCAAACGACCAGACTAAGTGACTTTTTTGTGATAGATGATGCTCAGAAACCATTGCGAGGCTATTACTTCCACGTTGCCAGTCAAGACTCTTCTCAATCTCTAAGTCCGGTGCTGCTTTTGATGTCTTGGCAGAATTCTATGCCATTTCCGTGTTCAATTTAGATGCCTGAGTGAGGATAGCCTGCGTTTTGCTGTGCTAACTTATTTTTCGTTTCTTTGTGTTTTTTTAGCTCTATGCCAGCGAGTTTGAATGTCACAACGGATAGCTGCAACTGGGAGTTCATCTAACAAGATACAGGGAGGCCCAGGGGGGATCAACCAACTATGCCACACTCAGACTCAGATTCATCGGCTAGCATGGACGAGTTGTGCCACTCTCGGCGATGTTGTGCCACGGTGGCATATCTGCATGCCACTTGCCCTGCACACCCAGATCGAGCCTGATAGTTCTGCATGGTCGCAGGCAAAATTGCTCCCCACCACGCTTCCGGAGGAGGGGAGAGGAGGTTCGGATGGGCATGCAGGACCGCCAGGATCAAATGGGCGACCAATCGAGACGTAAGAACGTAAAAACACGCACCTTTTCTGCATATGTGTAGGTGTGAGGGAGGACCAGGCATGAGCAGGCAATTGAATCGGTGAGGAGCGGATACACACCTTTCAGCGCCATCTCAACCCAATAATTGCCTGAGATCCCCACTCCCCATCATGCTGAGCTGTCGAAAGCGACGGCAGGCAGCTAGGTGTCATCCCTGGCAGCCAGTAGGACGGCAGGAGGAGGGAGGAAGTGGGAGGAAGAAAGAAATGAAAGTGAGATCAGATCAGCATGGTAATCTCAATGGTGAATTATCTCATGTTTACGCGAGAATGGCACACCTCCTTCCACTTGCGCCACACTGGCGCAAGTCATCTGCTTTAGTCGACGAGTCTGAGTGTGGGTGTGGCGTTGTTGACACATCCCCAGGCCCAGGGAAGATGATGTAGCTACTTAGTGTGTGTGCATCGGGATAATTCCTGGAACCAGTGTTCCTGAGCAGGACCATGCCATGTAATTCTACCTACCTACACCTACCTGGCCTGAGAGAGATGCGGAAGATGAGTGGATGGTCTTCCTAGTGTGTGGACGGGGTATCCGTATCTGTGAGGTCCCGATATTTCAGAGGTAAAAGACCCCGCTAGAGTTGTTAAGAAACCAAGAAGTTCACATGGAAGTGAGTGGGTGCGGTGTTGGATTCTCGACAAGCTCAAGAACTACGTACTCGCTAGCTACTTTAATAGTATTGTTCTGTACTGCACCCATTGTATCTAAAAAGGATATTAGTTTGTATTCTATAGATAACGAACCAGCACCGCAGGCGCTCAGTCAACACAGTTCAATGCACAGTTGAGTGTGTCAATTGATCCGCCTACCAGTAATCACCGGGTGCTGGAATGCCAAAGTCCATATCCCTTACAATATCAAGGTTAATGAAAGAGAAAATAGCAATCTCCATGGCGACTCTGGGAAGAATATACAGCTAGAACACAGTTACGAGTACTTTATGTAATAAAGTGATTGTTCTTTCAATTGGATCTTTTGAGTTCATGAAACAAACATCATTGTGTTTGAAAAATGTAATGAAATAGTGGCTGTGCCTATTAGATTCTTGAAGTCTTTCTTACAAGAATCTAATGCATTTAGTGCTTACATAATTCATCAGGACAGCGAGTGCTTGAATTGTTCCGCACACATCTTATTTCAGGTCACTATTTATGATGTTTCTTCATTGGCATCCCACTAATATTTGTTTATACACCATTAAATATGTGTGCTGTTTTATGTGCTATGCTCCTACCCCAGCCAAAAGAATGTGGGACGCAGTGCAAGGCCGGTGCTGCGAGATGTACTCGAAGTCCTTCGTACATAGGGTGGACATAGCCACACATCTACCTTTTATTGTCACGGTTCCCATCTTTGGTGGCTCATGGCAGACATGGACTTTGACGGCACCATGCACCCTTTTAAAATCTTCTGTGGCCCCTTGCTTTTCAGATTGATGTCAATCTCGAGACCCATCTAGAAAGTCTGCTTACTCAGATGAAAACTGTGAGGGCCATTGCTGGTGCATGGCAATACTCATTGGGCCTTTGGCCTATACAAAGTGTGTTATTTTTTGAGGATGAGGAGGAAGCACTTTGTACATCAAAGACATGTGAGGCGCGAACGGTAGTAGAATAGTCTACTCTTCTGACCCAGATTTTCGGAATACATTGAAGAAGAGGGATAGACCCGGTAGGTGGTTCGATGTGGGGATAAAAGTGGTAAGGAAAATTCGGGGGTGTAGGATGAGAAAGAGATGTAATAGTAGAAGAGAGGAGCAGGGCTACGAATAAATGAAAATACGTAGTAAGATGATTTCGTCCGAGCAAAGTAACAGTATGGGTCCAAGATTTCGTAGGCAAAATCTGGACACTGATGGAGTATCGGTTGGCAGTCTAGAACGTAGGCGTTCTATACCGGGTCTAGGGTTCGTCTTCGTTTCGCTTGGTAGCGTTGAGAATTGTCGAATACTCTGTGCTAAGCACGAGCAAAAAGTCTGCGCGAAGCACAACTATATATATTGTTGACAGCTGGAACCGATCCAACTGAAAGAACGTTCGTGAGAGCGACTTGGCGTTTGTATGCGAATAGGACAGATAAACCAGACGTAAGACGTCCAGTTGACGCGACTTGAAAGTGTCGTGGCACCCGAGATGGTGGTACAGTGCACAGCGCCACCTCTCCATCACGTGTTTTTTGACCCAAAGAGATTTTTTGTGAATTATTTCTGATTTTCTGAGCCAGGAACCAGCCAAAAGAATGCGATTGACATCGAGATCTCATTTTTTCCCACGATGTTTCACTTTTTCGAGGTCAGATAAAAATGAAAGTGTCTCCTGGCCATGAATAATGTTGGAAAACATCCAAAAGTGCTATAAATGCTTTTTCTGAGTCTTTGGACATGTCCTTGGGCCTGCAGGAAACGAAAATAAAATTGGTGTCAGCAGCCCCTATCGAGCACGTGACTGCTAACCCTACTCAATAAGGGAATTTGATGGTATCATTAGGGTTTGTTTCACTTTTTCTGTGGTGAAAAAGTAAAATCTTCTCTAAAAGACTAGCAAAGCACAAGGTAGCTTCTTTAACATCCCTCTGAGTGTTTCCGAGTGTTTTTGGACCCACCCATTCAGATGGCATAATGTAGATTCAAGTTCAAAGTTTTGGCATGTTTACTGCCAAAAGTGGAACCGTGATGTGATGCCGTGCACTGTAGGAGGCAAGCAAGAAGGTGACATAAGTGATCCGTAAACAATTTACATAAACCAAAACACCCGACACACCCGTACTCAAAGGCCGTCGGGGCTGCACTACGTAAAAATATTAGGTAGCTAGCCCATGTCAAGGCAAATAATCAGGGTTCCGCCCGACCGTTTTATCCATCCACCCAGGGTATGTCGTGTTGACAATGACTCAGCCAAGTAAAGCAGAGGAGACGAGGGAACCAACAGTTCCAGTGCCAGCCTGCACGACACTCGTCCTCGCATGGCCTACAACCCCTAGGTCTCTGAATACACCAGCCGTTTGGTCCCCTGTCAAAGAAGAGGTACGTAGCTATTAGTAGAATAAATGTCATTAAAATACTCCCGTAAACCAGACTAAATCGGCGACGCCCGAGAACATCACCAGGGATGCTGAACGGAAAAGGGGGATGGAGGATGCCCAGCGAATGCTTGGGACTTGTCTTGAGTTCGCTACAGCAAGACCCTGTTCGTGACTGCGAGGGTAAAGCACGTGGTGGGGGTATTCGGACTTGAGGTCCGAAAGACGCCGGCTAAGCGCCCTTCGGTCGCATAGTAAAGTCCCTGTTAAATCAAATGCATGAAATGTTCATCAGCAAACTATAAAACCAAGTGGAAACAAAAGTGAATATAAAATAGGAAGGGGGCTTGGTATGCGTGTTTATTCCAAGAAAAAGCGGAAAATAACGATGTTGTTGTTGTAGGGGTCAGGATGCCCCAATGTCGCGTTTCCACGCCTCGGCCATCCGTCCCCTCCACAACATTACTTGTTAATTTGAGATACACACATAAGAGGTGTTTGAGCGACTGGCAAAGAGGGAAAGGAACGAAGAATATCTTCATAGGTGGTTCAGACCGTTGAAGCAGTCACCTATGATGCCTGATTGCACATCAGTACCGCCATGAATGATCGGTTAGGTAGAGAATTTTCGAAGAGTTAAGAACTATTGGAGTGGTTGCCCATGATGCTATAGAAGGTATCAACACCATTTTTATAGCTGTATATGTGCCCTGGGCAAGCTGGTGCTGTGGGAACACCAGATTGAACATATCAAATATTCCCCATCAATGTTCGGCTAATTTGGTTTTGGTAGAAGGTTTTTGAAGAGGTACAGACTATTGGAATGGTCACATATGATGCTTCTGAAGTTATCTGCCCCATCTTCAGGGCGGTATGTGTATCTGGGGCAATCTGGGGCTGGGTGGAACCCAAGATCAATTCCATCAATCTACCCAATCAATGTTCAGCCAATTCAGGTTGTGTTGAAAATTTTCGAAAAGACACAAGCTATTGGAGCAGTCACCTTCGATGATATAGAAGGTATCAACACCATTTATAAGGTTGTATATGTACCCTGGGCAATCTGGTGCTGGGGGGAACACAAGATCAACCACATCCTTAAAACTTGTGAACAACTTCCCTGCAGCTTTTGCCCTCCCTTGTAGATAGAATGGAAATTTCCTATGCTTTCTGGCAGTATTAAAATCATGGCAAAGGACAAGAAATGGTGAAGATATGAAGGGATATATGTTGGCTGTATTAATGCTTCCTCCACACGTGTCTGGTGGTTTCGGCCGGATCCGGCACAATGACACGACAGCCATTTGTCAACAGGTTGATCTACAGTCAGATTGAATAGCGTAAAAAAGGCAATTACTCACTGCAAATGACAGTGAATGTTCTATAAATGGGAATCACAGCACTCAATTTAAACTTATAAGGAAACATTTCCAACATGAATCAACTACATCAGTCAAGGGGCTTCACTTTCGTGAAAATCTGCACACACCTTCCATTGTTTTTCAGAGCCTCGAGGCCCCCCCTCCCCCGTGGGAATATATGTCTATATATGGTGATTGCACGTGATGTTCCGCCACGCAAACAGTGTTGAACCGTAGGTTCGGAGCAACCCTCTCTCCGCACTGGCAAGCCGGTGATTCTCGGAGAGAGGCTTGGTACAAACTGCCAAAAAAGGGTGATGTGTTCAAACTGGGTTTTCTCCACCATTTCAACTCGGATCCTCATAGTCCTGCCTAAGAAAATGTTTATTAGATGTCCTAGAAGAGACCTAGCAACTCAAATTGAGCCAATGACCGATCACTATTGGAATGAATACAATCTTTGCACAGGAGAATGCACTTCCAATTTTCATCAGGCAAAATAGGTTCATTTGGAATTCTGTTGATTTTATGGGCTCAATGGACTCGGAGAACAATTTACAGAAGGTCTCCCACCAAGTTTTATATCCAAAACTTCTTTCTTCACGCAGGAAATATATTTATGTTCATTGAAGATGTGTGTGACACTGCGTGACAGGAGTGACATCCACCTTGTCTTGCCCCGAGCTGGAGAGCTAAGCTGGAATAAATGGCTGGTGAGTGATTTTGGAACAGGGATAGATTATACTGGCCCCCGGGAATATTTTTAAGTGAAATGAAGATCTTGAGTATGAATGTGATATCAGTGTAAATATCCCCTCCCTCATGTTCCTGGCCTACAGCATAATAATACCCACTATCTGCCTTGGGTGAACATAGTTTCCAGGTCATTAAAATGAAATGAAGTGGACTGTCTACTCTGATTTTTTTAAATTCACCCCGAGGTGGGTTTGGTAGAAGCAATTCAGCTTCTCAATTTTTGACATCAAGCCTTGATAGCGGCGGACTCCGGGACTCTGAGCACACATATGAACATTCTGAGTAGGCCAGATCATTTTCGCACTTCTAATGTACAAACTAGCAACTTGGGTCAAAGGGAACGGGGCACTTCCTGAAGCAGGAGACCAGTTTGAACACATTGCCCTTTTTCGTCATCTTGGCACAAGCCCCTTCTGAATTCCCCTGCGAAGCACGTGGATATCATGTGATCAGAAGGCGGCTTGTTCCGAACCTAGTTGAACCGGTGATATCTGGACCTCAGATGCATGCATTTGCCTTGTGGTATGTCCTAGAGACCTTTCTTGCATGCTTCTACTTTATTCAGATGAAAATAGGGATTTTCATTTCGTCTCTCTTCATCAAAAATCGACCCAGGTGGGTGGGAAAACATGAAAAAATAAACGAGCTTACAGCTATTTGCGGAACTTAAGGCGCCGATCAAAAATTTTGTTTTAACATCAAAAATACATGGCTCAGTATTTTGCTTATATCTTGCTCAATTCTTGTCCATTGCCTTCGAGACTAGATGTGTTCGGACGGGGCATCTGAGGCGTGCACGGCTGTACGTGAATTTCGGATATTTAGCAAGTTCAAAATTTCAAGGCTTCCCACTGTGAATTCAATATTCGGGTCAATCGGGACGTGTTTGCCGCGTCCCAGAGGGCCCAAATGGTGTATGTGGGGATTTGGAAGCCTTTAGAAGGTCTTCGAAGCCTTTGCGACGTAAGGCGGAAGTTCCGAGGCCGTATCATTATTTGTTAGGTGAAGCACGCTGCATCTTGCTTCCTTCCTGGTCGGAAAGTCCGTCTTGCGTCCCAAAGGATTCGGAGACGTTCTAAAGCCTTCCGGTCCCCTGAATGCATGATTTGGACCGTCTGGGACACGTTGAACACATCGCAATTCACACCAATCTTCAGTTCACACTGCACAGCCGGAAACCTTGGAGTTTCAAACTTATCAAATCTGTGCAAGTTATATATCGGCCAGTGCGCCCCAAATGGCCCATTCGAATGCATCAAATTTCAACAGAAACAGACAAGAATTGGCGAAGATATGAGCCAAATACCGAGATATGCATTTTTTGATGTTAAAACCAAATTTTTGATCGGCGCCTTAAGTTCCGCAAATAGCTGTAAAATAAATTTTAAGACTTGTAACAATGCCTACATGGGGGTGTTCTCCCCTTGCCCTGCGCTTGCTCTCGTGCGTTGTCCTCAAGTATTTCTTTACTGGTTGATTGACACGGGATAGTGGGATGCTATCAAGGAGGGACAACCGCAGATATTCTCCGTGCCGGGGATCAGCGGGTGTGCGACGGTAACTCCGCGAACATCGTAAGCAACATGATCGTCTGGCTTTAGTTGAAGTCTTATGCCGCTCAGGGCCTTTCGTGAGGCTCCTCGTATTCATTGTTGATCACCGGCATGAACCGATTATAAACAGGACTTGCAGGGGCCTGGGAGTCACAGTTAGTATTCTGGCATTTACGATGAGCAAGATCTGTCCGGCCCCACTCAATTTCAACTCATCTATCTAGAATTTCCTGCGACATACTTGTCCTTCTGTTGACCATCAGGCGTGCCTACACGCATCCTAGATACGCGGGAGAGTTGTTATGGCGGATGACTACCGACGGGGCTGTGTATTTCGGGTGAGTTTACAGAGTACAATCGTCCAGTTGACCAGACTGAGGATTCATCTGCGTAGCATAATCATCATCGCCAACGCAGCGAATCTCGTGACGTTTTATGTGCGTGCCGTTCCTTTTTCCACGTCCACATTAATGAAAGATCGGCGAAATTCGTTCATGATCAACAGTTGGGGGATGTATGTCCCTGCTCCAATGCTTCCGTCTCTGCTTACGTTCCCAGATCTTCCTCGCAGGATTTTTGTCGTGGTTCATCACGAGGTATTTCTCGTCATACTCAATTCACCAATGGATTCACTAATTGCAGTCCGCAGCCTCTCCATCATGCTCCTCGCGCGGCTGATGCTCAATCTGCACGAGGCGGCAGCTGTGGGGATAACAAGGGAGGAACTGAACACGATAGAGCTGGAGACGCTCAGGTTTGCGACGGTGGACGATAGGGCTTGAGCCAAGCTTGAGCACTGAAAAATGAAGGTGAAGTTGAATTCGAAAAGGACAGGTCAGTGTGACTGACAACTGCAATAGCAGTGTATGATGATGAGTTCAAGACCGGCGGAGGACGTCGCGAGCTCAAGGGTTTTCAGTACGAGACAACTTGTGGGCCTTCATAATTCGAAGACGATGCCAGCATTAGTTCATGTCCTCAGGCAGTCAGCAGCTGCACAGTTTCGTATAATCAGTCCCGACTGTTCAGAAACCGCATCTACCACAGTTTAAGAACCTGGAAATTTCAGGGAAATTTGACCGATGTTTGAACCTTGTGCTACCTGTGGTGAATTTACCGTTACCATTCACCATGTGAATCGATCGTAGAACTCACCAGAATAAGCTGAACACGGATCGCCGCACGCAAGCCATGCATGAGAAAGGAAGATCAGTTTCAATATAAGGGCGAAAACATAGTTTGAATCCGCGGAATCAGATTTCCCTCCTCGAAAGCCCGGATTACGACCACCCGCTCCATTCAACGAAGGCCGCTGATTTTCTCCCTCCTATACTTCAGATCCGGACGGCAGATGATTGGACAATACGCACACGTTTCATGAAAGCTCCTGGCACAGAACTGCTGGCCGAACTTGTCGCGTCGCACCTCTGAGTCAAGGACATGATGAATGCTAGACAATGTTTGAACACCGCCCTTAAGTACGTGAAAGTAACTTACCCGATACTTTGGCCTGAGTAACTGGAACCTACTTAACTTTGAAGCATTCGAGCCACTTCAAGTGTGATTTGGACGGTGATTGTTGCTTATTTAGCGTTCTATGTATGTTGAGCACCGGTTTCCTTGTCGGCAGCCACTGATTCAGTCATGAACTGATAAAAAGTTTCGAACTGCGCAACTTGGGTTTTTGCTCTCCTTCTCGATTCTGATGACTGTAGTTTCAATTTCAATTTACTCAGTCCGTGAAGTAATGAGTGTGTCTGTCCACCCAGGCCTTGAACAGTGGTCTTATCAGCTGCAAGTTGAGTTAATCACAATTTCCGTGAGCTTCCTGGAAGGTTATCTCCAACGGACATTGTGTGGACGACTCTAAGGATATTTAAAATGATCGCCTGTGCTACGGCGAGGAAAAACAATGTTTTTTGTTTCGTATTTTCGTTCGCCTCGGTGGGGCGCAAGTGGGCTAGGATTCTCTACTGCGTGGGCTGTTTTGTGGATTCACTCAGTGGATCGTCCATGGCCAAACACCGTGATATCAATCCAACCACACCCGAAAGATCCAGATGCAAGCGGGTGTGGCTCCTGCTGCAGTCTGTCCTCAAGGACGAACTTACAAGCGGGTTAAGCTCTGTTTATCTACCGTACATGCTTAACGATCAATTTGACTGGATTCAGACTGCCCATTGAACCGACAATGTCTGGGTATACGGCCCACAAAACCGTATCCAATCCCACCCGTAAGATGACGAGAGAAGGAAGCGAGTGTGGCCCGTGCTGCAGAGCATACAGTTCCACATGACTTCGGGTTCGACCCCCGACCCGCTTTTCCACATGGTGTTCCACTTCCAACACTTTTTATCTGCTGTACATGTGTAACTGGGGCGCCAAATTTAATCTCCTCCCAAATTCTCTTTGGGAGTAAACAGTTGTTCAGTCGATTAGCTTTGGGTTCAATTTAGTTGTAGTTCACGTTGAAAAGGATTCGCTGCAGTACGTTTTTGTCAGGCCGACAAAAACGCACTCACGAAGAATCGCCCATGGCGAAGTGTCGAAGAACTCACCCGATACAGTATTTCATCTACAAAACACCGTGATATTGATGCAACCCCACCTAAATAAAGCGGTGCCGCCAGGTGCTGCGCTGCATACCGCAGTCCCGGGGCGAAACGGATTCGAATCTCAACCCGCCTGTCAACCTCAGGACTGGATCTTTTTACTGTAAGTATCTTGAATGATTCAGTGAAACTTGAAGCGAAAAATAGCTCTCGCGTTCAATTTAGCTGTGGTTGGCTCAGTTCCAGCAGGATCAAAATCTTGCTCCGGCGTTTGCTGTAACGAGTTCGAATGCCTAGATCATCCCAGCATCCACTTGCCCCCTCGAAGATGCATTTTTGCTCGAAGGCCGCGGAGTCCGGACAACTTTCGTATTTTAGTTGTGATACCGGTGTCTATAATCCTTGGAATATTTATTTCTTCTTTCTTTCCAGTTACTGGATGGAAGCAGTAAGTGCCAGCAGCATTTATGATCTTTTCTGAAAAGGAACACCGGTCTTTGTGCCCATGGGCGTAACAGAAACAAGCGGCTGCTCGGCCGCTTTGCGGCCTCGCATCCCCTTCCTCTGGTGTGAACTGGAACTGTAACAGAGATGGATTGTGCCTGCAAAATCTAATCAAAGTAAATTCAACTCAGGGACTGAGCATTCAAGACGACCCATTTTACTGGACTTGCCGAGACTGTACACGTTGAGTGATGATGGGATTTTACGCGGCCGCGGCAGGCATGGCATGAGTGGAAACAGAGAGCTTGACAAAAAAGGTTAGAGCTGATGGCGGAGTTTAAAAAGGCTTCTTAAAAAGAGGGTGAGGTGACGCGCCGCCGCTTCGCTCCGGCAACCCGTCCAATGAACGGGAATCAAATCAATTGATTTGCATACTACTGAATAGGTTAGTAAATTACTGCCATTCACGGTCTAACCTTCAAGGTAACATTTTGTCGCAACAGAGAAGGGAATTGAGTTTAGTAAAGGGAAGTCACCCCGAACCAACTTCAAGATTTTGGAGGACAGGGAAATTACGGAAGAGATCTAGCGAGTTGAGTTTGACGACCACGGGGACTCAGACCATAGGGAGTTGAAGCGGGAGAGAAGGAACAAAGGGGACCGTGCATCGTTACACAAAGAACAATGGAAGGCGAATTTCGGGCTGTAAAATACAGCAAAATCTTCAACGCACAGTGAAGATCCAGAAGGAAAGTAGTGTGCGGGCATTGCTTTGGCGATGAAAACAGATTAGAGAAGCGGGTTCTGGAGCCAGATTTGACCGGTCGAGTAGGGTCAATTTGAGCAATCCGGCGGCACAAAGAAAGAGCATCAGCACAAATAGAATTTTGAACTGAACGCAAATCATGAGAGGATTTTGACAGTATTCAACGCGTTGAGAGAGCAGATTTAGGTCTTGAGATATACGCTGTGCACATCCATAAACAGTTGAATCCGAGATGAAGGGGGCCAGGATGGTTGATTGAAGTTTCAAGAGGTTGTTGCGCCAGGTGTCAGAAAGGATGGATCCGAGATTGGGAGCTTGAGCATTAGGCCTGGAGCAAAAGCAAAGTATGCCTACGCGATAGCTACGGGTTGAGGAGAAAGGATGTGTGGAAGGGGGCTTCAAGGCAACAGTTTATATAAAGGATTTGACAAATGTGGCTATCCTGCGGCGCAGTGGGATTTGGGTCCGGATCCAGTGTTCTGTGGGCGACTGTCAATTCACGAGCCCCGTCTCAATGGCTACTCTGTCCCAATTGGGGTTGGGTTTGGCAGTTCGCAGGGCGCGGTTACGGTGCTTGTGGCATCAAATTCACACCTTTTGGGTGAAACCGAATAAGGGAATGATCATGTGAACTTCTATTTACATAAATTTTGATTTCACTGTTCAAGGACGGTTTTGCCTCGTTCTCGCTCAGTTTTGAACATTTCGCTTAGTTCCAAGTTGGAGATTGAGCGTAATAACAAGTGCAATATTATCTCAGCGACTCAAATTTTTTCGAAAGGCTTCATACATTCAATTTGGCATACAAAAGAAAATGTCTCCTATTTAATTTGGATTGTCCTTCAACCCGACAAATTCCAAGTACCACCACCACATGGAAGCTCCGGGTGTACTAAGCTTCTTCCCTTACAATTTGGTTGGTTGCAGTCCATGCAAGAATTATTGGTGGTAACAGAGAGAGTTATCAGTGTGTTATCAGATTGGCAGGTTATTTGTCTATCTCCTGCAATTCAAACACAGGGTCACTGTCCACCCACTGGGCACCAAAGAAAGTCAACCTCAAAAGCATAGTCTTTGTTACAGACCGGAAACAGATGATGAACAAGTAAGTATCCGTATGTGGTCTGTTAGTAATCACGACCCCATCAGAAAGACACTAACTGATTTTTGAACACCACGTCGTGGTGCGTACCCTCCAGCGGTAAATCTAGAAATATTTGGAGACATAGAAAACTTGAAAATAGTCAGGGTCTTCACTGATCTCTAAGCAGCTCATCGAGGGCCTGCGACAATATATGATCAACTTGCCAAGACAAAATCTTTGATCAAATTTCAGGCTGATCTCATATTACTGGCACTCTGTATCACTTGACTGTCACTGTAAGAAATAATTCTATATGCCTCCTTGTATGCATATGAATATTATCTGATTTATTCAGTGCCTTCAAGCTGCGGTACAAAGGAAAGAACACCTGGCAGCACAGCCATGCAATTGCATAATCGGTCGGTGTCTTTCTGAGAGGAGTGTGATTGCTATAGAGATAATAGACTATCAAAAGCAATAGAACAGCTGGTGTACAGTAGTGAGTAAAATCTGACCCCTCCTCTTTCCTTTTCCTTTCTCTTTCCTTTTTGGGCGCATTTTTTGCAATTCTTTTTGGGAGCAAAAAACACCGTAACCGGGCCGTTCGCAGTTCTTCCGGAGCTCGGAAATGAAGTGCGTAGTTTGTCATGGGGCAGGAAGTGTGGAAAAATACCGTGGACCTATGGAGTAAAAAGCGTAAGAATAACAGACGAACCTTAAATGGGTGTGAATATATGGAGAAATAGCACAGGTTTCGTAGGATTTCGTTAAAGAACGGTTAATTAATTAATAACAGAGGGTGAGGTGACTACGATGTCAGCTGCGCAGTTAACGTAATTTGTTGATTCTCAGTGTTTTGTACACTGGGAACCAACCCCCGGAAACTGGCGTTCGCTGGACCGGCGTGCCGTGCAATATAACCTAACCTGACGCACATATATATGCGCCGGGCAGTCAAAGGGCGGTCAACCTTTTCGTTCCGCTTGTCATGGCTCTCGTCCTACTTTTCGCTCTCGTGGCTCTCTGTTTTGCGATCGTCCTGAAAGTGGGCTCTCGCGGGAAGGGGCTCCCACCTGGACCGCCTACTATTCCTATTCTTGGAAATGCCCATATATTTCCGACAGAATTCCCCCACCACAAGTACGTTGCGTCTCCTAGGATCAGATACTAGTTGAATGTTGGTACTGCAGATTCACGGAATGGGCAAGAAAATATGGTGGCCTGTTTTCGGTGCGTGCACCCTCATGCGAACACACGAGGATTGGATGCTGATCCTAAATCGTGGACACTTCTCTCAGCTGAAAATAGGCAATGATACCGTGGTCGTCCTCACAGATGCAGCCGCCGTCAAGGAGTTAATGGACAAGAGGAGCAGCACCACAGCGGACAGACCTCCGAGCTATGTTGGCTTGCTCATCACTGATGGCCTGCACATGGCGCTCGCCCGTTTTAGTTGTGTCCAATTGTCCCCAGTTTATTATCGCTGAACTCATTATATTCTCAGCTCCTGCTTGGAAGACCGAACGAAGAGCGTCTGCCGCGATTTTAACACCGCGAGCTACAAACCAACATCTACCCATTCAGCGAGCCGAAGCTATCCAGCTGCTCTACAATATTCTCCATTCACCACAAGTAAGTCTCTATAATTTCAACCCAATAGCCGCCACTCAAGTTGCCGTTCAATCAGTCTTTCTATACCGACATCCAACTCTACTCGACTTCGGTCATTTATTCGGTGCTGCACGGCAGGCGCGTGCCACAATACGAAACCGAAGAAGTCACTGGATTTATCGCTGTAATGCATGAGTGGGATGCATTACTCGAGCCGGGTGCCGTCCCGCCCATTGACGCAATCCCAATCTTGAACCTTATCCCCGAGCGGTGGGAAAAATGGAAGCGGGACTGTAAACGGGTGAGAGATCTGCAGCGCGCAAGATATTTCGGGTTGGTTGAGGAAACCCGAGAGAGAATGCGTCGGAATCGACATAACGGAAGCTTCATGGAGGACGTCTTGGAGCGTCAAGCCGAACTGGGGATGGATGACGAAATGGTTGGGTGAGGTTTTCGTACTTGATTTGAGCATTCGTATCCAAGCTGACTCCGGTTTTCAGCTGGTTTGGTGGAACACTCCTAGGTTGAAACCTCATTGGGCCACCCGTGTTTGAAACTAACACTGTTCTAGAGGGTGCAACGGATACAACATCTTCTTACATCCAGTCTCTTGTATTGGCCTTGGTCGCATATCCTGAAGCACAGAAGAAAGCTCATGAAGAAATTGATCGCGTCGTCGGCGAGCATCGTATGCCAACTCTGGAAGATCTCGAACAAATGCCCTATGTTCGCGCAATTATTTCCGAGGTGGGTTGACCCCGACTGATTGAGCGACCGTTAAATTATACTAACACTCAACTCAGACACACCGATTCCGTCCCATCGCCCCCCTTGGTGCACCCCATGCAACCCTGGCCACAGAGGAAGTGCGTTGATTCCCCGCTGATTGTCTAAATCTCTACAGCCAACTTTCAAAGTATCATGGCTATATAATTCCCAAAGGCACAACCATCTTCGTAAACATGTGTGAGTTCATAACGTTCATTCGAGGTCAAGCATTGTTGCTCATCTTCACTGCAGGGGGTATATTCCACGACCCGGGCAAGTTCACAATCGTTCTAGATTCTGTTCAATTAATTCTCTGCTCTCTAGCGCTCTTCGACAACCCGGAAGATTTTATCCCCGAGCGATATCCGTTGTCTGAGAATGGAACAAAACCAGGCGTTGATGGTAGCGACTTGAGACCCACCTTTTATTTCGGCTTTGGTCGCGTGGGTTTCCCCTTGGTGTCTCTTCTTCTGTTTTGAGACTTGAGTTTTGGCAGAGAATCTGTCCGGGAATGTATCTAGCCCAGAACTCTATAGTACGGCTGTTTGCGCTCTTCTCATGACATTTACTGACCTCACTCAGAATCTCAACGCCATGAACCTGCTGTGGGCGTTCGATTTCAAACCTGATATCGACATGAATGGGAATACCATTCCGGTGGACATCTTCGCATATAGGAAGGTGTGTATTTTCTCTGAACAATTGAATGTAATGACACATCATCTTGTACAGGGAATTGCGACGGCACCATTACCTTTCAAGTGCCGCATCACCCCTCGCACAGCATCCAAGGCCAGAATCATTGAGAACGAGTTCCTTGAAACGGCGGACACATTCTCGAAGTTTGAGGTCGGGCTCAGCCCAGAGGACAAGGAATTTGTAGCGAGATCGCGGGAACACGCTCGCTGAAGCCAAGCTCCTGTTAGGGCAGCTAACACGTGCTTAGACGATTTATCACCCGTATTTACGAAAACAAACAAACACGTTTAATTTCCGGGCCAACAATATATTCTACATAGGTTTGGCAATTCCAACTGGGCGTTTAAAAAGCAAGCAAGCGGCCGAATCGAGTCTGAAAAGAGGCAGCTACAGGTTTCCCTCCCGTGGCAACTACTTGAAGTGCCATTGAACCGGGATCCTTCCGGTTCCGAGGGACGCAAGAGCCGCGAATGCGCCCTCAGAGAGATCGATATCGTCTGTTCCACAGCCAGGGCAGAGGTCTCCGATGGTGACATCAATATGATGTCCATTATCTACAGCCGGATGAGTACCTGGTTGAACATTGATAGAGGGAGGCACCAACATTCGACATCGAGATGCTGCCAGCAATGCGCACCACTGTGGTAATGAGCCGAGGACAAGGCAACTATGAAGTCCGAGTTTTGCATGGGAGCCCCGCAGGCGCCGTAGTTTCCATTGGGATCGTACCAGGTGGCTAAATGAGACTAATCAGTCCGCGGACGGTAAACAGATCCGACAATCTCACCATCTCCATAGAATATGGTGGTCCTAGCGTCGAGCTCCGCCCCGGAAGTTCCGGCGGGAGTGGCCTTGACACCAGCTGCAAGGCAGGTAGCGAGAAGGGAGAGGAAAGAAGTTGAGAAGCGCATGAGTAACTTGGAAGTTAGCTTGAAAGTATCAACAGAGGGTGAGCGCCTTTTATACCTCTAAAGCCTTCTCCATTCGTCGGATAAATTCGGCTGAAGTAGTACAAGCTTGCGGCGGTTACTCAAGGTAGGAGATATACCCCACCGACTTGGAAATATTGCCATTTCATTCTCTTTCCACTGTTTCAGCCACCATTCGAATTCGGCTCAACTTGAACCTGATCCCAAAATAAATTGATCAATGCTTGCCATTTTATTCACGGAACAAGCAAAATCACAGTTGTTAGCCGCTATTAAACTTAATGTCCACAATGATACTGACCAATGGTCGTCACTTTATTTCAGGAAGAAGTAAGAATTTAAACGCTAGCTGCTAAGCTCATATTCCGGCTTTTTAATATTAAACTTACGCCGCTGGTCTATGTCCGGCCGGAAAATGACAAGGATCTAATCCACTTGCGATTTTGAATACTTTACATCGAGAGCCCGGTATTGTATATGAAGGCTCCTGCATTATCTCCCACAACACGAACGACTGAGTTCGATCGAAACTCAACAGGCCAGACATCTCGACATCGCATTCCAAGGCCACGGCTGATGAGGCCAAGCATGCTGCATCGCCCGACATTGGTACCGCATGCCGTGGATTGAACACGTTCATTAATTGTCCACGCGGTGGCCGAGTATACGTCGTCCGGATACTGGCCACTGTCAGTTTGTTGGTTACCGGGCGGCAGGACACGGTATTAACTGCTACAAACCGAAACCATAACAGGCATATTACCGAGTTGTCTCAGATTCTTTTTGAATTTCATTATGAGAGAGGATACCGCTCAAGGTGAGTGTGAAATCCACCCATTATTGCGCATGTTGTTGTCTTTCAGTTGCGATCACACTTTCGAATACTCCTCCGTGGATAACTAACGCGGAAAGAAAAGTTGTTCAATTGAGATTCATATTCACACTACGTGCATGTCAGATAAAAGTAGTTTCCGTCTTGCTGACGAATTCGTAGCAGACTAATTTGGATCAGTATAGATATATCAAAGGAGGCCACATACGCACCGGATCGGTGATAATTACCTCCCACCCAAGAATGGACGCAAGCGGGCTTGGAGTCGCTGTAGGGATGCACATGCGCCATGGTCATCAGTCGGGTTCGACTCCCGATTCGCCTGTGCTACGGCGAGTAAAACCAATGTTTTTGTTTTGTTTCGTATTTTCGTTCGCCTCGGTGGGGCGCACGTGGCCTGGCCTAGGATTCCCTACTGAGTGTGCTGTTTTTGGCTCGTGCTGCAGTCTGTCCTCAAGGACAAATAAGCTGGTTCAGCTCTTTTTATCTACCGTACATACGTAATAATCAATTTGACTGGATTCAGACTGCCCATTGAATCGACAATGTTGAAGAACTCACTCATGGCCCCTAAAAAACCGTATCCAATCCCACCCGTAAGATAACGATACAAGGAAGCGAGTGTGACCCGTGCTGCAGTGCATGCAGTTCCACATGTCCTCGGGTTCGACCCCCCAACCCGCCTGTCCATATAATATTCCAATACTTTTTATTTACTGTACATATGTGGGGCACCAAATTTAATCTCCCCGATTCTCTTTAGGGACATGTCGATTAAACAGGCGTTCATTCGATGAGCTTTGGGTTCAATTTAGTTGTAGTTGATGTTTACTGCAGTGTGTTTTTGTCGGCCCGACAAAAACATAATCATGAGTGACTGAGTCATGATGGACCGCCCATGGCCAAGTGCCGAAGAACTCACCCAATACAGGATTCCATTTACAGAACACCGTGACACGGATCCAAACACACCCGAAATAAAGCGGGTGTGGCTCGTGCTGCTGGTACTGCGGCCACAACGCAGTCCCCGGGGGCGAACCGGGTTCGACTCCCGACCCGCCTGTGGTCATGAGAACTATGCCTTTTTACTGCAAGTATCTTGAACTGATTCGGCGAGAATTGAAGCGAAAAATAGCTTTTTGCGTTCAATTTAGTTGTGGTTGGCTTAGTTCCAGCAGGATCAAAATCTTGCGCGTTTGCTGTAACAAGTTCAAATGCCTAGATTATCCCAGCATCCCCCTGCCCTGCTCGAAGATACATTTTTTCTCGAAAGCCGCGGCGTCCGGACAACTTCGACTGGCAGTTTCGAGCTGCAGCTTTCACTCGCTTAGCCTACTACTAGGATCGTCCAACATGCCTGGAATGCCGACTCGCACGGATCAGATGGGAAAGATCGGCGTCTGGGCTTATGGTCAGCAGCGACAAGCAATCAGCACAGCATGCCATCCTTGCCTCCCTCCAGCTACGATCCCCGGCGCGTCTGCCTCAACCCGTTCCCTGACATCCACTTCGGCAAGCACCGCCGCACAGTCGGCGTCTACCTCGCCGGTGGCCTCGTACGTCCCCCTCTGCCCTCCGTTACTCCCTCCATCCCTCCCGACTCATCTGCTATTCCCGCCGCAGTTCGCCCTCGCCAACTGGTTCTTCCTCGACGCCTGCATCCTCTCCGCCCACGCGAAGGCACCCTGGGGCCAACCGGACACCCCTGCCCCCGTGCACGTCACCTTCGTTGACTGGCTCCCCGGCCTGTGCTCCCTCCTCGGCTTCCTCGTCATCAATCTCATCGACAAGGACCGCGTGCGCGGGGACGCGGACACCTTCGGTGACGCGCGGGCCGTGTGGCGTGCGCGGCTCTTCCTGTTCATTGGGTTCGCCTTGATGGCGGGTGGGATGGCTGGCAGCGCCGTGCGTCCTTCTCTCCCCCCTTCCTTCACATACAAGTGTCACAGCTAACCTCGAGCAACTTCCATTCCAGGCGGTTCTGACCATCAAATACGTCCTCCCCGCGCACGCGGACCAGTTCAAATACTACGGCTATGCGAGCGTCGCGCAGAACCTCGCGCTCATGCTGTCCGTCGTCGTCCTGTGGATCGCGCAGAATACGAGCGATGATTACGAGTACAACGTCACGCTCTAGGAGAAAATGCAACCTCATGCTCAGAGCGAGGAAAACCCCGCGCTCTAGGAGCCGGAGGCGGATTTTTTATTTATATCTATGCCAACTGATATCTAGGTACTGTACATCGATCCCCGGGTCGCGGATGTGTACATGGAATGAATGTAAATGCTGTTGTTTGTTTCATGCGGGTCTTCGGCGAAAGGACACCGGTCTGTTTCACGCGCGAATCTGTCGTCCTATTGCCGCAGTCCTCCAAAGGAATCTTCCCAAAAGCACACTTGGCGAACAACGGACGGTATGAGAATACCGACGTTATCAGCTGAGGGCGCGCTCAAAATTTACCAAATCCTCTCACGATTTACTCATAACTTCCATTTCGCAGCGCCGCAGCAGAACTTGACAGACTGCGATCCAGGTACGTTATGTATCTGACTGAGCCGCATCCTACTAGAGAATTTCGGCCCCACACGCCACGCCACGCCGCGCGGACTACGAGTATGTACGACTTCAGCGCAGGAACATTCAGTGACTAACCTGACGAAATATGTTTCGAGGGAGGTGAGAAATTTTGTCCGCATCCTTTCGATCTTTCGTCTGATGATAACTGTGTCTGTGCCAGGGGGCATTTGCTGATCGGTTCCGTCTCTCTCCTTCGACGCGCGGTTATCAAATCCTCCAATGATTTCCTCGTGGCTCTCTAATGATTTACTCATTGTCGCAGTGCCGCAGTAGAACTTGACAGACTGCGAGTGTAGAGCGACGAAACCGAGGCGCACCCACGTCCGGATCGGAATGCATAAAACGGATACGCGAACGAGGGTGTCCTCCCTGTCATCATTGGGAATCTTATGGTAATCTAAACGCCTGCCTATGTTACAAGATGGTCTCAATTTCCGTCTGTTGTTCTCCGCAAGAGTACACTCGACTGATAGATACACCTCTGGTCATCCGCCTACTGGAGCTCCTCCTTTACTGGTCCTCTTCAAACTCGTCGTCGTCATCATCAAACTCATCATCATCATCATCATCCTCACGGGCCTCGAGCTCAAGGGCAGTCTCGCGGACCTTGAGCAGGCGAGGCGCGTATTTTCCTTGCTGGAGTACCTCTCTGCGGGAAAGTTCCTCGACGGATTTGTCTGCTGTGGGATCGCTCAGACGATGGCAAAGATACACGAAGACCCGGAGCGGGAACATACCCAAATCCCGCTTGCTCGGTTTGAACGGGAGCTTGTCGAGCTGGGCGGCGAAGGCCGCCGCCTGCTGAGTGGCGGCCGCCTTGAGATTGCCGTTCTTCGTGCCGGCAAGGCAGTTCTTGAAACCGAGCAACGTCGCGACGTCGCAGTTGGGCGACTTGTTGCCGCGCCCGCATCCGCCGGAGGCGTTTGTCTGCGCGACGTCGGGGCCGGCGCACTTGCCGGTCTTGAAGCCGCAGCAGCCCTGCTAGCACTCGCTGTCCTTCGCGCACGCCACGAAGACGACCTTCTTGCCCTTGTTTTTCGCCGCGAGCTGCGCAATGCTCGGGGCTTTCCTGGCCACCAGGGAACCGTCATCGTCTACGTTCAACATCAATCAGTTCAACGGCTCATCTCGGACGGTGACAGGACACACCATTCCGGCCCTTGATGGACACAGGTGACCCTGCAGCGGGGCTAGAAAAAGGGGCCCGTGAATATTGCAATGACAGACGTACATAGATACAATTAAGCATCTCTGCAAAAATATTCTGTGAAAGAATAGCATGATCAACGCCAAGCAGACGGACAAGATTACCAAACTCTTCAACAGTCTCATTTGACCACCATCCATCAGCCGTCTTCCTCCCTCAGTATGCACTAATTCTATCATTCTCACCATACCTGATGTCCGATTTTCAGGTCGCTCGTGGTGCTGGCTCCATCAAGGCGGACCAGTGGCGGTCTCAAATCACTGTGTTTTTCGTTGCTCTCTTCGATGTATGGCAAGTTGATGGCGAAATTCCGAACCCATCACCTCCGAATACCAAGAATGCCAGCACCCAGGCCGCACAAGAGAAGCTCATCGCTCTCGGATGCATGAGCAACTCCTCGCCACCAAACCTGACGCTTCAGAGGAAGAACTTGAATCCATCGACACAATTAAGATGAACCACTCTCTCCGGCGCCATTACGAAACGGTGGTGCAACTCACCGCCGCAGCCCGCATCATCACCTCCAACTCAATCAGCCCGAATGAGGTGAGACGCGGCTGAAGGACCCTGGAACTTGCCACCCAGTCATGGGCTCGCATGCACTATCATTTAGTGCCGTATTTCCATTTTGTCGCATTACATCTTGAGGAACAATTCCTGAAGCATGGGCCTGCTCCGGGCTGGTGGACATATCTTTACGAAAGAAACAACGGCTTTCTAGGCCGGTTCAATCATAACGGTCACTGGGAGGCGAACTGGAAGGTACCATGATGCGGGGATGGTGGAAAACAACATTAATTCAGGATTTGGTTTGTTATTTTTCTCCTGTCATTCGTTCACTGGGCCTGCTGTTTATAATCGACAGATCTCGCGACATAGAAAATCCAGGACCAGAAGACCGCGACTCTCTGAACGTTCTGAATTTATATTTGAAAGGCGGCACTTCTGAGCTCTATAAGACTACATCTCCAGAGTCCAGACCGAGAGAAACCTACATCAGTGCTTCCCTCATCTTGACTGACAATAATTCATTCATTTATACCCTCGGATGCCATTGACTTCCCGAAATTCTCGCAAGAACAGAGCCTATGCCAGCTTGGATCTGGGTACTACAAGCTGGTCTTCAACTATTTCAAAGTCTTTTGGTCTTCAGAGGTTAAACTTGTTCCCGATGTGTCATTGGTTGCAAATCCCAACCAGCATAGCTTCTCAGGGAATGTGCGAACATTTTTGCATTGCTGGGTCGGCACGGGGCTGAAACACAACAACCGGGAAAATCTGCTTAGTACGCCCACAGCGACATCCGGATTCCAGTGAGGATTTCTCACATATTTCGAGTGGCAGAAACACGCAGCAATGGCTGCAAGTTGTTTGCTGATGTCGCCATTGTGCAACGGTTCAAAGTGAATACTGTCATTCGAGACTTTCCCTGGGACTTGTGGTAAGTTGCTCAATTTTTCAGAGCTCGTGTGTGGACTGAGTATACAGGGCCACTGATATCAGCGTTCGAGTTTGGCAAGCCAGTGTCCTCGGTCCAAAAGAGGTCGTTAGGTTAGACCAATTGACGGGGCATTTTGTCCTGGCCTCGCTCACTGTGCGCAACGAGAATCTGTGGGTGACAATTGCTCATGACCATGTACGTTCTGGCGCTTTCCGATGCTGCCAAAATCAATTTCTTCAGGATGTGACGGAATTCGATGTGGAGGGTCAAGGTGATGAATTAGAGTAGTACAATTTGAAATACCCAACACATTCTTCAGTCCCTCTCGTCATCAGCGTCCTTATCGGCTCCTTCTACTCCCTGAGACTCCACTTCTTCCTCCTGGTCATTGTTATCCGCCAGCCACGGTGGATGAATGCAAGGGTGAAGAATCCTCAGCTTCGTAGCACCAAGGCGTGGTAAGGGAGTGTCTTTCCAGTCGCCAAGGATATAAGGATGTGGAGCAGACTGGGCTGGTCCATTCTTACGTTCTTGTTCCGTGCGGTGGTTTAGGACATAGTGCTTGACTGCCTCCACCTCTCGGTTGAAATGGAAGAGTATCAGAATCCACAGAACATGATGAACCGCTTCACCAGCCTCATCTGTGCGATAAGGGTGTCCGTGTCTTCCACGGCTTGTGTGTTGATGGTGCGGGCACTTCATCGGCTTTCTTGGTGTCGGTGTCGGGATCAATAACATCTGATTGGTCTAACTCGTCCGTGGATTGGTATGCCAGTTGAAGAATGCATAATGATGGTGGAGTTGAATCCCAGCATTTTGCAGCACCATGATTCGTTTATCGCATTTCTGTCGAGGTATTAATTGAGCTGGAATATACTGAAGCAAGAACTGAACATACACAGGTTTTACACGATTTACGACGGCCTGCACGCCTTGTGGCAGCATCGTCAGACATTTCGTTCTCAGTGGGTGAATCAGCATCGTCTTCAGGTAATGTGGAATCTTTCGCCTTCTTCTTGGCCTTCTTCTCCCTCTGTAGGCTATTGTATGCCTGGAAAATGTTGCGAAAACCGGTGGACAGCTGGTCAAGTATAGTGTCATCGGACTTTTGGTCAATTGTGGCAGCAGGAAATTCAGTCTTCATAGTTTGCCACATCCACTTTACCACCCGTGAATGCCACACTGAGTTGTCGGTAAAGGTCACACTCCAGTCTGGATGCAAGAGCTTGCCATTGGAGGTCTCCGTGTCACGGATGTAACCTCCACCAGCAGTCAATGGTTTTAGCAGAGCTGCGTCCTTGAGTGTCGATCCTTTTTTGCCAAGTCCCATTGCGAGAAGAAATAGTTTCTGTACAGAAGTCTTTGAAATAAGCGAGTTAGCATCACTATCAAATAGCTGTGATGGCAGCGCTCACATTGAAAACATTGTCGCGCGGTTTTTTCGTCTTGTCGGCATCAGGGGGGACCTGCGCAGATGGTTTCTGTTCAAGAAGTGAGAATAGACAAGAGCCCAGGTAGGTGGCCAGCCAGACAGAGAGTGCGTTGAGGAAGCGTAGAGCAAGCGTACTGAGTGGCGGTAAGTGGCAGGCTTCCGGATTAGGCAAGGGATGGTTCATCACGTGCCTTGATCTGCGTGCGAGATCAATGATCCGCTTGCCTCGCTCGACCAGGAGTATCAGTCGAAATATCAGTTGCACGCAAACTCTGGCTGAAACAGGGAATATTGGAAGACCTGGAATCGTTTCTGGCATTCGTTCAATCCAACGCATCCGTTGCATATCATGATAGGGCTCCGAACCGTCCGTTTAACGGAACGGCCGTCGAAAAAACAGCCGTTTTCTGGCCACGGGCGGGCTGTCTGTCGGTGGAAGTTCTGAGAGTGGCTGACAGACGGGTTCCGTTCGTCGAACCCGTTACGGCCGTTTCGACGGGTGATTAATTTCCTTTTTTGGACTGTGGCATGGCAGGATAAGACTCAGGATAAATTGATAGCTCAGCTATGTCCCCTTTCGGAACGTGCCGAGTTGTAGCGTTAATATAATTGAGGCAACAACAACATAGGAAGGAATAAAAGCAATTGTGGACACTACACTCAGGAACCCTCATGCTTCTTTGATTGCTCCCTCTCCACCCGCAAGCGCGCCTTAACGAACATCAGGGTTCGAATTGTCTTGGCCTTAAGACTAGCGCGGCGAAGGTCGCGACGGGCCGTCGACCCATCGCAAACGGGAACGGATCGGAGCCCTACTTGGGCAATGGAGACAGAGGCGACCAGATTGAATTCGGTTAACTTCCATAGAACCTGTCGCTGGACTTGAAGGAATTGTGGCGGTTTCGGCCGACTGTCAATAGTAGTATTGGATGAGGCGGTAATATGGAGAGCAAGGAAAATTATGGTGCTCATCAATGAATTGTAGAAATGGAGATGTCCCTACCCCAAATTCAAGACACGAGCTCATAGGCGGCTTCAAGGGTAGGTACTAGTTAAGGCGCTGGGTAGTACCGATGCGGGATCTGTGGCGCGGACTCGGAGGTGTGAAGCCGCTTGCAGCCAGCGTGGTGATTCGCCCAGACACCAATATCGAGACTATCCACGATGTCGTCAAGAAAAGCACCCCAGATCGATACCGAAGCTCCGAAAGATGGAGGGAACGAGATGTGGCACCGTTCTCCCTTCGCTCTAGGATGGCGGCAGCGTCTACTCCACAGCAGGGTGTGGACGGAAGCTTCAATCCGGAATTTCCGCCGGGACTTGGGTATGTGCGAGTTTAGAAAAGATCCATAGGGGTACTCGATGGATCGGAGTTTCCGTCAGGAGTCGTCGAGGCATGCGGTGGACCCAGGAGTGTAGAAGCCATCTAGTCGCAAGCCCGAACCGAGCCCTAATTTCTTCCTTCTTTCCAATTACTGGATGGAAGCAGTAAGTGCCGGCAGCATTTTGTGATCTTTTCTGAAAAGGAATACCGGTCCTCATGGGCATAACAGAAACTACAATCCCAGCTGCGCAGTTGACGTAATTTGTTCATTCTGCATTGTACACTGGGAACCAACCCCCGGAAACCGGCGTTCCCTATTCGGACCGGCATGCCGTGCAATATAACCTAACCTGATACATATATATATGGGCCGGGCAGTCAAAGGGCGGTCAACCTTTTCGTTCTGCTTGTCATGGCTCTCGTCCTACTTCTCGCTCTCGTGGCTCTCTGGTTTTCGATCGTCCTGAAAGTGGGCTCTCGCGGGAAGGGGCTCCCACCTGGACCGCCTACTGTTCCTATTCTTGGCAATGCCCACATATTTCCGACAGAAATCGCCCACTACAAGTACGTTGCGTCTCCCAGGATCGGATACTAGTTGAATGTTGGTGCTGCAGATTCACGGAGTGGGCAAGAAAATATGGTGGCCTGTTTTCGGTGCGTGCACCCTTATGCGAACACACGAGGATTGGATGCTGATCATAAATCGTGGACACTTCTCTCAGCTGAAAATAGGCAATGATACCGTGGTCGTCCTCACAGATGCAGCCGCCGTCAAGGAGTTGATGGACAAACGGAGCAGCACCACAGCGGACAGACCTCCGAGCTATGTCGCCGAGCTCATCACTGATGGCCTGCACATGGTGCTCGCCCGTTTTAGTTGTATTCAACTGTCCCCAGTTTATTATCGTTGAACTCATTATATTCTCAGCTCCTGCTTGGAAGACTGAACGAAGAGCGTCTGCCGCGATTTTAACACCGCAAGCCACAAACCAACATCTACCCATTCAGCGAGCCGAAGCTATCCAGTTGCTCTACAATATTCTCCATTCACCACAAGTAAGTCTCTATAATCTCAACCCAATAGCCGCCACTCAAGTTGCGGTTCAATCAGTCTTTCTATACCGACATTCAGCTCTACTCCCTTTCGGTCATTTATTCGGTGCTGCACGGCAGGCGCTTGCCACAATACGAAACCAAGGAAGTCACTGGATTTTTCACTGTAATGCAGGAGTGGAGTGCATTACTCGAGCCGGGTGCCGTCCCGCCCATTGACGCAATCCCAATCTTGAACCTTATTCCCGAGCGGTGGGCAAAATGGAAGCGGGACTGTAAACGGGTGAGAGATTTGCAGCGCGCAAGATATTTCGGGTTGGTTGAGGAAACCCGAGAGAGAATGCGTCGGAATCAGCACAACGGAAGCTTCATGGAGGACGTCTTGGAGCGTCAAGCCGAATTGGGGATGGACGACGAAATGATTGGGTGAGGTTTTCGCACTTGATTTGAGCATTCGCATCCAAAGCTGACTCCGGCTTTCAGCTGGTTTGGTGGAACACTCATAGGTTGAAATCTCATTGGGGCACCCGTGTTTGAAACTGACACCGTTCTAGAGGGCGCAACGGATACAACCTCTTCTTACATCCAGTCTCTTGTGTTGGCCTTGATCGCGTATCCTGAAGCACAGAAGAAAGCTCATGAAGAAATTGATCGCGTCGTCGGCGAGCATCGTATGCCAACCCTGGAAGATCTCGAACAGATGCCATATGTTCGCGCAATCATTTCCGAGGTGGGTTGATACCGACTGATTGAGCGACCGTTGAATTATACTAACGCTCGACTCAGATGCACCGATTCCGTCCCATCGCCCCCCTTGGTGCACCCCATGCAACCCTGGCTACAGAGGAAGTGCGTTAATTCCCCGCTCATTGTCCAAATCTTTACAGCCAACTCTCAAAGTATCACGGCTATATACTTCCCAAAGGCACAACTATCTTCGTAAACATGTGTGAGTTCATAACGTTCATTCGAGGTCAAGCATTGTTGCTTATCTCCACTGCAGGGGGTATATTTCACGACCCGGGCAAGTTCGCAATCGTTCCCAGATTCTGTTCAACTAATTCTCTGCTCTCTAGCGCTCTTCGACAACCCGGAAGATTTTATCCCCGAGCGATATCTGTTGTCTGAGAATGGAACAAAACCAGGCGTTGATGGTAGTGACTTGAGACCCACCCTTTCTTTCGGCTTTGGTCGCGTGGGCTTCCCCTTGGTGTCTCTTCTTCTGTTTTGAAACTTGAGTTTTTGCAGAGAATCTGTCCGGGAATGTATCTAGCCCAGAATTCTATAGCACGGTTACTTCCGCTCTTCTCATGACATATACTGACCTCACTCAGAATCTCAACGCCATGAACCTGCTGTGGGCGTTCGATTTCAAGCCTGATATCGACTCGAATGGGAATCCCATTCCGGTGGACATCTTCGCATACAGGAATGTGGGTATTTTCTCTGAATAATTGAATCTAATGACATATCCTATCGTACAGGGAATTTCGACGGCACCATTACCTTTCAAGTGCCGCATCACCCCTCGCACAGCAGCCAAGGCTGGAATCATTGAGAACGAGCTCCTTGAAACGGCGGAAACATTCTCGAAGTTTGAGGTCGGGCTCAGCCCAGAGGACAAGGAATTTGTAGCGAGATCGCGGGAACATGCTCGCTGAAGCCAAGCTCCTGTTAGGGCAGTTAACACGCGCCTAGACCATCTATCACGCGTATTTACGAGAACAAACAGACACGTTTAATTTCCGGGTCAATAATATATTCTACACAAGCGACTGCTCGGCCGCTTCGCGGCCTCGCACCCCCTTCCGAAATTCAATTTTGAGGTTGAAACTTTGAAATTAAATTAAATTAAAAAAGACAAACACAAACCGTGCACTCTGAGGCAGCAGAATATAAGTTGGCCAAGGCGAATTTTAACGCGGTGCAGACGCGGCCAAACCGTGGTCGCGGCATGAGGGGCAAAGGCAGAGATGGACAAAAGGAGAAAGCTCGGAAAGAAGCTGTTGGCGGAGTTTGAAAAGGCTTCAGACGGACAGGCTTAATTTTATAAAGAGAGTGATAGGTTTGGCAATTCCAACTGTGCCTTTACGAAGCAAGCAAGTGGCCGAATGAAGTCTGAGAATACTGGCCACTGTCAGTTTGGTTACCGAGCGTAGAATACAATATCAACTGCTACAAACTGAAACCGTAACTGGCATATTACGGAGTTGTCTCAGATTCTTTTTGAATTTCATTACAAGAGAGGATATCGCCCAATGTGATTGTGAATCCACCCATTATTGCGCATGTTGTTGTCTTTAAGCTGTGGTCACACTTTCGAATACTCCTCCGTGTATAACAAACGCGGAAAGAAAAGAAAAGTTGTTCAATTGAGATTCACATTCACACTAGATAAAAGTAGTTTCCGTCGAGCTGACGAATTCGCAGCAGACCAATTTGGGACAGTATAGATATATCAAAGGAGGCCACATACACGCCGGATCGGTGATAATTGCCTCTAACGACGTATCCCTTGGCTAAACGCGGGCACCTGCACGAAGCATTCCCATAGACGTGGTGAACACTGACCTCGTTACGGTAGGCAACATAGTTCGAACCGACGGGCTTGTGGTTCTTTTATTCATCTGTATCTACAAGTAGTATCCCACAGACAAACCTTTATATGAACCAAGCTCGTACCTCGCTGTGATAGGGTCGTTCACCCTTTTTCGCTCCCTTTTTCACGCCCTTTTTTGCCCTTTCTGCCATTCTCTCGGTTTTTTGCCCGGTTTTTTTTTCCCCTTTTTCAATTAGAAGTGCAAAAAGCGTAGAAGACTAAAAAAAACGAGGTCCTACATGCAATTCTGGAAGAAATGGAAAAAAAGGGCACTAAAAAGGGCGCGACAAAGTATGGCGGTCCAAGTGCACATTTAATCGGCCGCAACATTTTTTGGTGATTTCGGATTTTCCGCAACAAAAATAGGTGTTTTAACGCCCTCTGCGTTAAAAAGATGGAGATAATCGTCGTGTTTCTTTTGCGGGGAAATCGGTGTGTTTCTTTTGCGGGGAAATCGGTGATTCCCGCAAGATAAAGTTTGACACCCCGCAAAACTTTTGACGCCGCCCGCAAAACTTTTGACGTCACCCGCAAAACTTTTTTCATGTCGCCCGCAAAACTTTTGTCGTAACTCTGGGCAACAAATTTAGATAAATTTACTTGTTCAGAAGCGCAGAGTGACCATTAGATTGAGCGTAGGTAAGGTACGGAAGGAGTGTCGACGATGTGTACATGAGGATTGAGAGGGTATAATAGAGTACAAAGGTTATGGAGGAATGTGGATCTGAGCTGAAGTTCTTTGGCTTTGAACATGTAAGGGTATACAACATAGCTGTTTCTGTGTATGCAAAGAGACTACTTGAATTTGTCCCAAATGTTGGACGTCGATCATTGCTAGTGCTGGGCAGGTTCAGATCAGTTCAGGTTCAGAGCCTCTTGCTCTGACTTCCGAACCTGTGTTCGATTTGGGCAACAGCTGAAACTCGAATCTGAATGCAGGTTCCAGTTCCATTTTCTGTTTGAACACATTCGAGCCCCAGCTATTTCGGGCTTCTCGGGCAAGCTCAAATCTCATCCAAAATAATGTGTATTGATATTTTACAGCATTGTTGAGGTTGAAAGCGTCCAGGATGCAGCAATTAACTAGTCTGTTGTTAAGCGCGGGGTCCCGATTGGGGTAAGCACTTGTTATATAATCAGCACAGCCACACCATTCTTCGACAGGCGACCGCGAAACTAGCATCAATATTTTCAAGAAATTCCAGCATACAGAATGTTTGATTCACCATTGCAAAGCCCTTCCAATTTATTTGGACTTTGAGAATGCTGTTTGAGACTCGAAGTGCAACACAAGTGATAGTCACATGTCATGCTTCGGCGCTTCATCCACCTGGATTCTTATCTTGCGGGAATCACCGATTTCCCCGCAAAAGAAACACGCCGATTATCTCCATCTTTTTAGCGCGGAGGGCGCTAAAACACCTATTTTTGTTGCAGAAAGTCCGAAATCACGGAAAAATGTTGCGGCCGATTAAATGTGCACTTGGACCGCCATATTGAACCGCCATATGTGAGGCTAAACACCTTCAGAACAGGCTATGAACCCTCCAGCACTCCTCAGATATATTGCATACTCAGATTATTCAAAAGAGGGAACAAAAAAGGAGATACATGTGGGGGGTTTCACAGTAGACTTTTTCCAGCCCTTTTTCGCACCCTTTTTCGTGGAATTCTGTATCGCTTGCTCCAAGGGCGGTGTCAATGCAGCAACGTCACGTTGAACCCCTCGAAATTAATTACGGAGCCCGGACAGGAACTGACATGCCGCTGTATCGCTCTTTCAGGACACTCCAGGGGCGGTGTCGAGGTAGACATGTGCACGATAGGTACCAGGGTCGACATTGCTGCATTGATACCGCCCCTGGAGAGAGCGATACAGCGGCATGTCGGTTCCTGTAGATTATCATTTGGTAGATCAATCATTGTTCAGCCGGTCATTCAGCCGCGAACTAAGAGGCCTAGTGGATGTGGCAACGACATAGTCTCTTAGCTCAGAATATGGATGAACATCAGCTCGACACCGCGGCCAACGGACAAACAATCTTCACCTGTCGGTATGTTAACACCAGTTCAGATTTCTCGCAGTCATCCACTACAACTTCAAGTCCCTTCGCCGTTTCTGACAGCCCCAATGTACGTTCAAGTTCGCTTAGGAGCGGAGGTCTCAAGGCGCCGACCTGGCTTCTGGTCATTGAGCCTGTCAAGGTCAGTCTGTTATCTCAGCCGTCCAAAGGTATAAGAAAGATGCCTACGATGTCTATCAGACCGATATCTGCCTCTGCACCCCCATATCCAAGCTATCCAGAGTGTCCTATTACCTATTGCACTGCTCTGCAGACCACCCGTTTGAAAATTCAAGACAAAACCAAACCAAACAATAAAGTGGGTCCCTTCCGAACCCTCCTGCAGTGAATGCACTTTAACTCATGCTTATCCATTCTCATAAGCATGCCCGCCGAAGCGAACACTGGTGTCAAAGGCTGGGACGACGGCTACGCCTTCTCGACAGCCACAGCGACAGCCAAAGCGTCCTACTCGACTTCGGAAACCAACCACCCCGCCGATCAGACTCCATTCGGTAGCAGCGGCACCATTGCCAGCAAGACAGAGTATCTCACGGCCCAGGCCGGATCCAGTGCCGGGAGTTACACGGGCGTCGACGCGTCAGCTCATCTGATAACCTCGGAGGACCCGCATTCGAGAGTTAAGATTGGGCTCGGGGTGGATACGGGAGCCGGGTTACAGAATGGCAACGTCAAAGCAGCGGTCTTAGGATGTGGTTTGAGTGTGGGCAGAGAAATGGGGGTCAAACTCTTCAGCAGTGAGATCACATGGAAGATCTGGTAAACACAGCCGGCACATGCCATGACCGCAGCTTCATGGCATTTGAATGGCGTATGTCGGACACTTGCCATGGCATTTGAATGGCGTATGTCGGACACTTGCCATGGCATTGGCCATGGCATTGCACAGGCGGTACTCAAAGTCTTTATTCCTTTGTCAGCGTGGGAATATCCAGCGATCACAGGGTTCAGCCCAACAGTCCTCAACTCTCCCACCCCTTTTTTATCCATGGCTGAGCAATTTGCTTTCGAACAAAGTCGAAATCACCACGGAGGTCACTCAAGGAAACATTTGAAAGTCTATCTTACAGTCCTACTCCCCCCAAACCCTCACAGTGCAGCAAATTTTGTTCCGCCTGCAAACCCATCGGCCCTCGGGTATCCCTCGAGAATGCACTATTCGATCCCACACCTCTACAATATTCAGGCAACCCTAGAAGCAAAATCCTGAATTGGGAGAGTCAGTTTACAGTGCATAATGAATATATTTCCGGCGGAAAGTGGGACGCAGCAAACCAAGGATGTTGAGAATCCTAAGGCCAGGATGATTACTGGATGATCACCGAGATCAGGCCGGGTAAGTCACACCAAATTCCCACCCTGAAAAAGGAACAAAGACTTTGTCCAACGCCCGTGCAACGCCATGGCCAACGCCGTGGCAAGTGTCTGACATATGCCATTGAAATGCCATAAAGCCTCGGCCATGGCACTTGCCGGCTGTGAAACTAGCCTGCTGGAGGAAGTCTGTCGAGGAGCGAACAGGATCCCGGATACTGATATAAGGCTCAAATTTTGTCGTCTTCTGGTTTGCTTACGGATACTTATGTAGTCGTGTCACGTTCTTTTCTCAGTGTTGAAATTGCTTCCTTGATCGTGAACTCTGAGTCCCATTCCACTGCGGCCACCCTCCCTTCTCATGCAAAGACATGTCCTTTGTATTGGAATTGAGGCCAGTCAGATTCATGATTGATACAGCGATACGAGTTAATCGAGAAGAATAGGCATTTGGCATCTAATGAACACGCTACTATCAAGCACTGTCTAATCTCTTACCCCAAAGTGGATATGGCCGCTGTTTTCGAAATCTATCCGAATCTCTCCGACAAACCATTATTGAGTGCGGGTCGTTCGGTCAAGGTCAAGCCCTTCCTTCCAAAGATTCAAAACAGCTTACATGTAAGTGCACTAGTCTCTGACAGATACTCTACTTATATTGACGATGAACAAGTAAGTATCAATAATTGATGCGACAGCCTGCATAGCCCTGCGTCGTTGGTTTCCCTCGGCACCGCGGACGCGGAGGTCGTCTGCCAAGCTCAATATCACTGATCAGTTGCAACGGCGAACGACGCGAGCCCCCCGGCGTACATAGTTTGAGGGAACAAAAAAATAAGAAACCGGGTAATTTGGATTTTGCATCCCTCTACTTGCAGGTTGCCGTTGAAACTTGAAGAACCTACAGAAATTCTGATTTGTTGAAGTTGTACCTACACACGCTACACCGCATCGCACATAACGCGTCTTGAATTTTCTTTTTTCTTTTTTCAACTCTGATGATCCTGCTCGGCCGCAACCGGCATCTGATTTACGTATGAAATGGCACGTGTCGTTTTCACATCTTTTTTGCCGGCCTCTTGATTCCCCCTCTTGCTCTCGACCGTTTCGGCAAGCACCGCCGCACAGTCGGCGTCTACCTCGCCGAGGCCTCGTACGTCCCCCTTCTACCCTTCCCCCTCCCTCCGTCCTTCCCTCCATCGACTCACCCGTCGCAGTTCGCCCTCGCCAATTGGCTCTTCCTCGACGCCTGCATCCTCTCCGCGCACGCCAAGGCGCCCTGGGGCGAACCGGACACCCCCGGCCCTGTGCACGTCACCGTCGTCGACTAGCTCCCCGGCCTGTGCTCGCTCCTCGGCTTCCTCGTGAACCTCATCAACAAGGAACGTGTGCGCGGGGACGCGGACACCTTCGGCGACGCGCGGGCCGTGTGGCGCGCGCGGCTGTTCCTGTTCATTGGGTTTGCCTTGATGGCAGGTGGGATGGCTGGCAGCGCCGTGCGTCCTTCTCTCCCCCCTTCCTTCACATACAAGTATCACAGCTAACCTCGAGCAACTTCCATTCCAGGCGGTTCTGACCATCAAATACGTCCTCTCCGCGCATGCGGACCAGTTCAAAACTACGGCTACGCGAGTGTCGCGCAGAACCTCGCGCTCATGCTGTCCGTCGTCGTCCTGTGGATCGCGCAGAATGCGAGCGATGAGTACGAGTACAACGTCACGCTCTAGGAGTGAGTACAACCTCATGCTCAGAGCGAGGACAACCGCGCTCTAGGAGCCGGAGGAGGATTTTTTATTTATATCTATGCCAACTGATGTCTAGGTACTGTACATCGATCCCCGGGTCCCGGATGTGTACATGGAATGAATGTAAATGCTGTTGTTTGTTTCATGCGGGTCTTTGGCGAAGCGAAGGACACCGGTTATTGCCGCAGCCCTCCGAAGGAGTCTTCCCAAAAGCACACTCGGCGAACAACGGACGGCATGCTATGAGAATACCGACGCTATGAGCTGAGGGCGCGCTCGAAATTTACCGAATCCTCTGACGATTTACTCATATGTAGCTTCTATTTTCGCAGCGCCGCAGCAGAACTTGACAGACTGCGATCCAGGTACGTCATGTATCTGACTGTGTCGCATCCTACTAGAGAATTTCAGCCCCACACGCCACGCCACGCCGCGCGGACTACGAGTATGTACGACCTCAGCGCAGTGACGAAATACGGCGAGACCAAGGCGCAGCGAGACCAAGGCACACCCACGTCCGGATCGAAACGCATACAGTTATCAATACCTTCTTTCCATTTGTTGCTCTCCGCAGGAATACACTCGACTGGTAGATACATCTCTGGTCATCCGCCTACTGGAGCTCCTCCTTTACTGGTCCTCCTCAAACTCGTCGTCGTCATCATCAAACTCCTCATCATCATCCTCACGGGCCTCGAGCTCAAGTGCAGTCTCGCGGGCCTTGAGCAGGCGAGGCGCGTATTTTCCTTGCTGGAGTACCTCTCTGCGGGAGAGATCCTCGACGGATTCGTCTGCTGTGGGATCGCTCAGACGACGGCAAAGATGCACGAAGACCCGGAGCGGGAACATACCCAAATCCCGTTTGCTCGGTTTGAACGGGAGCTTGTCGAGCTGGGCGGCGAAGGCCGCCGCCTGCTGCGTGGCGGCCGCCTTGAGATTGCCGTTCTTCGTGCCGGCAAGGCAGTTCTTGAAGCCGAGCAACGTCGCAACGTCGCAGTTGGGCGACTTGTTGCCGCGACCGCATCCGCCGGAGCCGTTTGTCTGCGCGACATCGGGGCCGGCGCACTTGCCGGTCTTGAAGCCGCAGCAACCCTGCTGGCACTCGCTGTCCTTTGCGCACGCCGCGAAGACGACCTTCTTGCCTTTGTTTTTTGCCGCAAGCTGCGCAATGCTCGGGGCCTTCCTGGCCTCCAGGGGCTGGGAAGCGGTAGAATCGTCGTCGTCGTCGTCGTCATCTTGAGTTCAGCATCAATGAGTTCAACGACGCATCTCGGGCGATTCACGAAGAGCGGGAACATACCTATATCCCGTTTGGCCGGTTTGAAGGGGAGCTTGTCGAGCTGGGCGGCGAAGGCCGCCGCCTGCTGAGTGGCGGCCGCCTTGAGATTGCCGTTCTTCGTGCCGGCAAGGCAGTTCTTGAAGCCGAGCAACGTCGCGACGTCGCAGTTGGGCGACTTGTTGCCGCGTCCGCATCCGCCGGAGCCGTTTGTCTGTGCGACATCGGGGCCAGCGCACTTGCCCGTCTTGAAGCCGCAGCAGCCCTGCTGGCATTCGCTGTCCTTAGCGCACGCCGCGAAGACGACCTTCTTGCCCTTGTTTTTCGCCGCGAGCTGCGCGATGCTCGGGGCCTTCCTGGCCTCCAGGGGCTGGGAATCGGTGGAATCGTCGTCGTCGTCGTCGGACTCGTCCTCGTCATCTTGAGTTCAGCATCAATGAGTTCAACGGCTCATCTCGGGCGATTCACGAAGAGCGGGAACATACCTATATCCCGTTTGGCTGGTTTGAAGGGGAGCTTGTCGAGCTGGGCGGCGAAGGCAGCCGCCTGCTGCGTCGCGGCCGCCTTGAGATTGCCATTCTTCGTGCCGGCAAGGCAGTTTTTGAACCCGAGCAGCGTCGCGACGTCGCAGTTGGGCGACTTGTTGCCGCGACCGCATCCGCCGGAGCCGTTTGTCTGCGCGACGTCGGGGCCGGCGCACTTGCCGGTCTTGAAGCCGCAGCAACCCTGCTGGCACTCACTGTCCTTTGCGCACGCCGCGAAGACGACCTTCTTGCCCTTGTTTTTCGCCGCGAGCTGCGCAATGGTCGGAGCTTTCCTGGCCACCAGGGAACCGTCATCGTCTATGTTCAACATCAATCAGCTCAACGGCTCGTCTCGGACGATGACAGGACACACCATTCCGGCCCTTGATGGACACGGTTGACCCTGAAGCGGGGCTAGAAAAAGGTGCCCGTGAATATTGCAATAACAGTCGTATAAGCAAATAAACGGACGCAAATGCGGATACTTGCGCAGCAAGGGCAAGGAAGACAGAGGTCCAAGCCAAAACAGACTTCTTGGGAGGGAGCATCGTGATATCGAACAGACTTTGCGTTGAAAAAAAGGAACCGGTCCGAAGAGAATTGAGAAGGAAAAAAAAAGGGGAAGGAACCAGTCCTGGAAAGAAAGAAAAAAGTAGGTGGAAGAAGGGAAACTGGAGACTGAGGCATCAATCGCTCTGGCTTTTAACCAATTCTCAGACCTGAGACCGGTAATTGCTTCGCGACCGGTAACTGCTTCGCGTGAATTGATTTCTTCCCTTGAAATGATCTTTCCCTGAGCAAAGTGAAATTGTCACCAACACTGCCCCTGGCGGCACTGCGGGGTGGCAGTCAAATTTATTTACATACCATTTGTCCGCAATATTGCCTACACTGTCTTGAACTACATTGTGCTGTACTGAACTCAGCGATTCACATCTATTATAGCAGTAAAATTTACCCAGAAGTTGAGACTTAACCTCAAACTGGACTGGTACTGGCGGCGAAAGGCAGCAGTAGCGTCAAAGGGCGGCGGTGTAATAACGTGATCACATGCCAATAGTCTGTTGAAATCGAGACATCTGCAAACAGTCAGCCAGTTGCTTCAACTGACTTACTGTCGCTGCTACAATTTGCCACAGGAGCCTTCGAAAAGACCGAAGAGCCACTCGTGCATTCGATTCCACGTCGTCACGATGATTCCGGCCTGGTAGCGGTGGACTCCCCTTGAGTTACGAGACAGATCACTGCCGTTTACGCGGTACGGACATCAATAGCCTTAATGAGTGATTGACAGGCATTCACAATATTAACCCAGTGTCCGCTTGCGTTGAATGGTTGCTGAACGGTTCGAATCTGTTCCAAGCATTGATCCATCAAGATTCAAGTAAATACCTGTATACCCGGATTGTATAGTATGGCAGGTGTTTATCATGCTAGTTCAGATGCGGGTCGTCCATCCCCAAGTTGAAGAGATAACAACCGTGCCACGGTGCTGATCGCGAAGAGTCGGACTCAATTGCCATATTCGGAATGACTCCCGCTGTTGAATGCTACATTGGTCGATAAAGGCATAATTGCCAGTTGAGGGAGCCATAACACCCTTCAAAGATATCCTCACCTGAAACAAACTCATACCTTTCCATGTATATAGCCCCTGAAAATAGTTCAAATCCTGCAACCGTTTAACCATTTAAAAAACGGTTTACAAACCGTTTGACCCAAAAACCTTTACAAACGGAAACGGTTGGGGCCATATCTTGGTCCTACCTCATGGATGCTTCCTTAGCCACGAAAATTCACCGTATGCAAGAACCAGGCGATACTGAGTGCGGGTCGTTCGGTCAAGCCCTTCCTTCTCAAAGAGCCAAAACACCTTACGTGCAAGTGCACCCACGTCCATGCTGCGCCGTTCCAACTCCCGAGCACAAGGTCTGATTGCTAGATTCAGGTGGCGGGACAAACCCTCTGGCAGATGCTGGACATCCGGCAGTTGAATCTTGGCAACACATATGCCACACGCTTGCAATCTCAATGACCGACGATGGAAACGCTGGACACATCCACTGATTCAGACCCGATGACATTGATGCGACAGCCTGCATAGCCCTCATCATTGGTTTCCCTCAGCACCGCGGACACGGAGGTCGTCTGCCAAGTCCAATATTACTGATCAGTTGCAACGGCGAACGACGCGAACCCGCCGGCGTACATAGCTTGAGGGAACAAAAAAATCAGAGACCGAGTAATTAGGATTTTGCATCCCCCTATTTGCAGGTTGCCGTTGAAACTTGAAGAACCTACAGAAATTCTGATTTTTTGGAGTTGTATCTACACAGACTACACCGCTGTATCGTACATAACGCGTCTCGAATTTTCTTTTTTCTTTTCTCAACTCTGGTTTGATGATCCTGCTCGGCCGCAACCGGCATCTAATTTACGTATGAAATGGCACGTGTCAAGCACGTGTCGTTTTCACGTCTTTCTTCCCGGCCTCTTGATTTTGTCCCTCTTGCTCTCGACCGTTTCAGCAAGCACCGCCGCACAGTCGGCATCTACCTCGCCGATGGCGTCGTACGTCCCCCTTCTGCCCTCCCCTTCCTCCGTCCCTCCCTCCGTCCCTCCCTCCATCGACTCACCCGCCGCAGTTCGTCCTCGCCAACTGGCTCTTCCTCGACGCCTGCATCCTCTCCGCGCACGCCAAGGCGCCATGGGGCCAATCGGACACCCCTGCCCCTGTGGACGTCACCGTCGTCGACTGGCTCCCCGGCCTGTGCTCGCTCCTCGGCTTCCTCGTGAACCTCATCGACAAGGACCGTGTGCGCGGGGACGCGGACACCTTCTGCAACGCGCGGGCCGTGCGGCGCGCGCGGCTGTTCCTATTCATTGGGTTGCGGCATGGTCTGTAGCGTCGTACGTGTCCCTCTCTCTCCTTCTCTTCCTTCACATGTACCCCCGCTAACCCATGGAGCTTGCAGACGGTGTTGACCATCAAATACGTCCTCCCCGTCCACGCGGACTAGTTCAAGTACTACGGCTACGCGAGCGTCGCGCAGAACCTCGTGCTCACCCCGTCTGTCGTCGTCCTGTGGATTGCGCAAATTCAAGCGACGATGGCTACGAGTATAACCTCACGCTCTAGGAGGAGGCGGTTATTTCATTTAACTTATATCTATGCCAACTGATATTTAGGTACCACTGTCGGTGTACATTTGGATGTAAATGCAAAATCAGATGGACTGTTTGTTGTTTGTTTCATGGGGTCAAGGTTAGGTTAGCTTGTTTCGACGACAAAAAAGGACACTGGTCAGTCCCGCGCGCAAATTTGCCGCGACGTGGCTTCCTATTGCCGCAGTCCTTCCAAAAATCCAAAAGCAGATACCGGTGAACAACGTCATTCGGCGAACAACGGACGACGTTGTTCACCGGTATGGCAAAGAACCAATGATGCTTTGGGCGCGACTTTCAACGCTCGAGATTTACCAAACCGTCTAATATCCCACCGGCAGTTCTCACTGCACCGCAGGACTGGCGGCATAACCCAGGACCTGGAACGCAGCTATGTATGGGCGCGATTCATTAAGTAAGAACCTTCGGCGCTCAAAGTGTACGAAACCCTGATAGTTTTCACTGCGCCGCAGTGCGATTCAGTTATATGACAGCCAGGATTTCTGCCTCACGGCATGCCGTACGGACGGACTACGACTCCAGCGCAAGAATATTTTCATTGGCGTGCCAAGTGATGTTCGAGACGAGGAAGGTGAGAAATTCGTCCGCATCCCTTCTACGGTTTAGTGATGATCGTCATGTGCCAGGGGCGTCCCGATTCCGACTTACCAGGTCCGTCTGCAAAAATGCACCGGTGTTCAAATGAATTTCTTGACGAAAACATTGGGATCGGCAAACGGCTTGGCCCTTGGCCAGGACACGGAACGCAGCTAAGTGGTTTGTGCGCGATTTATAATGGTCAGCGCTCAAGGTTACCAATTCCTCTACGGCGCAGTAGAACTTGAAGTCAGCGGAGTCCGGCTTCGATATTTGATTGTCCCGCAGACCTGACCTGAAGCTGTCTCACAATCGACGCTGGAATATTTTCGGTAGGCGGGAAATCTCGTTTACATCCTTCCAAGGGTTACTAATGATCTTTTTGATTTTGATTTCCAGCGAATACATGATATTTGCTCATGCTAGTTCCATCTGAAAACCGCCTCTCTCCCCAATGTTCCGCTGTTCAAAATGTCTCGCAGAAGACGGGATCGGCTTCACTCGGGATCCGGAGAGCAGTTATGAGCGCGATTTATGCCCTTCAGCGCTCAAGATTACCCAACCTTTCGCCACGGCGCAGTCGAAGTCGATGTTCTGTCTTCTCACCTGACTGTACCGCAGACCTGATCTAAAGTTGCACCACAACTGGCTTCAACGCTGGCATATTTCCGGACTGACGTGTCATTTACGCGAGAAGATCTTCCCGAACCGCACCAGATGAGTCACAAATTGACTCCCACACTGGCATGCTTCTATGGCGCGTAATCCACAGATTGTCATCGGAATCTCTTTTGCGTTCCTGCCCGGGACGTACGTGGCCTGTTAAGCATCTTCTATGTATGCGCTCCAGTAATCTCACTCACGTCCACTTCGACCGTTTATCCGCTGATGTCACTTCTCGATTCTTCCCGCGTACCGGCCTAGGCCGCACGGTCACGCGCCAGAACTGGCTCCGCGTTATAAAGGTGAGCCTATTCGGGCCTTCAGCTTCATTCCCCACCATTCGTTCTCATAACCCATAATGAACTCCCTCCTGCAGAAATCGCTCAAGTCCGGCGTGGTGCACCTCCCCGGCGCGACACCCGCGTCGACGGCGCTCGTCACCAAGCTGCTGAAGAAGGACATTGAGGAGCATCACTGCTTCTTCAATGACCAGTATTTTCATAATCATCTGGCGCACCAGTGAGCGCAGACTACCCTGGTGTTCAATTGGGTTGATTAACGAGGATATGATAATAGCATCTTGTCGCTGCACGATTTGGGCGCTTCGGCGGAGTGCATCCAAAAGATGTACGATCAAGAGGCGGCTATGCAGCGGCCTATACGCCCGAATGGAACCTCAGAGTCTGCCGCGGCCAACAAGATCACCGAGCAAAACTGGACCAGCAACATGGGTGAGAAGAAGTGCGTGTTTGCTAAGGCTTGCTCGATTCGGCACTTCTCATTTCCGACGTGGCTCGAAGTGCGCATATGTTCCCGGATTACCTGGCGTTCTTCTCGTCGGAGATCGCCAAGCATGGAGTTGGTGGTGCTCTCGAGCGCTATGTCTTTTCGCCGAAGGCGAATGCGAATGGCACGCTCATGCTCGCGCGTTTCGTTGGCGGGGCGCTGCACCCGATGATTGAAGCCGGAGTAGGTCTTCATTCTTGGTATTTACAGCCTGCGTCTGATTAATGTCGCATAGTTTGGGGTTGAGTTCGACCAAGATTATCTCGTTGCCGATGGTATGTAGCCGCCCAACAGGTTCATCTTGTCGAGGCTCATGTTCTATCCTCTCAGGCCTCGCGCAAGCAGTACTCACCACACCAGAAAGCGCCACGGTCATGGACATGCCTTCCGGCCTCCCGCAAATTAAATCAGGTCCTTCAGCAACGCTTCTGTCCCTTCTGCGCGAGGTATACGACTCTCCGAAACTCGCCCCGATGCCCTATCACAATGAGCGACTCAGCAACTTCACGCGTTTCAACGACTGGCTGACGTCGGATCCCGACGTCAGCGCCACAATCCGCGCGATCTACGCGAAGTGGACCTTCGATCTGGACGACAAGGACTTCGACTTTGGAGCCAAGGTGGACGAATGCATGTGGCAGGCGACGCTGCTCCTCGGCGCGACCAGCAAACCGGGTAGGAAGCCGCGTCTGGATTTCTTCCTAATGCACTTCCTCACCGTCTCGCTGTTCTTCCGTCGCATCCTCGATGTGTTGAAGGAGCCGCTTCATAAGGCGCAGCTGCTGCAGGTGTACGTCCGCTCGGCGGCGCTGTTCGTCATCCTGCGCGGCCGCCCGCGCATCGATCCTGCACTCGCCATGACCTACTCCGCGTCCCCGGCGCCGCCCAAGAACGCCACCGGCACGTTGGGCTATGGGAGCCCGTGGCTCGCCATTCTGAACAACGCCGTCGCCCATCCGGAGGCGCACGTCGTCAAGTCCATCCGTGCGCTGTTCTACTGCGCGCAGCGGTATGGTGATACTGCGGTCGGCGCGGTTGTCGGCGCGGTTGACGAGCAGGGGAAGGAAACGCACCCGGGTGCTTCGATTTTGGACGGCACGCTCTTCATCCGCGTTGCGGGTGTGCTGACTGACTCGCTGGGTTGGGTTGCCCATGGGGAGAAAGACCGGTTCTGGGACTTCAGTGGAATAGGGTGGGAGGAAGCGTGGAGCGAGAAGGACGAGTGAGATTTATCCTTTCGTATGCTCTAATATCCCTCCACTCAACATTTAGTCCGTCGAAAACATTTTGTTGTTGTCACTTGTAACGTTTACCCTACTGTAAACCCAAAGTGATTGTTTCGTATGAACCCCGAAAATCTCAGGCGCTAAAGCCAATTTCTCCCCAACTCTCCGCTGAATCTGGGAAGTTCCGAACGTACGTCTTCACCCGCGTCGCCGCCGCCCTCACGAACGACTCCGGCAACCACTTTCCATCGCGTTTGAGGTCCACGTCGTATTTTTCCACGGCGAGCTCGAGAAGGTCGCCAATGTCCCGGACGTCCACATGCTGTTTCTCCCTGAGATATAATTTGTCCGCCGCGCGATGGTCCATCCACGCTTGCAGCTTGAGCATCAGCAGCGGGAGGAACGGCATGAGGGGCAGGTCGCTGCGGCTTCTTTTGTACACGATACGTGGGGCTGGGACTGCTGGAATATTCATGATTCCCGGGAGGAGGACGTCCACCTTGCAGGCGCGGCGGTACCCCAAGCGATACCAGAGGACACGGTACGTCGCACGCGGATCTTTCGATGCGATGGTGTAGAAGTTGGAATCTTTAGCCACCAGAATGGCCTTGAGCTCCGTCTGGGTGTGTTCGTCCGTCAGGCAAACAATGTCGACGTCCTGATGGAGGTGGATCTCAATGCCGGAGCTAATGGAATCGAGTTGGTGGTACGCACACTCGGCACGCGCGAGTTTCCATAAATCGAACAGGCCATGCCTCCGACGAGACAGCTCCGTATCCCCGCGCTCAACAGAGCTGCTACTGTGGCCTGGGCAACTCTCTCGACCTCGTAGAGCGATGGACCTAACATGGAGGAAGGCAGGCGGTGGGCACGTTGCAGGCTCTTTGTTCTTCCATGCCTTTTCACACACTGAAATAAAACCTCCTGAGAGGCGGAGATTGCACGGGTTCACAACAGGAAATGAAGCCGACACGGCAAACAGGTTCGAAGCAGAACAGAATATGGATATCAACCCAAAGTGTTCATTTATTCAGAAGCGTATACAGAAAGGGGTCTCTTTTGTATTGACCTCTCGCAAAAATACCTCCAGTGTACACGGCGGAATACGACCTGGAGGCTGGCGAAAATTGACTCACTGGCGTCTTCCGTTTTCTCCCGAGATCGAGCCACAAGCTGTGAAACACGCCATGAGTTTTGAGACGGCAAGACCGTCCGGCATAAAGCCGCACCTTTGGCCGTCCAGATGTTCGTCGGCGATCGCTCGGTAGTGCGGCTCAGCTTGGTTCCGGCAACGCACCTATTATCAAACAAGAGTGCTGTGGGGTGCTTCGCACCACTTCGATTGAGGAAGTGAAACTGAATTGGTGTGGGGAAACCTTCGACTGGGTCCTTGATTCGGCGTCAGAATGGGCCAAAGATCCTGAATAGCCTAAAGCGGAGAACACAATTTTATAAAGAGGGAGATGTACGACAAAAGAACTAGCAACATGAAGCTGCAAGCTATGTCAGAAAGGCGGATAAAGAAGCGCGGAATATGTCGGTCGTCGCGGTCATGTATACTCGTTAAATCTCGGCTTGATCAGCGTTACCAGCCAGGGTGCAAATAGATTAATTGCGCCCTCCATAAATTACATGCCTGGAGTCAAATATGTACGGCTACGTTCTATAGATGAGTAAGTTAAATAACTTACGAGCCTCGTTTAAATAAACGGAGAAATACTTTGATTATGATTAGAGTTTAGTTGCCATGTTCGACTTGGATGACTGGTCCACGCTGCTGGGTCTGTTTCAATGCAGAGCGAAGGGGTGTCTTGGGGATGAGACGATGGCCCATATCGATGCGTACACCCTCTTCGTTCATCCAGCCGCTACCATACGAGGGATAGTCGCGCAAATCCGGAGGGAATTCCTGCCCAGGTGGCGCCGCCTTGTACGCTCCGTCGTTCGTCCATAGCTGGTCCCTGTACAAAATGTGAGTTCACGCGGCGCGAAAACACAAGAAAAACTTACCCTCGACGATTGAACCACCCTTTCCTCCGCTGGCTCGCAAAAATCGGGGACGGACACACCAGAGTTTCGTTCCAACGAACGTTGCGTGAACCAGGAGCGCCTTGAACCGGCGTGGGGGCACGCGCCGGAGCAACCGACTGAAACCCATCAGATCGCCTGCGCTGAGGATCAAGTGGCAGGGTGCCAGGCCGAGACGGACGTGGGGCCGGGGTTTCGCGTGGAGCAGAGTTTTCCGGGCTGGAGGATCTGTGAAATATCGCAGAGGTTCGTTTGAAAAGACCCGAGCTCATCGGCTGATCTCCGTCTGAACGCCTACGCTGCGGCTCGACAGGGAGGACGCGAGGTCCCGCAACGGCGGTCCTGGAGCGGGACGTGTTGATGGGAGGCGCTGTGAGCGGTTGAATCGGCGTCGCAGGGACATCACGCCGTGACGGGGATTGCTGCTGTTGCAGACTTACATTCCCCGCCGTCGGTCCACGTTCTGGGGTTGGAAGCAGGGCGGTCACTGTTGTATCGATCCGTGGCAACGGCGGTGTGCTCGCCGGGCGGGAGGGAACTTGCGGAGGAGATCGCCGGTCAGGTAACTGTGGAAGTGAACTCCGCATATTTCCCGAAACCTTCCGTGCGCGTTCCGGTACAGGAGACGGTCTGCTGTCGTTACTATCAGACCGCACGACCGACGGAACTTCAAAGAGTGGATTCGTGGATCTGGATTGGGTCCCCGGTACGAAAGCATTCGAGTACGCCTCGCGCTGGCGCTCAGAAAGCATGGTCAGCCCCCGTAAGTCCTCGTATCTGCCTAGATCGCTCATTATACGTGTCCGTTCTGCTCGTTCCCGATCCCTGGGATTGGGACTGTCGAGTTGAACCAACTGCGATACTGGGACATTTTGGGCGTTGAGCGAACGAGAATCTCGGAGACGAGGTTCGGGCTCAACCGCCGTGATAGAAGACGACTCTGATGAGACGTGGGCGACCTGCGGCTGAGACGCCGTTGGGAACGGGCGGGGAGCGAAATCAGCGGTCACGTCGAAGGACGTCGGGGAGGTCACACCGAGACTAGAGGATTCGTACACAATACGACCCTGCAAGTCCATGCTCCCTGCTGGAAACGACGAGGATGCCACGCTCCTAGAACTGGATCCCATTTGCGCTGCCCTCTCGGGGGACTGCTCCCTGGCCCGAGTTCCATGGTCATGGTCTTCCACACGCAGGCCTGCCTGATAATACGCAGACGAAGCGGAGTTGTGCTGTGCATTCAACAGCGCCAAGCGATGGGCTTCGCTCACTTCAGATTCGGACGGCGGTGGCGGAAAGTAATCCGAGGGCATGGATAATATGGGCTGAGGAGACTCAGATCGTGTGCCGTGGTTTGGACTGGCTGGCCGTGTGGACGCCTCCGGAGGTAAAGGACGAGAGCGAGGGGGACTGCTTGCTGGCAGATCTGCAGTGTGGCTCATGGGAGCGGCGGGGACCGGAGCTGGAGGGGGATTAGACCGTCTAATGTCCTGATTGAGAGGGGTAAACAGACCACGAATAGCGGATTGTGCGCGGGCCAGAGCCGGAATGTGAAGCGGAAAGGGATGGCGCGGAGAAGAAGCGGTGATGGTCGACGCCGAGGATGTAGGAGACTGGCAGGGGACCTCGGAGGGCATCGAGGTCAATGTGCTGGCTCCAGAGAGGGCAGGAGAAAATGTAGACGATGGTGTGAAGGTCGTAGTAGAAGCCGTATCATTGTCAGAATATATATCGGACTTGGACGAAACCGACCGCTCATAGATAAAGTCAGCATAGTTAGGCGCAGCGGCGGGACGCGGAGTGTCTCTGCTGCTGCGATTTTCGGTCCAGGATCCGAACCTAGACGGTTTTGGAGGTTCCCTGATAGCCAGCGATTGCCGAGCAGGCTCGGGTCTCGCAGAGTGCCAGTTCTGCGATTGACGGGGGTCGTTGTTCATGGTGGGTCTATATCCAACATCGAACTTCGCAGTAGCAGTGTACGGAAAGCTCGACAGGGTTGGGCCTTTGAAAACCCGAACGGCGAAGCCCCGCGACGTCTGCATATTATGGTTGGGCTGTGGGCTGCGTCAGGATGAACTTGACTGCGGACCGTTCCTCTCACCTTGGGCGCCACCGGGCGGTTTTTGGGTTGAGCAATAGAAAACATGGGAGAGCGCTCAGCATCAACTCGGGCCTGGGCGGGAGAGAAAAATGACTTCAGTCGACTTAAATAGGTGCCCCAGCCATGCTGTCGGCACGAGTTGAGAGTGCTGGCAGGCCAGCACGCGGTCAGTGAGTGATGCGAAGGCTGCGGAGAGAGGTCAGGGAGCTCAGCCATCGACGACTGGAGGGGCATGGAGCCAGAAGACGCGATTGGGGCGGACGGAGGGCCCATGACCGCTACGGGCGACGATCCTAGCGACCAGTTAATAGAGCAATACAGATCCTATCATGGATTCCGCGTTGCTCCCAGCCGATACGCACCTGCATGCCTGACAGAGGTGAAACAACTCTACACTGGAGCTGGAGTCGGCAAGCCGGTAATTTTGCGGAGGTCCAAATGGTAATCGTGAGCCTCACATTCCCATAGCACGGAACCAAACCGTGCGTCGGAAGGCTGACCCAGAGTCCAGATGGACACTGCTTTGCGAAAAGCGAAGACAAGCTCAACGATCAAACCACGAGGTCGTGTCCTTTCTCTACGAAATTTGACGAATGTGGACAAAGACGCGGACTAGCTGTCACATAGCGTCGCTTGCTAAGCGCTTGACTCTCTCTTGAGTCATTGACTCTCTCGTCAGTTACGGTTCGACGCGATGAATACTTCCCACAAGTGACAGCCCTTTGCAACGTGGCCGTGGGATGTTTAGGATAGCTCGGGGCGACAAACAGCAGCTATACACGTTCATATACTCTGAGAGCAAGGATGCGAATCGTCGTCGAGAGACGTTTCATTTCGGCCGCCGGGATGCGTGAGGAGATGCGCAACGGATGCATGAATGTTTCAGCTTGACAGGATTGGCGTTCGACTATCACATTCAAGGCGTCTATCAGTGATCGGCGGCTATTCACAGGCGTCTATAGGCGTCTATCAAACTCATTCTCGTTTTTCCCTATTTTTTCATCAACCCTTTATCTTTTCCCTCCATGGCACCCTCAAGGCAAAACCAGGATGCCCTTGATAAACTGGTAGAGTATGGGGTGGCTGCCGGCCGTGCTCTAAGGGAAGTGGCCGATGTCCTGGATGTCCCTTACCTCCAAGCTGCCGCCGGTATTAGCTTGCTAGTGATGGAGAGCGCAGCACAGGTCAGAGCCAACAGATCCCAGTGCATGGAGCTGGTGGAACAAATACACAAAATCCTCTGCGTGCTCGTTAATTTCTGCGGCGACTTGAAGTCATCTCCGTCCCTGGCCATGCTGCACAGTATTTCCCGGTTCACAGAGTGCGTGGTTTTGTGTTATTAACGGCGCGGTTGATATATTGGCCGCAGGACTCTGCGGAAAGTACACGTATATATTCGCGCGCAAGCTGACTCGGGCCTGTTCAAACGGATCATCCGCCAGACTGAGAAGTTTGCTGATTGCACGGCGGAGTTGAAAGCAGCACTTAGCTCTTTTGGGGTCGGTAGTCCCGTCGAACGCTTCCCATTCCGCTAACTGTGCACTCTAGTTGCAGACCATTCTTGTCGCCTCTGAAACAGTCACTCAAATACATGTTGATGCTGCGCAAAGACACGAGGAACTGATGGCCCTCGTCGCCCAAATGGACGACGCCGCTTCGTCCCGGGTGGTAAGCTAACGTCGGATATTGCTGCATGTGTTGATGAGAGTTTAGTCCATTTCTAGCCGTCGTGATTTGCGTCGTAGGTATGGCCTAGAATTCTGTACACCCAACCTTCCCTCATCTGACATTTAACAGTTCGAGCTCTCTATCGTTGATTCCCGGCTCCCCAAAAATCTTCTATGGCCGTGAGCCAGAACTCAACGATACGGTGGCGGCATTGACCACATCCATATCCGTGCGAATCGCGATTCTCGGACCTGGAGGAATAGGAAAGACGTCGTTGGCACTCGCTATGTGACGTTCCATCTATTCCAGTCTCACTTGGTCCTAATTTCTTGTTTAGCATGCACGAGCCCAGAGTAGTGACCGCTTTCGGCGCCAACCGCTTCTTTATTACATTGAACGCCGCGTACTCCTCTCACGACATGATCGGGAAAATCGCGCAATATTTTGGTTTAGCGGCCGATGGGGGCCCAAAGCTGTTTTGCGACATTTGGGCACAATACGTGCTCCCATTCTCCTTGTCCTTGACAACATAGTTTGTTCCCTATTCCCTTACGCAAAGTTTTTCCTTGACCCGATGTTCCAGGAGGATTGTTGGGAGCCTCCCGCAGCCAGACCACAAGTTGAAGACTTTCTCTCGCATCTAACTGATGTGGCGGAATTGCATCTCATTGTAAGTCACCATTGTGCTTTGATTCACAATTCTAATGAATTACATGCAAGTCACAATCCGGGGCGTAGAGCGACCTGGTAAAACCAAATGGACACGGCCGTTCCTACCGCCGCTTATGCCTCTCTCCACGGACGCGGCGAGGAGCACCTTCTTGGATATCACAGACGAGGCCTTCGACCCGAAATTGACAGACAAGGTCCTCGCGCTCACAGATCATCTGCCTTTGGCAATTTCTCTCATCGCAAACCTCGTTTCCTTCGAAGCATGCGAAAGCGTTCTTAAGAAGTGGAATTACGAGACGACTTCTCTACTGTCGGACGATCCAGACAAGCTCTCGAATCTGGACAAGTCTATCATGATTTCCATTTCGAGCGCCAGGATGACGGCCAGCCCGAATGCGCTCAAGGTTCTGTCCCTGCTGTCTCTACTTCCCGATGGCGTAACGCGGACGGACTTGGAGCAAATGAATTTTCCGCTAACTGATATGGCGCGCAGCCAATCGACGCTTATTCGCTGTGCACTCTCATATCTTGATTCCGACCATCGCTTCAAAGTGCTCGCCCCCATTCGGGAATTGGTTCGACAACGATTCCCCCCGGACGTATCACTGCAGCGTCCCTTGCGGAAGCACTTTTATCGCCTCGCGGATCTGTTCGACGGGCCTGAATATCTGTCCCGTCCCCTTATTGACAAATTATCGTCTGATTTAGGAAATCTCCGTACGATTGTGTTGTCCTCGCTGAACAGTATCGACCGCGAACAGCTCATTCAAACGTTTGACTGTATCGTGAAACTGGCAGGGTTTACCTATTTGACGACGCTTGGCTCCGTGGAAGGATTGGACTCTCTCAGCGAAGTGATCGAAGCGCTGGAGGAACCGCAACTGCAGGGCAAATATCTCTACATCATGGGATATTTCGACCATAGAAACAAGCTTGAGCCGTATAGTCGGCAGGCCATCGAGTGCTTTGAGGGATTTGGCCGGGCAAGGTGCGCCATTCGTCGTTCATTTTGGAGTTCAGGTGTAGCCAAGGCCTACAGGGCCCTCTCATTTTTTTACGCCAGGAAGGGTGACTACGTGAAGACAGCTGAGGCTTTATCGACGAGTCTGGATTTGGCTACCAAGTCGGGAGATTCGGCGGAACAGGCGACAGTCATGATCCAACTCGTTCAGAACTACAACCACGTGGGCGACCTTGGCTCCGCTCTTCGATATTCCCGGGATGCGCATCTGACCGCGCGCGCGTCTGGCAATCTGTGGGCCGAGGCAGGTGCCCTGCGGTGTCGCGCCTACACCTGCGAGCTCATCGGCGACTATTCACTTGGTGCGCGATTATGCGCCGACGGCAGGGCCATTTTATCCGCCCTGGCTCTGGACATTGGCAATAGGGTGTCCGTCTTCCGCCACATTATCAATACGGAGGCCGAAATCGCCCTACGCCAGACAAATTATACCCTCGCACGGGCGCTCAACATGTCGTTGACGACCCCGGAAAACATGCAGACCGGCTTCTCCCACCAGGAAACGTCCGAGGGCTACGCCCTAATTAACATCGCATACATCGATATCGCCACGGGCAGCCACGCCAGCGCCGGTAAAACTCTGAATTTTGCGCGTGCCCTTTTCACCGCCCACGGCAGCCGGTTTGGTCTGCTTGCGTGCGATATCACGTTGGGCGACCTTCATTGCAAACTGGGCGAGTATGACGAGGCACGTCGACTGTACGCTCAGTCCTACGCCTCGGTGAACGATATGGAGCTGCGGACGATGTGCATAGAGAAGCTCAGCGACGTGGCTCTGGTGCAGCAGGAGATTACGTCGGCACAGAGATACTCAACGCTGCTGTTGGTGCTGAGCTCACGGAGCGGGCACCAAGCGCACATACACCACGCCTTGCGGAGACCTGGGGGACGTGTTCCTTGCCCAGGGAGACGAAACGAATGCGTTGCTCGTTTTCGAAGTCGCGCTTGCGGGTTATACGCTCATGGATATCCATCGATGCCGGGGAGAGTGCCTTCTCCGCATCGGGGATATTCAGTCTGCTTGTGCGGATACGGTAGCCGCTCGGGTTTCCTGGGTATCAGCTCGCCCCGAATTCGAGAAGTCGCTACAGCACGACGGTGTTGCCCAATGCGATCAACGCTTGGTCGCTTTACCCTCGAATTACAGAGATCTTGTATTAGAATGAATGCCTTCTCGGCGTGTGGTTTTTCTGCAGAATTTCGACTTGGACCTCAACATACTTAGTTTGTGGGTATGCGGATTCCAGTCTTGAAGGACCAGAAAAACTCGTCGATCTGGATCAGTACTCTAATGGAAAACATGCAGTTGCAGTCTCGAGCAGCTATTGTAAGCGGTTAACCATGAAAATGAACCATTCTTTGGCTCTATTTGGTGGCGCACGTCTAACGCGGTTGATCACCTGATTTGTTATTCGAAGCTAAGTGCACGGTAACACATCGAGGCACGAGATCAGTCCATGTTGAAACGTCTGTCTCCGAGATACTAGTCTCAGGGAAACAGCTCACCGGAAATGAACGGTGCACAAACTTTCAAGAATCTTTGAGCCAAGTCACAATGATCAGCACAAGCAAAGCACAAGCCACAGCATTGAATGTGTATGTAACTAGAAAATACTTCTACCCCCAACCTTGACTCGCCCTTCTCATAATTTCAGAAGCCGCTCCTCGATTTTTCTATGGTGGCTGTGGTTCAAATACAGACAACAACCAGAAAATTAGAAGTAACTAGAGCTCAAAAGTAGAGAAACACGTACGCCTCTTCTCAAATTTCTGCGCCCAGCAACGCTGCATGAACTCCCAGAGCTCGGTGGCGAACTGTGGGCTCTCCATCACCGTAGGGCGGTGTGGACGCTTGCCCTGCCAGGAAACGCGCAGTGACCGTTGCGAGGGACCACTCTTCGAATACGAAGGGGAGTTTGCGGGTGTGCATCTGCATCGGTATTCGAGTTTCCAGTTTTGCGGAGGTAGGGACTAGTCTCTTGCACTGACTTCCCACTCGCAACCTCGTTCTGAAGGTAGGGACAGGGAACAGGGAACACGCACCTCCTCTTCCAACTTCGCTCCTACCACGCGCCACTCGCGAAACATCTGCACCGCCTGAATAAACTCCCGTCCCCCGTGCTGCGGGCAACACGACGAGACCGTCGAATACATGGAATCCGATGGATTCCACTGACCAGCATAGATACAATAGTGATAGGCCGGCGAGTTCGAGTTCCGGTGGCTCTCGGTGGATGTCGGTGCGCGCAATGATGGACAGTGCCAAACATTGTCCGGTAGCGTCCACCAACGGACTTCTTAGTTGCGAGCATATTACTCAACGAACCAAAATGCCAAATTGAACTTGGGGCCACGCTTGAGCTAATCTCGTCCTTCTTTGTGTCGGCGAGAAATGGAAAAACGCCCCTGCCGGGAGCACGCATATATGTAGTCGACGACTTAATCTATGTACCGTACAGTAGTATCCTTTCAACTTGAATTATATCAGTGGAATTCTTCTTCGCCTATTACTGCTTGGATCAATCCGCCTATCCCGGGCAGGCTCACCGCCTCTTCATTCATCAATCAGGGTACAAGCACTCACATCTCCCCACGGGGGTCTTCCGTGGTATTCATGCAAGAACAGGGAGAAGATAGAGGCAAGCCATCCACAGGCACCAAATGGTCACTGCCCTTTCATCGGCAGCCTTGCCGCGCTGCAGCAGAAGCAAAACACTGATAAAAGCGCCGAGGGCCACTGGCGCTGCCCAGGCGACGATGGACGATGTCGACAACACGGTCGTGACCGACCCACCACACCAGAAGGCTGGACACACCACCGACCAGAACATCACCATGACGGTTGTCGAGCCGCGCGCCAGCAACGGATTCATTGCAACAGCCACGGTACGGCGGCCGATACTCCTGTCACCCGCCTCATCACGGAAGTCGTGGACCTGGATCGTGGTCATAATAACGGTCGCCGTCAGAGCCAGCCAGGTGCTCGCGGCCGGAGGGAGTAGGTGCGCCGCCCCAGATTCGTCTCTCGCATCCGCAGCTAGCACGGTCAGCGCGCCCCACCCGAAACACGCGAGGCCGGCGGCGTTGAGCGCGTTGCGGACCCACGGCCCGTAGGCATCGCTCCCCTCGAGGTCGTTATACATCCAGGCAAGGGCGACGAGCGAGACGGATGGTGTCCATGCAGTGGTACCCGCGACGGCGATGCTGCAGCCAAAGCCCGCTAAGATCGCCAGCAGTAGCACGGTCCGCGCCTGCTGCGGTGAAAGGCGGCCGCTTGGGAGCGGCCGCCATGGCTTGTTCATGGTGTCCTCGGTGATAGAAGGGGGGAGTCTCTGGTTCGATACGTCCAGGACGAGCAGGTGCACGCACAGCCAAGCGACCATGAGAGGCAGCCGACCCGACCTTACCAACGCGGACAGTTCGATTTCGGTGGAAACCGTGAGGAATCGATTCCGGGAGAGCAGTAAGGCGACGGCGAAAATGCTCTGCGGCAGAATCACGCTCTTGAAATCGCTTGCGATGAATAGAAGCAACGTATGGGCGTGGTAGATGAGAGATGAGGCCGCGGGGCTGGAGCTCTTCGCGTGTGGGGTGGGCACTATTGTCTCTGCTCTGCTTGGACCCGGGGATGTGCTCATCCTCTGGATTGAAGTCGGACATCTCGGCGGTGGAAAACGAAGGTTCGAGGTGCAATGCTGACTCGGTTCAGGTTCTAGTGCTCTATATATCTGTGCAACCGATTCTTATTTAACCAGCAATCCCTTGGTGGCAGTGTGAGAAGCCGGGAGGGGGAAAGGCCGAGCCTCGAAAGGAGAGACGGGAGGGATGCAGAACGGATGTACGATAAGACGGCAAATGCAGGTCCGGTGTTGATGGGAATCAACCAACTACGTCACACTCAGAATCAGACTCGTCGGCTAGCATGGACGAGCTGCGCCACTCGGCGATGTCGCGCCACTGTGGCGTATCTGTATGCCACTTGCGCCACTGTCGGTTCGGTGCCACGCGGCTTTTTGCACTTTAATTATTTCAATGTCGATTCAAAGCCGCCATGTATTACTATTTCTGACTAGGAACCTGGCCACACTAGGAACCTGGCCACTTGTCAATTATATTCCTAGATGCTTATGTATCTGGCATTTTTGTACCTGAAGGGTGGAATACAACCTACGCCGCCTGTCCACGCCAATTTTCAGCCGAAAGTGATGGGTTGATGTTAAGCGGTGGCGCGGTAAATGTCGGGCCGCAGGGTGAGAACATCAATTTCTTATCTCCGAGCGGCCATTTCGCTCCTTTCTCAACCAGTTATTTATCAATCTAGGTCTTTGGAGGCTCATTCGTTTCACCTGATTTTGGGCTTCCTTCTAGGTATGTAAAGTCCTCTCTGTCTGTACCCTTTCAGTGTTAAACTCCCATACATGATTGTCATCCAAGCTTGAAGACTACATCCGAACGACCTTTATACCAAACGACCTTTTGACACTCTGAGTCCAAAGCTTGAAGAGGTCCACCTTGATGAGTAAAGGTTCAATTTTGCATATATTCCAGAATTTCACCTCCCTTATTTCTTCCTCAAGGCGTTCAATACACTGTAGTCACCCTATTTTGGAGGTTACAAAATTTAAATGTCGGGTTCTCTGGAGTATGAAGCAGGAGTAGAATAGCGGGTCCAGATATGTCAATTAACTTCTCATAAACCTGCTTGTGACTTATTTTAGCTCAATATATTCTTTTGCTAGCTTGCGGGCCTCATTTGATTGGCAGCTTGGATCCCGCTGCTCATACCTCTCTTTGGAAGCAGTTGGTTCCACCATTTTCATAGGTGGTACATACTGTTTTAGTGTCTTTAATACATTGCCTATGACCCTTAGACATTATTATACATCGCAAGTCTATCAACTTAGCCGGCAATACTGGATTTGCGCCGGTGGCCAGCTTCTATGTCAATTGCCTTTTTGGGACCTCCAACAGAAAAAAATTCGCCATGCACTCAAAACCGCCCCAAAATGCGCCAAAATAGGCTCTAATTGTTCACAGGATGTATGCCAGGCATATGGAACCCTCAGATATTGGGAAGTTCCCGGGAAAAACCTGTTAAGAAGCCAAAACATCTAAGGTGGCCAGGTTCCCAGCGCGATATAGTAATACAGAGGAAAATACATGTATGTAAGTAATTAATTTGATGATCGAGATTCGACATGGACGCGGAACCACAACCCCAGATCACTGAGGGAGAGGAATAAGCAATAAATTAATGATAGATAAACACAACACAGGAATTGACCCGTTTACTCTTCGGTTTTTGTGCCTTGCTTTGAACTGCAATTCCAACAGTTTCCAACGCACGCTTGGTCGGATTCAGAGCGCGTGAAAAATGAACAATGTTGCGCTCATCAATGTCGGTGTTCAAGACTTCAATGGGAAGAGGCGAGATTACTTGGAGAGCAGCGAGGGACGAGTATGGGGACGACACAGGGGGAGGGGTAAAATCGGAAGCTCAGCCTCGGTGAAAACAATGTCCGTATCCCACCCGTCGAAATCGATCTGAATGGCAGGGCGAGCTAGGGAGGTCAAATCAATGGTAGGTGAACCCGAGTCCTCGGTTTTGACGCGTGATTCTTGGGGACGGATGGAGACGAAAGCTTGAGACGGCTCCAGTTTGACAGAAATACTATAAGTGGATGTGGTGTGATAAATCCCCTCGCTTGAGCTCATTTATTTCCCAATCGTCTTCGGAAGTGGCTTAAATGAAAGCTATATGTGTATTCTCCTAAGATATAAAAAAAAACTTCGAGGAAAAAGAGTGACAATTGAGCGAGAACGTGCTCCGGGTACAAGATTCTCCTGATGCAAGTGAAAGATTTGATCCCTTGTTTCATCCGACCAACCGATCTTCATGGGTTTTGGTGGGGGTATTTAAATGGACCATAGAACGATGACTCAACTTTTTCCGGGGGTTGGTTGAATAAAGCAGGGTATCGAATTTATCACTGACATCAGGGGACTTTTCCGCTCGGGGCACGTTCTCGCTCAGTTATTGGCCGTTTTCCTTCAATTTTTTTAAATATTCTAGTACTATACAGCTATAGCTCTGTTTCGATCCACCTCCGAAGGAAATTGAAGGAGAACTGAGCTCAAGCGAGTGGATTTATCACATTTAGTCCATTTATCACACCACATCCACTTATAGTAGGGGATTGACACGTCGAGGTATACACATTGCGGCCGGCAAAAAAAGCCCGAAGCTGAGCAGGATGCACCCGATCTGAGGACAGAAAAATACCGGGGTTGGCATTCACAAATGAGAGGGGGAATTTCACCGGCGTAGAAATGATCAGTTGAGCAGAAGAAGAGCTGCACATTCATTCACAGAGTCCCGGAATGCGAGCAGGTCGCCTTCCGCGACGCTGGCCACTAGCTGGATGTCGTCTATGATGGCTGGTGGAACGCGGAAGGAAGGAAGCGGCCAAAAAAAACTGGGATCGGCATTTGGTGATCATCAGCCCAGAATGACATTATCTCATGTTTACAGCTAACTGCAAACCCCAGAGCCATTTCTAAAAATTCTTCACAGGCTCCACTTGACGTCACTTGGCCTCAGCCTGCGCTAGGAAGAGGAGCTGGACTACTGTAAAAGGCAACTGATTGGCAGGTGGGGCTCGGGAGAAATTTTCGAAAGGGCTCTAGGGTTTTTGTAAGCGAGAATGGGGCATCTCGTCCAACTTGCGCCACACCCACCCAACTCACGCCACACTGGCGCAACTCGTCCCCGCTAGCCGACGAGTCTGAGTGTGGGTGTGGCGTAGTTGAGACATCCCCGGTGTTAATTGAGGAATCAGCAAAACATATTATTATAAAGGCAGACTGCTACATGGAATGTGATGAATTCCACTGACCAATATAGATACAAGCTAAGTGATAGGCCGGCGAGTTCGAGTTCCGGTGGCTTTCGGTGGATGTGCACCGCCTAAATAAACTCCCGTCCCCCAACTGTCCGTGCTGCGGGCAACACGACGAGACCGTGGAATACATGGAATCTGATGGATTCCACTGTCCAATATAGATACAATAATGATAGGCCGGCAAGTTCGAGTTCCGGTGGCTCTCGGTAAGGCTCCAACTGTTTTCATTTGCAAATGTTTGTAAACGGAAACTACCGTTTTTATTTTCATTTAGTTTACGGATCTATTATGAAAACAATTTACAGACGGTTTTCAAACGGTTAAACGGTTTTGGGTGAATCACTGACCCAGCCAAGGCCTGTAGCACTTTTTATGGACATGTGATAAGGAGGAGGAGGAGGAGGAGGAGGATGTATACCGGCGCGGTCCCGTTAAGAAACAGCCGGGGCCCGTACTACATACATGTGTCATTTGTATGCTACGGATACTCTCTTCCTTTCACCATTTCACAACCTGAGTACCCTGTCAAACACCTCCCCAGCTAGATCGGTAATAAAAAGAGAAAAAATACCGGTGGGTCAATTGAGATGCATTCAGAGCCCCAGGGCGGCCTGGTGTCCAGAATTGAGTATGAGGGAACCCGATTTACTGGTATTATCCCAATGTGCTGTATGTTGTCGTGCACGCGGGTTGAACCGGAGGTACCGCAATGTTGTCCTGAACATCCCGAAGAAACAGGGGAGGGTGGAAATATCTCCGGAGCTTAGACCGATATACCAGCGAGGCGCCACGGAGGGAATGAAATGCCACTGTCTACAACGTCCAGCAATGCGACCGGAGGGGAGGGAGAATGAGACGAAAAAACACCTCGCGAACCCCTATCGTGTGCGACGGGCATTGGACGGCCGGAGTGCGATGAAAGTGCGATGAATGAGACCGTTCAGAGTACGACAGGTATCCCTTTTGTGCATGGGTTATATATCCCTTTGCATCTGGGCGTTACTGCGTTTCCTCGTTTTTAGGTCATGGTGGTTGGTAGGAGAAGTGTCCAGTGTAAAACCCAGTTTCAAGTCACCAAATGATCTATAAATCTTGCATTCAGCATAATGCACTAGGTTGGGTCAGAGTCCGGCCAAGGGCGGCAATTGCCGACTGTGCTTGGCAATCTCAGCGAGTCACCGGCATTGACTCTGCCTTCACTGTCCGGCAACGTCTACCAACGGCCGCCGGTAACCACCGGTGGCCAGTAGCGGACTTGCTAGTTGCAGCTCATACGACGTACGCCTCCGCGACGCCGCGCCATCGTTGACAGTTCCTCGGTGACAAGCCGGACCAGTCGCGACGCTCGCGCGCAAGTCTCTCGTCACTCTTAAGCTCTACACGCCCGTCACCGCCGTCGTCCGCACCGTCGCAGGCGGCATCATCACCATCACCGGCGTCCAGACCAACGACACCTCACTTGGGCCTAACGGCGTCGCCCCGCTCAACGCTGGCGGGCGCGTCATCCTCTCCGCGGGCGCCTTCGGCACCTCGCGCATCTTGTATCAGAGTGGAATCGGGCCGACGGACATGCTGCAGGTCGTGCAGAATAGCGGGAATGCGGCTGCGAAGCCGCACCTCCCGCCTACGGCGCGGATTAACCTGCCTGTGGGATATAATGTACGTGCCCCTTGTGTTTGTGTGTTGATTTGCGGCTGAAGATAAGACGTTCTAGGTGTCGGATAACCCTGGCGTTACTGTACGATCCTCTTTTTCCATTGCGGAGAACGCCAGCTGATTAAGCCCGTCATGTAGCTGGTCCTCGCCCACCCCTTCATCAACGCGTACGCTAGCTGGGCCAACGCGTGGACGAATCCGCGCCCGGCGGACGTTACGCAGTATCTGAAGAATCAGAGTGGTGTTTACGCCGACGCCAGTGTCAAGTACGCCGTGGGGACCGTATCCTTCTTCCTGTATCTGCGGCGTACATATCTGATCTCGCTTTTCCCCAGACTGAACTTCTGGCGGTCGTACGTCGGAACGGACAAGAAGACGCGCTGGGTGCGTAGTCCAATCGCTACCCTTACTTGCCCATCCGTCTTATCGTCTCTTAGATCCAAGGCACGGTGCGCCCGGGCGGAGTCTCGTACCCCATGACCAACTTCCCGTTTAACGCGAGGTACTGCGCTTCTCCCCGTCGTTGAGTCCTTATATTGACCCCCGCAGCCAAGTATTTGCAGTCACTCTTTACCTGTACGGCCGCATCGGGATCCTTTCCCGACTAATAGCATCCCAACTCGACGGGTCTCACGTCCCGCGGCCGCATTGACTCAAATCTGAACACGGTGCCCCTCGTGCAACCGTACTTCACCAACCCCGTCGATGAGGCCATGCTCATCACCGCTATAAACGATGTCATCGCGAGCGTGAAGAATGGTATGCTCCTTTATTCACATAATCCAATCTTTGCCCAATGCTCACGCGCATTTAGTCCCCGGGCTCAAACTCATAACGCCCGACAACACCACCACCGTCGCCAAATTTTGTGGGCCCTTCCCTCCCCTCCTGCTGGCTCTTTCACTGACAATCGATTGCATGTAAGTACTTCTAGTCGACATCTATGCTGACGTAAGCGTCCTTCCTTCCTTGGCTTGTTATCTCGTGCCAACGAGCATATCGGCGGGAAACTTCCTTTCGAACCACTAGATCGGAGCCAACAAGGCCGGGACGTCGCCCGCCTCCGCCATCGTCGACGTGAACGCCAAGGTCTTCAATACGACCAACTTGGTATATTGTCCCTCAGGCGTGATTGGGCATACGCTGATCTTATTTCACCTGTTCTAGTTCGTTGTGGACGCCTCCATAATTCCCTCGCTGCCGTATGGGAATCCCACAGGCTTGGTTATGTCCACGTCTGAGCAAGCTGTGGCTAAGATTTTGGCGCTGTAGATCTAGCACTGGAAATAGATTTTTTGTTTTCTAGACTCTACTCTGATGCGGAAGAGCCGTCCTCGATCTCGAGCCCACCGGAACGCCCGGCCTCGGCGGCGGCATACATCGCTCCTTCCGGAGAGAATAGGCGATTAGAGGTTTCTGAATCGACTGGCATGCACGCCTCAGTGAATGACTCGACTCCTCAGATAAATTCACATACCAGGACCCAGCAGTTCGTCGATTCCTTCCAACACCTCGAGCCTGCCGTCCTTCCACATCAAATCCTCTTGCGCTAAGCGTCGTATCTCTGTCAATGCTTCTAATATGTCGGATGCTTCGGCACAGCGCAGGTCGATGTGCCCTTTGACTGCTGCAAGCAGGGCTCTCATGACTGGCCGCGCAAAGAAAACAAAGCCCGCGGGTGGACGCGAGCGGATGTTGGGTGTGTGCAGGAGGCACAGGATGCAGATGCGTGCTATCTTCTCGCGGTCGTTCTCCGTGAACCCCTCGAGGGCGAGGCAGTGCTCGGCGAGGGTGGACACCAGGCATGGCACCATGCTGAATTGGGTGTGACCGAGCAGATGCAGCCATTCGGTGCGCTGGATCATCTGGATGTGCTCCTGCGCTGCGGCGATGACCTTTCGAGGGCGATGGATCCGAATGAGCCAGGGTATCACGCGGCCCATGAGGTGGAGCTTGTCCCGGGGGAGGCAGAGAAGAGATGCGAGGACGTTTCTGGAATTTATTGCTACGCCTGTTTGGGGAAGGGTGGGGCTCGACAGGATCTCATCAACGATGGCGGCCTGCTCTCCCTCGTCCGCATCCGCACCCGCGCCCGCCAGCTCTTCGCTAATCTTGTCATCGATGACTTCGAATATAAACGCCAATATCCCGCACAGCTCGCTCGGCGCGAGATATTTCCATGACCAGCTCCTTGCGCCGAGAAATACAACAGCGGGAGGGTATGCCGTTATATTGGGGCCGGAATTGGCGACGATTGCCATGGCTTGAACGAACCGGGAATTCCACAGCACTGACAAGGACGTCCCAGGATCAGCTCTTCTTGCAGCATGTGAAAGACTGGGGAGAAGCCGTCCAATATCGTTCTGCGAGTATCGTAGTGGGCCTGGTACCGAGGTCAGGAGACTTATTCTAACGGGATAGTGCTAGAACCTACGTGTGCGTCCATTTGAAGCGATGTTCACAATTACCTGTGCCGCGGTGCGATGGCTGCGTACACTGGCTTCAGGCGAGAGCAGATGTAGAAGCGTCGCACATTCTTGGGGTAGGAGATCGACAGGGATTCGTCGGAAAAAACGATGGGAATTGGCAGAGATTGTCCTTTGGCCAATGACATTAAAGAGTGCGGCCGAGGCGTCGTCGAGGATGTCATCGTCTCGCGTCGCTTGCAAGATTTCGTGGAAGATCTTCATGGACTCTGCGGACAACGGTGGAGCTGGGCTCACAGGGAGCGACTTGAGGGAGGGGGCTTCAAGAAGGGTAGTCAAGGCGGCTGTGCGGAGGCGATGTACGAGGGGCTGAACGCGTTGCACGATGGAGACATTGAGGACATGGGCTAGGCGGGACTGGAAAGGCGATGATTTGGGCCGGAGACTCCCGTCAATGAGCGTGAGGCCCATCCCGACGGCCACAGTGGCGATAAAAACCACCGACAGGCTGGATGCAACCAAAACGGAAGTCGGGGGGGAGGATATCTGGAGTGCCGTGGAGAATATGGAATCCACAAGCCCGAGGATGAAAAGGACGACGGGGATGACTAGCAGCTGCGGCAGAGATTCAATCGCTGGACCGAGCGTTTGTTCGGCATTTCTCCAGCGTGTGCGAATGTCAGTCAATCGTTCGACCGCTTTGTTATGCTGGGACCAGGATACTAAGTTCAAAAATCCGCGGCATGCGATGGCGAGGGCACCAATAGATAGCTATCGACAATTAGCTTAGATTTATGCCGATAGAAGGGAGAAAGAAGTGAGCACACTGATAATAAGCGAGAGAGTTAAATACACGTTGAACCGCACATCGCTCGGTTCAGGGACGAAAATTGCTGGAGTCGCGAGGTTTAGATTGGAGACATTTGTATCGCTAAGGCGAATCATGATGTTTGTGATGTTCATTAATAATTCATTTGTTCGTGCGATTTCGTCTTGCTTGAGGGCCGCTAGAGATGGGACAATGAAGGCCGTGACTATGGCAGAAAACAGACCGAGCTTCATTCGAATGTGAATTTGTTGGAATTGTTTCACCATGAAGGAAGGAAGTAACAGAAGACGCACAAACACTAGAAGCGCGTCAAGGCCGCTGCGCCATCCTTCAGCTTTCGGTGAGATTACGTCCGTCATAGTTGAACGGAGCAGAGCATTCCAAGCGCTGCTGCTCGTGGCAGGTACCTCTGGAATTGGTTGACGTGATATATCTAGGGAGAGGTCTTCAAACGATCCGCTGACGTGGGAGGCGAGTCGCACATACCTGCCCATTCTTTCCTGTGGTCTTTTCGTCGAAGAAGGATATTTTGTTCATCGATCAAGGACGTGAGTTTCAGAATACTGCCACTGTAGCATGGTGCAGAGCCATGTTATTTCTCGAAGGGGACTCGTAAGACCAGAAACGCGCATACGTCAAAATTTTCGTGGCATCTTCAGCCTGCAGTGAGTCGGTGTCATGAGCGTACACGGCATTCTCCATGCGTCCTTTCAAACAGACAGCAGAGTCGTCTCTCCAAAAGGTAGGAAGAATTGGAGATGGGCGTTCTGAATCAAGGCTGACGTGATGGCAGACAGCTCAAGAAGGGCGGAGTTTGAACCGGGAAATCATTTTCAGCGGCAGTTCACGGGGGGTTTTCTGGGCTTTAAACTTCAGTCTGTCGCTATTCATTACACCTAGAAGGAGGAGTTGTTTTCTCAGTTGATCGTAAATCTTCCGCATTTGATATTCTTGTGCACGGGTTGCTTCGTCCCCGCTTTTCTTTATTTACCTTACTAGACGAAAATTATTTCCGCTGGTAAGTATTCCAATGATTGGGCACGAAGCCGCACAATATACGGACGTACAACAAAATAAATAACTAATATACAGAACATTCCACCCTCCGATCATAAACCGACTCTTACACCCAAGTAAAAGTCAAACAAGCTGGAGAATTCCTGTGTCCCAAATGCCCTAGCTCTACTATGTAACTCCAATCTATCCAGATTTTGAACAGATGGCATTTTTAATTGCCAAAATCAGGAGCGGGGTTTCAAAACGTTCCTCGAGAAATTCGAGGATTTCGGGGAGCAAGGGGCGACACCTTGGTTCAGCATCCCAGCATCGTTGTATGAACTTCCAGTCAACCCTAGAGATTAGCCGCGGTTGTTCGGAGCGTTGGCCATCTTTGACAGCAAACAATACTCGGAGGTTGCTCGTGATGCGGCGCTAGCGAAAGGGGCCTCGCCGCACAAAACCTGACAAAAACTGTCAAAAAACTGAGGACAGTTCGGGATCGCGACAGACCTGATACATGATCCCTCCAAATGAATATACATCGCTCATTTCACGCACATTAAGTGAGGTGTCGCCATTTGGCCGGATGCGGAACACCTCGGGTGCCGCCCACCTGACGGGCCACCCATTGCAGACGTGGTCAGGTATGATGTCCCTTCGAAGTCAGGGGTGATCATGGAAAGTCCAAAGTCGGTCAATTGAGCATGCCCTCGCTCGCTGATCAGGATGTTTGCCTAGGAACATCAGTGAAGTTTGCTTGAGTGCGAAACAGAACCTACTGAATGTAAATCACCGTGAGTGACGTTCATAGAGTGCACTGACAATTGTCAATGTGAAAATAAAGTATGTATCAAAAAAAGAAATTGACGCACGATTGCCCACCAACTACGGAAGCGGTCATGACCCATGATATGCTCTCACAAAAAAGTTGCTTACCACCGGACATAAATGGCTCAAACGAGCGTCACTCGACTCTAAATACGCGTGTAATGTCCCTTTTCGGAGCCACGGGCTAACCATGGAAAGGGAAGTTCCAAAATCGTAAGTGATGCCCAATAGCGGCATGATGTTGGGATGGTCCAAGCGGCACCAGACATTGACCTCACGTTGAAGTTTCTGTCAAAAAGTAAAATACTGACTCGCGAAGGAATTATAGGTCAGGGGCCACCTTTTCAAAGGCAAGACCCTCCAACTTCCTATCCAGGAAAACCTTTATAGCCACTTTCAGGTGAAGTCAGTCGTAATGTTCGTGAAGAGAAATTTTCGCAGTATACCGTGCGCCTCTGCAGCATCCCCTTGTAGATGTTCGCAGAAGCACCATTTGCATATGGATCTTTGGGAATCGATATCTGCGTCGTAAGGTGATTGACTCGCTCTAAAGCACTGATCCTCCGGCGCGTAGGATTGGATCGTAGGGTTTCCCCTGCCTCCCATATGGATCGCATCCAATCCCGAGCTTGTATTGCCGAGTCGCAATGCAAGGGAAATGATTTATTCCCGGTGAGGATCAGAATAGACACGGGCGACTCGGGGAACGAGGTCACAGCTTTGAAGGCCCGCAGGTTGATACATAGATCATCTTGATTGGAGTGCAGTGGCTTTGACTAAAGGCGTTTCGTTAACTTGGAAAGCAGAATACAAGGAGGTACCGAAACATACCAACGCCTCGCGGTCTTTATACAGCAGCAGGGCAGATTCGCGGAGGACCATGAACCGGGTCTCCCATCGGGATTTGGTGCGCCATAGCGTCTACCGTATGATGTGCTGCTGGACGTCGCCATCGTGGAGAATGGGTCCATAAATCGCCGCAAGTCTTGAATCTGACTCGTCCTTGATGCGCCGGAACATCGACGACGAAGGATTCTGCTTGATAGTCTTCTTCGCCCCAGGCAGAAGACATCCCTAGTTGCGAGCATATTACTCTGAAAGTCGTACATTTCGCAGGGACAAGGATCTGTTTCGCCGTTCTTGTCTGAGAAGGCGGCGATAGATCATAGCCCTGAGATACCCAGTCCGGATCCAGAAATACTTAGTCCGGATCCAGAAACACGTGTGCACTGCGGCGCAAACGAGTCATTCCTTGCCCCAGGCTTTCCTGTTTCAATCCAGGAGCAATTTGGCCAGTTGAGGACGGACATGAGTCTTACTTGTGGGAGATGGCTGCCCACAGCCGCTCGAGACCAAACAACATGTAATGTTGAGCATCATGTGACGCGGAAATTTCAAAATAGGCGATGCGTTATCTCCTTTCAGCTGGGCGGGCTTCGAAGGCGCCGCTGCTCACGGCCCCCGCTCCTGTCCGCTACCACCACAACCTCTGTAGCCTCGATACTTGGACTCGCCGCAAGCCAGTCTAGTAACCTTGTATTCCGTTGACTCCCCGCGTCCTTGTTCTTGTACCCAAGTCTCGGTGTCCTTCAAGTCCGTGTATTCTCTGTATTCACAATGATGTGGGATCTCGGCGGCAATGGCCACAACCCCTCCGCACCATCGGTGGCCATGCCCATCCCAGTTCCGTCGTACGTTCCTTCATTCCACCTCCCCGACGAGAACTTGACGCGAACACATCTTCAGCAGTTTATCCGTGCCGTACGTTATATTACTCGACGAGGCTCGGCTCTCAGTATTGATTGGGGCTTTGGATTGCTAGGAGAGAGCACCAGCGCCATGCGCGTTCGTCGAGTGTTCCTGGGCCGCCATCGCCCGGGTGGTCTGTCTTGAGCGCGCAAGGCAGCACACCGGGGCCGATGCCCGTTCCTACGTCATTTGTGTGAGTGCGCAATAACCTTATTCCATTCCATCGTAATTGAGTTGCCCATCTGCTTCAAGGAACTCGGAAGCGGGGTGAGTGTTTATTTTCCAAAAAACGAGTGGTCCCGTGTCCTGATTTCCGCCGACCCAGCTCGTACAGCTATGAACCCGCCCCGCGCGGATTCCTGCATCCCTCCTCGGCCCAGCCGCGTCCCCAGCAGCAACATCACTCACAGAGTCCACGTCCGCGTCCGCGCCCGCCGCCTCAGCAACACCATCACCAACAGCCACAACAACAACGACCGCACCACCATGCCGTACCGCAGCCGGTAGTGAAGCACCACCACCTGCTCATGCCGGCCATCTCGCCGCACTTTATGTACTCGAAGTGCACGGGGCGCAGGCGCGCGCTTTGTGTGAGCTCCTACCTCATCCTCGAGATAATTATCAATTAAATGCTGATGTTTTTTTTCCTCGCAGATCGGCATAAACTACCACGGCCAATCGCACGAGCTGCGCGGGTGCATCAACGACGCGAAACACGTCTTCAGCTTCCTCGTCCGTGCGTCTCTTCCCTCTTTCCTCCCCCCGGCATCTTATCCTTGCTCTGTATATCGCTTGCTGATGATTCGCGACTTCAGGCCACGCCCATTACAAGGCCGAAGACATCGTCGTCCTCACAGACGACGCCCCGCACCCGCGCGGGCTGCCGACGCGGAAGAACATGCTCGATGCGATGCGGTGGCTCGTGAGCGGGGCGAGGCCGCATGATGCGTTGTTTTTCCATTGTGAGTCGACTGTTTCACGAATTTCTTTATTCTTCTCGTTCGTTCTGAGGAAATTCGTCGCGACGATTTTGGTGCGAGCGACCGATATGTTTTCTTCCCGGAGAATAATTGTTTCGTTGCGATGAGGACGCGACTAACAACGAAATACAGACTCGGGCCACGGCGGGCAGACCCGCGATCTGGACGAGGACGAGGTGGACGGGTGGGATGAGGGTGCGTGTCATTTACCTGGTCTGCCTCCCCAAATATCCAATCTCTGACGAATCGCAGTCATCTACCCAATGGACTACAAGCGCGCAGGGCATATCGTTGACGACGATCTGCACAATATCATGGTAAGCTCGGTGTGTGCGTCACGATATGTAATGATTGAATCGTCGCATAGGTGAAACCTCTGCCCGCTGGGTGTCGACTTACCGTACGTTCCTCCGTTCAATTCGTGCGCGAGCTAACGAACGGTTGTCATTTGCAGGCGGTGTTTGACGTGCGTGTCTTTTCCTTCCACCTTGAGCTTCCTTTGACGCAATGATTTTAACTCGCCTCCCGGATAGTCATGCCACTCCGGCACCGTCCTTGGTGCGTCTTCTCCCCGTTACTCCTCCCCTTCTTTACTCTTCACAATCGTTCTCATCCCCACTCTCTTGAATACAGACCTCCCCTACATCTACGACCACCACGGCCGCCTAAAGGGCACACATGTCAGCGCCCGTGCACGAGCGCGCAAGGCGTCGGCGGCGGATGTCATTTCTTTGTCGGGGTGCAAGGACGGGGAGACGAGCGCGGACACGTTCGCGGGGGGCGTGGCGGTGGGGGCGGCGAGTCATGTGGGTGTTCATGTCCTTTCTTTTCTTTTCTCCTCTTCAGCTTCGGCGTTGTGGTTTGCTGGGCTTTGCTGACGCGGCGGACTGGCAGGCATTCATCAAGGCAATCGAGGCGCACCCGCAGCAGTCCTATCGCGAGTTTTTGCATAACGTTCGGTGAGTGTTTTCCTCTTGCTCCCTGATCCACATTTGCTGAATTACCGACTCGCAACTCCAGCGTGCTCCTCCACCCGAAATACAGCCAGAAGCCGCAGCTCGGGAGTTCGCATCCGATTGTGAGTTTAGTCCGAGTTTTCACTTTCCCTTCTCCCTCCTCTCGTGTGGTGCTGGGATGGAGGCTGATTTATGGTGCAGGCTACGTCGCTCAAGTTTATCATGTAACCGTGTGGGGCGCGAGGTAACCTATCTATGAATCTGGTCTGAATTATTGTAACCTGTGCGGGGTTTAATTGATGTATGTATGTGTGGTGGTTATTATTTATTCGCCCGTATGTGTTGTAGCTCTCTTGTAGCGCATTCTCACTTATTTACTCTTACTCTAGTGTACGAACGAATCCGATTTAATAGTGTAATTCTGATGCTTTGTTCCTTGTTTGCCGACTTCGCTTCAAGCGCTTTGAACGCTTTGTTGCAACTTGCATTGTGCAAAAGGCGAGGTGACATCGCCACACTAACGAACCTCTTGCCACCCACTTCCATGTCCAGGTTCATGCCCGCGCAACACAATTACAACATCTTCACCTTCCCGCAAGTGCCGGAACGACCACCGCACGCCCGAGTTGAACCACCCCCGCACCACTCCCTGCACCCCTCCGTCGAACGCCCGTGCGAACTCACCGGCCCGCACCGCACCTTCCCCCCCGCAGTGCAGGAGGAGATCTTCGCGTGCGCGCTCGAGCACGACAGTGCGTTTATACGCGTACTCGTGCTGGTGGCGCGGGATTTGCGATACTGGTTCGTTCAATGCCACCCTCTCTCTTATTACCTTCCATCCTTTCCGAAATTTGGAAAGAAAATAAATGCTGACGGGAATTGGGATTGCAGGGTCGAATACAAACAATACCGCACCGTGTCCGTCTGCGCCCCCTGGCACGCAGATCCCGGGCGCATCTTCCGGCACTCGCTCAACCCCGCTCTGCAAGCCCTGCTCTCTTCCCCCTCCCCCTTCTCCCAGCAGGCATCATACGTCCGCCACCTCACTTTTACCGAACGCCAGACCGCGGCGCAGCTCACGCCCCTCCTCGCTGCCTGCACCGCTGTCCGAAACCTGCATCTCGGCTTCGTCGGCTCCCCAGTGCACCTGCCGTTACTGGGAAGGATGAAGGGACTCACCCACCTGGCGGTTCTAGTGCAGCTCCTATTCCCCCCGCCCGCGCGGAAGGACTTTTCCCTGCCGGCGTTTGCAAATATAACGCATCTAGAGGTGCGGTACTACCACGCAGGCGAGGACTGGGCCGACTGGGCGAGCCTCGCGGTGATGCCGCGCCTCACGCACCTAGCCTTCCACGGGGACTACCTCACGAACGAGGTGCTGCTCGGCGCGCTCGCACACTGCCCCAGGCTGGAGGTGCTAGTGAACCTATATCTGGCGGTGAAGCCGATGCGCAAGGGCGCGGAGCTGCGCCTGAAGGTCGCGGAGGTGGACCCGCGGATCGTGGTGCTGCTAGTGGTGGATCCGCTACTGGACTGGGAGTGGGGTGTGCATGGGGGGAGGGACTATTGGGTGCGGGCGGACCAGCTGGTGAGGCGGAGGAGCACGGGGATAAGCCACGGTGAGTGTTCACATTTTTTCTTGATTGGAGGTTTCACTTCGAAATTAATCCCGCTTTGTGCAGCATATGTTTGCAAGGTGCAAGGGTACGCCCCGCGTGCCAAGTAGCTGACTTCCGCATCCGCGATCAAATGCAAAGAAATCCCGGGCGAGACGGGCTCTGGTAGTGAATAAAATATTTCTGAGCTACTTCTACGTGCATACGCAATTGTATCAGGTGGTCCACGGACTGAAGAAGTCATTCTGATTCTGAAGTCCGAATTGGCTGATCGCATCACGTACATGGTTGAACCACTCTAATCTCCGGCTTTAAATCTGTCTAGCCTGGGCTAAATATGTAAAATGAATCCGATATGGACGTGGTGCATTGCTTCACGGTCTTGCAGCCTGTGTTCCCTATTTTGTCCCGCAAGTTTTACATTGTTCCACATTTTCTGAACGAATTCTGCGAATTTTGGAAGAAATTAGACTCTCATTTTTTTTCCGTGTGCTGAAATAAGAGCCACTCACCTGTACTCACTATCTCAAGTACTCCATCATGAGGGTGGATGCAAGATCCGGCTCCGGGCGCTAGCATTGCGTCATCGCCACTGATCGCCGTTTGATCCCTCACAACGCCAAGACTTTTTATTTTGCGTCATCGATGATCTCAGTGGTTGATTTCCCATGACGCCCTCGCAGCCGACGACGCGCGTGGTATAAAGAGTCGTCAAACGTCGGGGAATCCCTTCCATCTACCCTCCCGCAGCCACGACGCGACCTTCAACCGCACGAACATGACGAAATTAGCAAATTCGACGAAAGCACCGCCCACGGATACGGAGCGCAGGCTGGGGATTACATGGGATGTTCCGTGCGTGTTCCACCAACAATCCCTATGAAAAGAAAACTAAATGGGAACGATGGGCAGAGTGCTATTTGGCATTATGTTCATCCTGGCAACGGCGGAGCTGGGGTTCACCGTCGACACGTTCCAGTATAAGCACAAGACGCATTCGTGGGATTCGAGCACGGAGCGGTCGCGGATAGGATTCCTCATATTCTCCTCCGTGCGCACGATGGCGCTCTCCTCCGTGTACATCGGGTTCCACTGTGCGCGCAAGGTCTTCAGCTCCATGTTCCACACCGTGCGTCTCACTTTCCTTCATTCACTGGCGCTTGATGCTGACGCCCGACGCTTGCGCAGATATTCGTCGTCCTCTCCACCATCTTCTGGATCGTCTCCGGCGTCCTCATCCACACCCTCTTCGGCCTCATCGAGTGCGGCGGCGTCGGCCGCATCGCGGGCGGGCTGAACGAGTGCCACGAGCTCAAGATCATCGAGGTCCTCAGCTGGGTGCTTGCCGCCGTAAGCATTGTGGCCGCTGTGCCGGTGGTGATGCGCGCGATGGCGGAGCGGAAGCGTAGGATGGACAACAAGGCAAACGGCGTTAATGAGAAGGTCGGCAGGGGAGGGGTTCACAACGAGAAGGGCGGCCGATTTGGCTTTGGGCGCAAGAACCACGGGGGAGCGCTACCGGGAGCGACGGGGGCGTCGGCGGTATAATGATGGCGCGACGAATCTTACTTACCACTCACGATACGATCCATATTACGCATTGTACGCACTCATCTTTGTATTAATACTTACGCCACGCAACACAACTACATCTCTGTACAATTCGCACTGGAAGTAGGAGTAAGACTGAGTTCGGATTCCGCGTGCGTGCCTCTTTTGGTTTTTCCTTCTTTTCTCTGTCTTCTCGTCTCTTCCCGCTATTCGAATTCCAAGTTTTTGCTCGTTAGAATCGAATTTCCGTGTAGCAGCCGTGTAGCAACCTGTGGCAAGTTCCCGATCTCCGTAGTGCTGAGAGTGAAAAAAGTAGCTAACTTTAACTTTGATGGCCCCTTTGGTTTGGCGGGGTCGAACTTTACTTAACTTAGCTCGTCAGCAGGTCTTTGCATCCACTGGGCTTTGATCACTCGCAAATCAAAGTGCGGCCCTGTTTCACATTGCTTGATACTAGCCTCAAGCTGTTCGGTGTTTGAACTTCTGAGTCTTCTGTCCATGCTCATAGTTTTCATGGTTGCGAGGAAGTTCTGACGATGATTTCACTTCGACGTAGGAAAAAAGCCGGACGGTTACGGGACAGCAAAACTTGCCGTTCGTACTGTCGAACTTCAGCTTGACATCAGGTGATATGGCCGATTCTCGGCGTGATTTTAGCATGGAATCACAACGGTAAGCTCTCGGATTGCACAGGGTCGACAGGAGAATTTGAGGCTGCACTCTAGGCAAACTACTGTAATGCCGTTCAAGTTTCTTGGCCAATACAATAGAGAGCAAAACGGGTCCGCATTAGGAGCATCCTCACCTGAATTACACCCGTATTCCGTTCTTACCGTGTTCCCTAGTACAGGGTCGACCGCCTGGAGCGGCCGGATGATGCCCTCGCGGCGCATCCCGCACGTCCGCCCCTGGGATTTCGATGCGAGCCCGAGTGGTATGCCACCGAACATGAACTCGAGAATTTCTGTCCTACGGTGGAGGAAGCCATGCCGCGCACAGGCGCGCTGGGGCGGCTTGTGTTCGAGCGGGTGCCAGTTCCTGTCGTTGCGGACGAGGACGAGGACGTTCAGTAGCTCCGGCCGCTGATGGGCGATGCTGGTGGGCTGGGGTCTTCCTCAGAGGCCTTTCGTTGCTCTGTAATATGGAATTCATCTATGATTCAATACCAAAGTTGTCAGCTGGGTTGAAACTTCCCACTTGCATCCAAAAACAGTTGACACTGGCTAGATACATGCTTCCTCGATGATTTCGAAGGAAAACTTCCAGTCACGTAGCACAACAGCTTAAACGAAGTACGAGTTCACAATGTATTAAAATGAGGAACAACTTACCTAGAACGATTGGCTAGCCGAAACATGTTACCCTGAAAGCACACCAGAATCGTCTCAACGAACGGCCGGTGAAATACCTCCACGAATAACCACAAATTGAATATGTTCAGCAAATAGATCGAATGAATCCATTCTTCATATCACGATGATGTTACAACTATTTCTCTTCCCAAACAGTTTACTTCTTGACGTATATGCACCATCCAGAAACCGGTCTGACCACGTCGTCGGCCCCAGCGAGGGAGAACTTCGTGTCCCCGCTCGACGAGACCTGCATGCCTACCAAGCCGGCGACCATCGCACAGTCGAAAAGTTTCCCATTGTCCAACAACTTGACGTCGACCGAGGTGTATCCGACCGGCACAAGTGCCGTATTCAAGTGAGGGTACGGGGTGTCGTCGAGCACAAGGTCTCGGGTAACATATACCCGATGGGTGTCGATGTATGTGGCCCAAAAATCGGCCGCTGAGAGGCTCTCGGGAGGATTTACCTCCACCACATTCTACATTCTCGATCGGCGCTGGCATAAACTCGGAAGTCCGAACACACCTTCTTTAGGGCGAAACCGATCCAGTTTCCCTGCTCGCCAAAGGCGTTGAAGGCATTGATCCAGCCTGAGTAATAATTCGGCCCGCTCCCCATGCTTTCAAGATGCACGACCCGATTCCAGAAATCGAGATTTGCCTCCCCACTGGGACCGTCAACCGCCGCGACAAACCGCGCAATAACTGGGCGCAGCAGGTGATACCACGCAACCATTTCAATCCCATACTCCTTCAGTTTCTCCAGCCGCCCCAGGATATCCGCCCAGTCCTTCTTCTCTCCCTCGAGCGTCACCCGCGGAATCCCGCAGTCCGTGGGGTCGAATTCGTACGAGAAATATTGCTTCAGCGTCGCCATCATCAGCACCGCGCCCACCGTCCGATCGTTGTCCGTCGTCGTCGTGAAGCTCGGTATGGCCCACTCCCGCAACGTGGGGTCGACGACGTTCTTCTCGAGGAGCCCCGCCATCTGGCGCGACATATCGGCGAAATCCACATCGTGGCGCGTACCCTCCTCCTCGATGACCAGCTCCCGCTGCCCCTCGTGTGCAACAAAGCTCGCGCGCAGCAGCTCCGCGTTGGCGTTGACGAAGAAGTTGAACTGGCACAGAATCGCAAGCCAGACGTCGTCCGGGCGGATCACCAGCGCGTGGTGCTGGTTGTACGCTGCGATCACGGTGTGGACGAAGCCATTGCGATTCGGGACAAGGTTGGGCAGCTTCGCGGCGAAATCGCGACCTCTGTAAGCGGTAGATATAGACGATGAGCGTTCAATAATTTGGGGTGAGACTACGTACCCGCCTGTCCCCTCAGGCAGACCAGAGAAACCAAACTGCAGGAACTCCTTGGCGGCTTTATGCTGCTGCGGACACGACTGGGCCAGAAGTTCTGCTGGCGTATAGCCACCCTCGGGCAAGTGTTTCAGCGAGATGGGCTTTGCATCGTGCGGGGCGGGGGAAAAGGTTACGGGCATGGTGGTGGTGGAAAGCAAGCAAAGAGTCGTCAAGGACCGCTTATATAAGCGAAACCGAATAGCTGTGATAATCATGGGTCCATCAATACAGCTTTTTAACTTTCACACGGTTCAGTCATGGGAAGTTTTGCACTGGGTTGGATTTGCGAAGAGCTAGGCAGGCGAACAGTCTCTACGGAAAAATGTCCAGCGACCAATACGGCGGAGAAAGAACCTCTGCGATGTGGGGCTTGGATGCTGCCGCCCAGAGTAGCAGCTCACAGGCGAGCTTGAGAGTGATGGGGGAATCGAGCTCGGGCTGGAGGATTTGCTGCAGACGCCGACAGGTCAAAACTAATCCGTTTAGGGATGCGGTCGAGAACGAGGGGCAGAGAAGTAAGATGAGCTCAAGGGGGAGATCGTCGAAGTAGGCTTTGGGACATGGTGGAGGTAGTCAAGCAAGATTTAGCGCCCAAGGCAAGAGGCAAGCGATCGTAGCCGATCAAACACTAACCTCGTTGACAAGGCCCCAAAAAGTGAAAAAAAAAAGTAAGCAACAAGTGGTCTAACTCAGGATTGAAAGTTGGATTCCCCAAACGGGAGGGTAGATGATCTCCGATCACCGTTCAGAGAAGTATTTGAGACGCTACGGTGGGGTGGATTTTTTGAGATCAAATTCGTTCAAAAACATGAAATTACACCATTTCTCAGCCAATTCTGTAGTGGAGAAAAAACGAAGGTCAGATTCGGGTTCAGCGCCGAAAAACGGTTCGGAAATGAGGTTGAGGTATTTTTCAGTATTTCCACCTACCTCTTGGCCCAAGGGCTGTGTTCGCGGTTGTCGCATCAAACGCGTACTTGAATCGACGATATCAACTCGGCTGTGTATAAAATGCTTCACGTTCAGAGGAAGGCGATAAGTTTTGACTGACACATCCACAAGTTTTTCCAACCAGCGACCATCTCCTCTTCTTTTTGGGGAGAGAGGGAAAACATCGATTGACAACTGCCGAAATTGAAGGAAGATGTTCTCGAAAGTCAAAAAATACTGCTGAAACGAGAAGCGGACTTGAGTACTGTCGAAAGTTGCTTCAAGACAGTTCACCGGCTAAAATTGCAGCAGAAAAGAATCGATACATGGTATTATCTTGATGAAGAAACATTCAACAAATGAGAGACAAGTCATTTTTTCCTGCGGGTCTAGAAGGGATCCACAAATGAAAAACGCACCAGGAACATCGCGACGAGAAGCATGGTGAGACGGTGCTCCAATTCTTTCCACCGATGCAAACCGAACGTCTCCGGTAGTTGGTCCCAGCACTTCTCTCTTGCGACGGCGTGAAGAGATTTTGCCTCTGTCATACAATTGTTGCATAACGTCACTCCTGTGTTCCAAAATTCCTCCCCCCAAATGTCGAGAGGTGAGTTCATGCGCGTGTCGCACGAGGTAGTTGGAGATGAGAGCTGCGGTGACGTTTCAGCCCTCCTGCCGATTTGCACAGGTGGCCACAGCCTGACTCAGGACAGCGAAGCGCTGCTGCAGAGAAATTATGACGGGCAGACATGGCGGAAGGCAGAAAACAAATTAATTGATTTACTTTACACAGAGAGGCTGGTACTTGGTGTGCTCGGAAACCATCCGAGCGATTCGTAAGAGAAAATCGCGTTGTTGTCCGTTTCATGCCACATGGATCGCCCGCATGAAACGGACAACAACGCGATTTTCTCTTACGAATCGCTCGGATGGTTTCCGAGCACGCCAAGTACCAGCTTCTCTGTGTAAAGTAAATTAATTAATTCTTCTCGGCTTGTCCGCGTACACCCCGGCAGCGAGCCTTCTTGACAAAGCACGGTCCCCGTTCCCCGTTCGGGGGAATCGTGCCTCTTTTAAAAAGATTGTTCAGATGATTCGTCTTGTCTGCATACCAATCATGTCCGCCATTCAAACGAAGCAACTCGAAAATGCCCACGCATACCTCTCGCATTTGAATGCTCTCAACTTTGATGCCCTCGCAGATCTTCTGGCTCCGGACTTTACGTTCGAGTACTTCCCCGCGAGTTTGTCTCCGCCCGGAGGCAAGGCCAAGCGGGGAAAGGAAGAGACGTTGGAGCTCTTCAAACATGCTTGGTTGACGGTTTTCGACTACATCACGGTATGTTTACTCAAGAGACAATGGACCCGGAATGCTGATCTACGATTCTGCTGTGAAGCTACTGAAACCAGTTGATGTGATTCAAGGCTCCGACGCCGTGGTTTTTCATGTTGGTTTTTATAGTTCTGTTGCCATAATGAATACAACGAATTTAACTGTACCGTAGGTCAAGTCAGATGGCATGTCGAAATCGGGGAAGAAATACAACAACGAATATATGTTCACGTTCCATTTTGCTGGGGAAAAGATCGTCTATATGAAGGAATTCGCGGATTCAAAGTACTCTGACAGCTATTTTGCGGATCTCACTGCATGACTTGTTTCACCGTATAATGAATCTGTATCTTTTAGTTAGCTTGAGGAATCTGATTATCCTGCGCGATCGATGGGGGATGTGACTTGTCTTCCCCTAGGCTCCCAACTCAAACCATGAAACGGGATTCCCCGCTTTTCGACTTCAACCGCATGATACCATTTTAAGTTCACCTCTTTCCCCAAAGTATGCTAGCACAAGCCCGGGAAGGAGTGCTCCTGGCTGGCTCGCGTTCATATGAATAGGTATTGCTATTGACTTCAGCATGTTTACACTTTGATCATTGTTGACCTTCAAAGTTACGTCCTCACCGATTATTTGAATGTCAATGATTTGTCCTCTGAGCGAATACTCATCGAACCCAAAATTCACCAGTTCCGTTCGTAAACGGTATTGAATTTTGGCGTCTCCTGAGTTTTGCTTTGCTTTTGCGCAGACGGTAGGATCAGTGTTACTTCGAGTTTCAGTTCATACCATCTTACATAAAGATCGAGTACCAAGTAGTACAACAGAGTCCAGATTCCACGAGTCGATCACACTGTCACAGCCGACCCATACGAAAAGTCCGGTTCGTATGGGTTGTCACACCCCAAATCCCCATACGAAATGGAAGAAATCAGACAATAACTCCCACATACATCAGTACCGAGCCGGCTTCCAGAGCTATAAATTACCGGCCAAGGCATCCCGACGGGGATCCGCTTTCCCGTATCTTCCTGCCCTCCACCATCACCCTCTTCCACAACGTGGGATGCCTTCCTACGTCGTTGTCGGTGCTGCGAGAGGACTTGGGGTGCGTCTTGCCTTTCGATTCGCATTTTGTGTGGTTAAATCGCTGTCGGTTGGCAGTTCGAATTCGTCAATCAACTCAGTTCCAAGAGCGATAACACGGTCTTTGCCCTGATTCGTAACAAGGCAACCGCATCGACACTCTACGAGATTCAAGAATCGAGAAAGAATGCTGTAATTCTAGAAGCTGATACAACTGACTCTGTGGCCGTTGAGGTGCGGCCCTTCGGACAACATATTCTTAGAAAACAAAGTGCCAAACTGCCAATTTATATTCAGGAAGTAGCTAAAGCTGTGGAGTCGGCGACGGGCGGGACGCTGGACTATCTCATCATTGTCGCAGCACTGGCTACAAACATGAACAAGTCCATCCTCGCATTGTAAGTCGCTAGATCCTCAGGCTGCCGGAAGCTCAAATTGAATTCCAGCGACTCCAATGAAGAGCTGGATGAGGACCTGCTCGAGCACGTAAGTGTGCCTCCGGACCCTTAAATGGCAAGAATGTTGAACCGCTTCCCCAGTTTCGCACCAATGTCCTCGGGGTCGTACACACAATCAAAGCTTTCCTCCCGCTCCTCCGCGAGGGGCCCACGAAGAAAGTCGCTGTGCTTTCAACCTTCAATCTATCGAGGTACGAGATCAGATAAGATTGAAGTGTCTGGCTGCGAGAGACTACTTTCAACCGGCAACGCTGATCTCGATGCCACACTCACAATGGCCAATCCAGGGCGCGTAGGATATGGGATTTCCAAAGCCGCTATGAATATGGCAATCGCAAAATTAGCCCTGGCGCTCAAACCGGAGGGGTTCGTGTTCGTGTCAATTAGTCCAGGAATGGTGGATAGCAAGGCTGGTCGGCGTGAGTCAGTCACCCACCGAATATTTTCAAGCTAACTAAAGCCCTGGCGCAAGGCCCACCGGAAGACGAGGCAGCTTTCCAGAAAAGTGCAGAGCGCATTAAGTTCCTCCTGCCGGACTTCAAAGGGCCGATTACATCGAAGCAGTCTGTCGATATGATGATGGAAGTGATTCACCGGTGGACTGTCGAGGAGACGGGTCAGTTCGTGTCCCATTATGGAAATAAGCAGTGGTTGTGAGTCTGAAGCATGGCGTCCGAAGTACGGATGCGGAGGAAAGTAACGTTTTCAAGTTGACATAGTCACTTGAATCGCGAAAGAAATAAAATTCATGCCACTGTGGCAGTGTCCCTCGTTGCGAAACTGCTTAACAGCTGCCGTTTCATCGCTCGAATTCACCATCCTTTTCGTCGGTTGCGGTTTGATCTCGGGAGAGGTGACATTGAGTGAGCAGTACTGTAGTATTACGACCGGAAGTTCACGCCATGTCACCCGTCACCACAAAAGTTCACTGGGTTTGCGAGCAGGAACGGGAGATTCCGCCGAGAGCGATGAAGTTGCCGGCGGCGTACGGAGTGTGGTTGAACGCTGCGGGTGTGAAAATGGAGATATTGAAGTCCCAGCGGCTGAGGACGAAGAAGCACGACATGGAGGACCAACACATGGAGATGATGACGCCCCACTGCTGTCCGCTGAGCTGCCAGATACCGTACTGTTCGACGGGTACCTCTGCAGCGACAGGTGGAGCAGAAGCCAGCGCTGAAGCAGCACCAAGCTCTACAGAATTGGAGCTGAAAATCCGGTGTGGCTTCGGCAGATCTTCGAAGAGAATCTGAGATACAGGCTCGCAATCGTAAAGAAAACCGTTGTAAACGACGTAAGGGCTGTGAAAATTGCGAAAACATCAGTGGTTTGCATGGATCTATTCGGCCACGCATACCTTGTATAACCGTTGAATACCTGGTTTGAAAATCCGACCTTGTAGAGAACTCAGAAGACCGCCAACGTAAGGACCGACACTAAATCCGAACGCTTGCCCGAGGACAAGCCAGCTAGCCAGTGTGGTCCGCCGGTGGATCCCGATGATGCGGGGATCTGCACGCCTATTGAGCACGGTACAAGCTGTAGCGAGGGAATACCCATTACCTGAACAATAGCGTTTTACACACATAAAGCCGGTAAATCCAAACCCGGATACGATACGACCTATGAGTATGAGATAGAGAAAGTGCGGTAAGCCACGAAGTGGAGGATGTTGCCCAGAAAAACTGAAATATAAGCAACTTTTAGCGGCAGAGAGTATCGCCCTGGATATCGAAAGTTAAATTAGCGCTTGGGTTTTCATAAAAACCCGACCTCCATCATATCTTGTTAAAGGGATCAGGGCAAGACCGGAGAAGACGGTGGGTATCCCGATGGTCAAGCCAGAGAACAGCGCAGAACCCCCAAGATACTCTGCATACAAGGCCGCGGAGGAAATGGTGACAAAGAAGGCGAACTAAAGCAGCTTGAGTTACAACTTGCATCCTAAACGATATCAAGTCCTCGCGTACCTCTAGCAAGGCGTTCGTCGCAATCATTATAGCCAACGATCCCTGGTTCGGAAGACGCAACTCAGGGTCATCCACTGGAGCGCGCGGGTCCGTAGCAGCGCCTTGCAGTTCAAATTATTCTTGGGCTCCATTAGCTGCGGTGTGTGCTGGCTGGGTGGACAGGCCGGATCCACTCGAAGTCGGCGCATTCGAGTGTAGAAGGCTCCGAGATGGACGTTTTACCTCTGATTCGCCGTGGGCTCCGTAGTCCACGACCGTAGACAGTACTGTAGACATGAGGCTGCTCGAGGGAGGTGAAAGAGGAGATCAAGGAGAGTACCAATATTTTCTGGCTCGAACGTGTGTTCCGCATCTTATTCCGTGATCGTAATAATGATTATTCCGCAATTACCGTCATCGTTCTAAAGTGCCGGCATACTCCCAACACCACAGTATCACCACGTTGAAGTACCCGAGTATAGATACGATGAAAGAATTAAAAGCTGCCCGCAAAAGATTGAGGTGAGATGGGTTCCGACTCGGATTGGATAAGTATTGCTGTCCTCCTGCAGCCCGCAAAATCACCAGCGGTAACAAGGCTTCGACGCCTCGAAGACCAATATTCCCGCCTCGCGTGGGGCGGGAAAGATGCCCTCCGTGTGCGCGATGAACAGACCAAAGGAAGTCTCGTAAAAGTTGCGCTCCAGACGGAAACATATGCGCCGCAGATGCGGGAGGGGCAGGGAATAATGAGGCGCGTCGAAGGGTGGCCATGGCACGGGCGTGGGCCACGATTCGGCGGACTTGAAAGCGCGGATCGGCATGCCGTTGCATACCATGACGTTCAGCCGCTCGAGTGAGGGGACGCTGGCGGCAATGTCGAGGGACGTCTATGTCAACTGCGGCCAGTACCCTCACGCGATGCACGAAGTCAAGTCGAGGTGGAGGATGAGGATTCGGAGCGCGGGGAGAACCGAAACAGTAATTGCACCCAGGAAATGTGAAAGGGGCCATCACTGCAGCTTGAGGTGTGTGAGGGTGGATCAGAAGGTGGCGTCCCGCATGAGGCGAGAGCCTCCCTCGCCACCGGCGCCGGAAACGCAAAGGTCGAGCTTCCTAGAGCGTTCCGTGTATCATCCCGGAGTAGAAACCCGCACACCGCGCCGTTGGAGAGCGACAAAATAATTAAATGGTCCATCGGGGAGGACCGCCCAGCCCGTGTCTCGCCGGCAAGGAAAGAAGGGGCACCGTTCGTTTGAAAATTATCATCGATCGTGATGTTTTCGATGATGAACTGCAAGAACGTCGCGGTAGCATAGGAGAGTAGGACGGGAGGAAGGCCTTTGGTAATACTGAGACGGAGCAAACGTAGAGTCGGTAGTTGTATAAGGTCCCAACACGGGGACGTAGGAGTGGGGGTAGGGTCCCAGGACCAGAAAGAACAGAATCCCTGGATCGACAAACGCTCGATCTGGCAGAGCGGAGGGAGAACGTTGCCAATGAGACCATCATCCACTTTCCAGTGCAGATGTATGGTTAGATCTCGGACATATTGGGCGAGATGGGGGGACGATTTGAAGACGGAGTGGAAACGAGTGAACGTGGTCGACTTGGATCCTTTTACTGGCCAGGGAGGGTGACGGCGGTAAGAAGGGTCAGTGTACAGCTTGAGCGACCGGAAGAGGCGGCGCTGGGCTAGGTATACGAGTGATCTACATACCAGGGAACAAGACCTGAGGGATTCTTCGTCTGCGATATCCATTTGCTCGATTACGGCGTCCATGAGCTCTGGAGGCAATCCGTGCATGGTGGGTGCCGTCAAGGCGTGATTTACTCGCGGTGTTCAACTTGAATGCCGTTTGTTTGTCCCCGCATCAAGTTCCCCTCCGGACCTTCCCTCTTTGACGAACAGTCCCTAGAGTTCGCTTCTCAGTGGCCTTGTCGAATTCTCTTTCGGATTTTCCACTCCAATGTCTCAGTCACTCGACCTCCGTCTGTGTTAACAGATGGCTCGGCTGGCCATATAGTCGGGGCGGCGCTCTTGCGAGCGTCGCCCGTTAGCACCGTATTCCCTCTACTCCCGTTTCAGATACGATTATTTTATTTCACCTACAACTCCTTACCTACCGATCGTCCGCTCCGCCCTTATATATCTCGTAGTTAGGGTATCGTACCTCAGTCATTATTCCCCCGACTGAGGTACGTATCCTTTTACTATCTTTCCGTTAGCTTCTTTACTTACGACTCGTTTAGCTAGCGCTTACTTCGTTTATCAGGTATATAGCAATCGAGTCGTTATTCCCCCGACTGAGCTAGCGCTTACTTCGTTTATCAGGTTATGGGCCCCGCCCGTGCTTGAATAAATCTATATCGCATTATCTGTTAGCTTACTGGGACTACTCTGCTCGACTCAGACCTACTGCGAACCTCCCTGGCATATATTGTGTCTCGCACCTACCCCTGACTATGTCGTCTATGGCGCCTGGTATACCTGTGCTCTCCGAGTCAGAAAGATTCGACGGCACGGGTTGGACTGCGTTCAAGACAAAGATCCTTGCTCACCTCAAAGGCCGTGGGCTGAGCGGATATATCGACGGCACGATCCCCAACCCCTCACCTCCTGCGGCTGGCACCGCTGGCGCTGCTCCACCCGTCCCACTCAACCCTATCACGACTGCGCTACCCCCCGAGCCAACAGCCGTCTATTCGCGAAACCCATCCATCGAGGAGTGGTCGTACCGTGATGGAATTGCCTTGAGTATGATCATCCTTAACACCAAAGACCCCGTTGGCATAGGTCTTAAGACGGATGGAAGCGCACACGACGCCTGGAAGTCGCTCGAGGATATCTACGCAAGGCAAACCGACATGGCACTCAGCCGTGCGCAACGGGAACTAAACTCTACGTACCTTGCTCCTGGCGCGTCGGTTCTAGACCATGCGGCGACCATGCGCAAGCTGCGCCAGGCTGCAAACGACGTTGGCGCCGCCATCACCGACAGCGTTTTCCGCTCGACCTTCATCACATCACTTGGCGAGGAGTGGAGGCATGTCACCCCCGTCCTCCGCACGTTCACCTCGTCAGCCGAAGTGATCAACTTCCTCATTGAGGAGGACCAGTTGAGGAATCGCGTCACGATCCCCACGACCGCACTCGCCACCAATGCGAACCAGCAGTACGTGAACTCTGCTGCCCGTCGCGCCACGCGCCAAGCCCTAGTGTGCACGAATCCAACTTGCGTGACAGTGGGAAGGAAAGGACATACCATCAAGGAGTGCTTCCACCCCGGCGGAGGAAAGGCTGGGCAGTATCCTTCATGGTGGCAGGGGAAGAAACACGGTGCTCCTTCCGCGAACACCACCAACACCACCCCGGCCTATATGTTCGCGGCGTGGACTGTCCCTGCTGCGGACGTGAGCGTATACGACTCGAGCGGGGTGCAGGACGTACGATTCGAGGGGGAGAGCTTCCTCGCATCCCCCATCGCGCTCATGGACTGGTCGGACGCTTCAGATGCGGTTACCGATATTGAAGTGGGTACCTACTTGGACCCACTCGACGGTGTTTCCTCTTTAGGAGGATCTGCGCCGGCTAGCTCGTTCGAGGTCATTGCCGCACCGGCCTCGACCGCGTCGTCTGTGTCGTCCTTTGTACTCGTCGACGCAGCGGGTATCGATGATGCCGCGTACACGGTTACTACTATCCCAGTTAGCGTCTTCCAATCACAGACCGCGGGACATACCATCGCCGTCTTGGATTCGGGATGCACGGACCATTGTTTTGGAAGCCGTGACGCGTTCGAGAATTACCAGTCGTTCGACAATCGTGAGGGGACTGGAGTCGAGGGTTCCACGTTCCGGATCTCAGGGACCGGGACAGTGCGGAAGTCAACGGCACTTGGAGGGGTTAAGCGTGTATTCGCCATTGATGCACTACATACCCCGGACCTATCCTCCAACCTCATCTCAGTCTCCAAGCTCGACGAGAAGGGTTTCACAACAACCTTCTCGAAAGGAGCAGCAGTCATTGCTGATCCCACGGGCATGGCGATAATGGAGGCGAGACTTGTAAACGGGATGTACCTCGTCGAGCTGACTGATGAGAGCGTGAGCGCGTTTGCCGCCACCACCCCGCGATCGCGGAACGTCCCTGTCGATAAGAACACTTGGCACCGCCGTCTCGGCCATGTGGGGAATACCGGCCTTGAGGCTATTATCTCGGGCGAACGCGTTGAGGGGATGAACGTTACCGTGGGAGACGACTCCGGGATGTGCGAAGACTGTCTGTCTGGGAAGCAGGCACAACGCCCATTCGATGGGGTCCACGAACCGGAGACTGAGGCTGGCGAGCGGGAGTACCTGGATATGTGGGGTCCCGCCCAGCTAACCAGAGTTGGAGGCGCGCGCTACATCTTCCACATTATGGACGGCTATATTGGTGGCCCAAAGGTGGAGTTCTTGCAGCACAAATCCGCGGACGATAGCCTCGACACGTTCGTTGGGTACGAGATGGAGTTCGAGCGCCAGACTGGGAAGAAGTTGAAAATCGTAAAGGTGGACAACGGAGGGGAGTGGATCAACGACAAATGGAGGGCGTACTTCAAGTCAAAAGGTATCATCCTTGAGACTACCACCCCCCACTCTTCGGCGCAGAATGGAGTGAGCGAGCGAGGGATACGCAGCACGGTGGAATTGGGGCGCTGCCTGCTGTCGGATTCCGGGCTGTCTAAGTCCTTTTGGCCTCTCGCGATGAAGACGGCAGCTTACCTCCAGTGGTTCCACGCGAAAACGCGCACCGGCGGACTTACTCCCTTCGAGATGATGTACGGGCGCAAGCCCAACATCTCCCACTTGCGTGTGTTCGGTTCCACGGCTTACGCGAAGGTGATGCCAGCGGGACCAAAACTCGATTCCCACACCATAAAGGCCGTAATGGTCGGCTACAATAACACCGCCGGCTATCAATTGTGGGATCCCACCTCCCGCAAGTTCTTTCCATCGCGCGACGTTGTCTTCGAGGAGGGATCTGGCCATTGGTCGCGTGCCCCAGCAGGGGGAGATGTGGAGGGTGCTGGGGAACCCGATCCGCACGTTCCCGTTGTTTCAATGCCGGATACCACTGACGTTCTCCCTGGCTTAGATGAACCCGAGGCTGGTGAATTGGCGACCCAACCTGACGCTGTAACGACGGTCGAGCCTAGGCGCTCCGGACGCACGCACATACCATCCAAGGCGCTCCTGGACTCGCGCGACTCGCAGGCTGAGGAGGCAGCTGCGAAGGCGGCGTGCGAGCCCTGGGCAGTCGGCACCAACAAGAAGAAATCGCGGGCAGTTGCTGCCCTGACTACTGCGACTGCGTCGGTGCCCCAGAGCTACCAGGAGGCCATGAGGCACCCGGAAGTCTGGACGGCGCCGATGCAGAAGGAGTACGCGATGCTGGTCGGTCGCGAGACTTGGGACCTTGTTGATAAACCCCCCGGCGCGAACGTTGTCGACTGTAAGTGGGTGTTCGCACTCAAGTACAACGTCGAGGGGGAAATCATCAAGTGGAAAGCCCGCCTAGTCGCCAGAGGCTTCCAGCAAATCGCAGGTGTCGACTTCTTTGAGACTTACGCGGGCGTTGTCCGTTACGAGTCACTGAGAATGTTGTGGGCCATCTGCGTGGAAGAACCTGGATGGGTGATGTGGGCCATGGACGTCGTCAGCGCCTACCTGAACAGCGAAATGAAGGAGACAGTCTACATGAGCCAGCCGGAAGGTTTCGTCGTGCCGGGTAAAGAGAGCAAGGTGTGTCTCATGAAGCGATCCCTCTACGGCTTCATGCAGTCTGGGCGGAATTGGGCGCAGCATCTCGACGAGACGCTCGGTGCCTTGCACTGGGTTCGCTCGCGCGCCGATCCTGCCATCTGTATCCGCAAGTCGGAGGCTGGGACTTCTGTCATTGGCGTATACACCGACGACATCGAGGGTATTTCCACCTCAACTGCCGCGGCCGAGGAGGCTCAGGCCGGGATCAAGTCCGCCTACGACGTGACCGACGTACCCCGCACGGCCGTCGCCCTCGGGATGGCTATCGAGTACGACCCGGACGCGGGCACTCTATCAATTTCCTCCAAACAATATCTACTACGTGTACTCGAGCGCTACGGCATGGCGGACTGCAACCCCAAGTCGACCCCACTCCCCGTCGGTATGCCCATCGTCGCATCGAAGGAACCGCTGTCCCAGGCCGACGCGAGTTCATGGCGGACAAGCCATATCGCGAGGCCACCGGTTCCGTCATGCACGCCGCCAATACCACCCGCCCCGACCTCGCTTTTAGCGTTGGACGCCTCGCGTCTTGTGTCGAGAATCCCCAACCGGAGCATTGGAAGGCTGTACAGCACCTGCTCGCGTACGTGAAGGGGACGATCGACTACAAGATTATCTATCGGCGCGGTGTGGGCTCGGGCATCAAGCCCATTGGCTACGTGGACGCGGATTACGCCGGGGACTTGGAGACGCGCCGTTCAACGTCGGGCGAGGTGTTCATGATGTCGGGTGGGCCGGTGTCGTGGTCGTCGAAGAAGCAAGCGACAGTTGCGCTCTCAACCGTGGAGGCGGAGTACGTCGCGTTGACGCGCAGCGCGAAGCAAGCTGTCTGGATGTACAGCTTCCTGGGGGAGCTAGCCATGCCCCAGGAGAAGCCCGCCGTCCTGCACTGCGACAACATGGGTGCCACCTCGCTCGCGAAGGACGCGAAGGGACATGCTCGCGTCAAGCATATCGACATTCGCGAGCACTACATTCGCGAACGTGTCGCCGATGGGGATATCGAGATCCTCCGTGTAGAGTCGGCAAACAACCTCGCCGATCTCTTCACGAAGATCCTTCCTCGGGACGCTCATCTTTCGCTTGTACGCGCGCTCGGTCTCACCGACTAGGAGGGTGGATGAAGGAGGGGCGGAGATGCCCATTTATTCCCGGTGTGTTTTTACGATACATTCTTTTCCCTTTTCCTACCTATTAGTGCACTATGGACATCCGCGCCAGGGGGAGTGTTAACAGATGGCTCGGCTGGCCATATAGTCGGGGCGGCGCTCTTGCGAGCGTCGCCCGTTAGCACCGTATTCCCTCTACTCCCGTTTCAGATACGATTATTTTATTTCACCTACAACTCCTTACCTACCGATCGTCCGCTCCGCCCTTATATATCTCGTAGTTAGGGTATCGTACCTCAGTCGTTATTCCCCCGACTGAGGTACGTATCCTTTTACTATCTTTCCGTTAGCTTCTTTACTTACGACTCGTTTAGCTAGCGCTTACTTCGTTTATCAGGTATATAGCAATCGAGTCGTTATTCCCCCGACTGAGCTAGCGCTTACTTCGTTTATCAGTCTGCTCGCCGCCTCTCTCCCCTCCGAAGGTGAAGCCTCTGGTCCAATAACCTCGGTTGCAAACGATTGCGACCCGACATCCATCCCCCCACAGCTTCGGCGCAAGCTCTATCCACCAGAACTTCACACCGAGGACACCATTCTACCAGCGCAGGAAACTGCCGCAAGAGTCGTACCGCAGCAGGAGATGCACTTTGCCGTCCTGCAGGGTGGCTTACGAGCGCATGGGATTAAGGCGCTGCGTCGACGAGAGGCAGCGTCTCTGATGATGCAGGACGCGATGGAAGTTGGGCCGGAGTCAAGTTGAAGCTTTGAAATATTTTGTATTTTTGACGGGTACGTCGCGGCTTCTCGCTGCTTGAGACGTGCGGTTGATGTGTATGGCGGGTTTAGAAGGAGAAGATTACAATTACAGTATCATGGGGAAGCCCAGTCGTATACCTACCAGATCGCGCAGATGAAGTATGTGTCGGCACATGTAATTCTTTCTGATTTAAATATGCTGGACCTCGTTTCGCTTTTGGTTAGTGAAACTCGAAAATATAAAATCGTTCAAGCCAAGTTCCAGCGGTGAGGGTAGAGTGACGCACAGAAGCTCACGATACAGCAGCCTGCAGAGTGATTCAGGGTCATAACCGTCCCTCGACGCCCACTCATTATGAGTATTCATTGGTTTGACCTTGGCGAATCGCTTTGCATCTTCCAGCCATACAGGAATCTTTTCAATGATATGATTGGCAACACCGATCAAGCGGTCAAACTCCCTCACCCGGACCACCATGCTGGAGAACTGCTCGCATTCATCTCCTCCTCGCTCTCAATCGCATCTCTGAATGCCTTGCTTTTGACCTGTCGCGGTCTTCGTCAACTGCTGCAGCCTGAACTCGAAGGGCGCCTTACTCCAGAGCTCGCCCGGGACAGGCTGCTATGGGCGGCCGCCTCGAAGCCGCATATCCTGACAAAACTTCTCTCCCCGCCGCATTCAATAGACCCCACCGGTTCTGACCTAATTTGGGCCCGTGGAGGTGGTCGAACTCCTTGCGAACCGTGGTGCCAGTCTCGAATCCCGCGGTCATTATGGCACGCCCTTGGATTTGCGGTGCACGGGCGATAAGTCGACATTGTGCGTTTTCTGCTGCAACGGGGCGCGGATGCGACAATGATCGTGCTGCTCTTCGTCAACGCAGACGGGAAACTGCCTCCGCAAGAGGCCAACCTTTTGTATGTCGCGTTGCACTTGAGGCACCCTCTTTCGGATCGAGGCTGGCGGCGATACGCGACGGCAGACAATCCGCCGCCAAGCTGGGAGGGTTCCTCTAGTCTCTGTTACAGAACCGATACACAGATGGCGATCAAGATGTATCTGTATATGGGGTTCCCCCGGGACGCGAAGAAGGAACTGATGGCGCTCTTGCTGGCGTATGGATCCAGCGAGAACAAGACCATGGACAAAATTTTGGAGCACTCAACTGCGCTGGCGAAGGAGGCTCGTTTCACTGAGGAGAAATTCCTTCAGGAATTGCAGTAATGTTCAAGGAAGCCGAGATCGCGATTCCAGATGCGAAGTGATGAGTCGAGGCAAGCCTTTGCAATGGATTTCCTAAGATAAATATATCAGATAGTTTCGTTGAATCGAGGAAATTAGATATGTTCAAGATATTTCGATTTTCAATTTCATGACCACGGAGCCATCGCTCAGGCCCCAGCAAGGCCCGGCCAAGGCTCCAGCACATTTAAGTTCAAAAAACCTGCAGGTAGGCGCAAGCTGTGAATTGACTCAAAAATACTGGCTGAGCTTGGCATGGATATTCCGTCCATTACCGATCACAGTAAATTCAACGACGCTTTGAAATGTTTGTGTCTTCGGATGTTTTTTTGCGTTGGACCGGAACTTCCCGATAATGATTGGCGGACACGCAGACAACCTCTCTTCCGACACCATCTCGAAGGATGACTCGAAGGACGACTTTGAGGAGTTCCCACCTGAGCTCATCTTACTGCTCTCCTACTTTCTCTCCACGCCGTCGCTGAATGTACTGGGCTCTACCTGCCGCCGTGTTCACGAAATTTTAACCCGAGCTTGAATCCCGAATCACCCAGATCTCGCTCTAGGCCTACTGCATTGGGCCGTGCCCGCATCTAAGCCCCACATCGTCGCAAAAATTCTCTCCACCGCATCTGGTAGACCCGGGGAAAGACTCAGTGTATTTTAGCGAGACCGACCTCCTCGTCGCCGCCAAGGCCCGAAACACAGAGATCGTCCGGCTGCTTCTCGAGGCCGGCGCGAATGCTGCGGCGATGTGCGGCGAGGACGACGACACGGCGCTCGAAGCGGTTACGGGCAACGGGGACCTCGAGATGATAAAGCTGCTTTTAGATCACGGCGCGCCTGTCGACGACTGCCAGGCGATCCAAAGTGTATGCGCGAAGGGAAACCTGGACGCGGTAAAAGTTCTCCTGGAATGGGGCGCGGGCGCGAATAACACCCGATTTTCTGGGAAGTTGGGACCTGCGCTGGGGCTCGCGGTGCGCTACCGCCGACTCGACGTGGTGCGATACCTGCTCGACCACGGCGCCGATGCGACAGCTATCGTGTCGCTGTACTCATATACTGAGGGCGGACCTCCCCCCCCCACTCCGTGCCAATCTGCTGTACGTTGCTATGAACCTGAGACCCCCCAGCTGTACAGGTATGATGGGAAAGATTCTGAAGATGAAGCAAAATAATTCAGACGCGAAGTGGGAGGGACTTCCGCTCAGCGAAGAACAGCGGGAGATGATGGCGATCTTGCTGGCGCACGGGGCGAGCAAGGATACCACCATGGCCATAATTTCGCAACACTTGGCCGCGCTGGCAGAAGAGGCGAAATATGGCGAGGAGGAATTTTTGGACGTTGTTGCAGGAATGATAAATGAAGCCGAGGGCGCGATTCCGGCTGTCGTTGGCAGAATGAAGTAGGTCAAAGTAATTCGGCTTCAATACAAGCACTCATCGAGCATCTCAACAGAGAACCCACTACAAAAATTTAAATTCTTGTTGATCACCGACTTCAATTCCGAACCTTTTCGTCCAGAGAGCTAAGTATGTTTATTACCAACACAGAACAAGTCGACCCACTAAATACCGTAATTATTGGCTGAGAACACGTCCTGCATACCGCCACTGCATGTCCTCACGATTGTTTTTCACTGCTGTGCCAAAAGTGGTCATGTCGACTCCATCTTGCTCTCTCCATCCTTCTTTTTTTTACTTCTCTCCGTCAATTCACTCCGATCCCATATCAACGACGGGGGAATCTTCCCAAGCGAAAATTTAATGGTCTCAGTTTCCGTCCTGGCCGAGGTATGGAATCAATATCTCCACTCTTTTATTTCGGGCTTGCTCAAGCCCTCTTTTCCGGAATAAAATAAGGGAGAGAAAGCTTCCTTACTTGTTTTGAATCAAAGAGCGCCAGTGGTCATCCATAAGTATGTCACGACTCAACCCAGTAGTATAATTGTGGTACTTGTTCACTCAATTGAACCAGAAGATCCGCTTTGATTCGATTAGTACGGCTTGTACAAAACCAGTTCGTGGTATCGACTCGACCTCCTTCTCCTCGTCTCATTGGTTGTCGTTATTCCACCTCTTAGTTCACTCAACAGCTTACGAGTCCTTGGGCTAGGAAGGCAGTCGTGGTAACCTGGGCTGGCGAAGGAGGGCGGAAATATGAAACAAAACCAAGTTGAACGCCGAGATGGCCGATAGTCCCTTGGGAACAAATAAATCCCAGGGACGCAAGTTTGAAGGGAAGTCAAACTGTCAATCTAATAAATGAGAAAGAACAGTCTTCGCCGCATTGATGGGACAGTTAGTCCATACCGCTTCTATGCTCTGGTGGGCACAGGTTTTTTTCGCGTACGTTTCTGCGACGGATCAATCGGAATGCGGGCCGTCCCATGTTGTCTGTTGGGCGCCCATCAACGCCCATCAACGCCCATTACCGCACATTCCACATCAGGCGTCCGACGACGGCTATCATTGTCTCATGCCTTTTGCCACCACATCCGTCCCACACCTGTGGAAGACTTTGTTGCGGTTTCTGTGCCACTCCTGGAAGCATGCTGTCCGCTTCATTAAGTACATATTGAAGCACCCCCAGGGCGGGGAGTTGATACGTTTCCTGTTTCTTGGGACCGTTATGGAAACGTGCGTTTGGACGAGCATTTTACGAGATTCACGTCTTATGGGCATTCAGCGCACGGTCGTTGACACAGAAGATTCCCGAATATGTAAACGGCTGTGAGTCAGACCTTGCATTTCCACTCGTCATGACCTGATGTTGCAATGCGACAGTCTTCCGGGTCAAGGTCAGTGAATATCTTGATGGATTTTCTGGGCCTCACCTGCCCCTATCAGGCTCATTTTCAGCGCAATAGTGTGACGTACAACTGGGTAGATGAGCCATTTCGCTCTGAGGATTGTAACTCACATAAACTCCCCAGGTGACATCCTATCTGGAGCACCATCAAGTGTGGCACCGTTCCAGAACCTTCAACGTCGCGGCACAGAATGCGGACAAGATCATGGATCGTGACCCACGGTTCAAAAGCGGGGATGGCTATTTGGATGCTGTTTACGAGCCCGTGCCGAATTCGTATGACCCAAGCCCTGACTTGTTTCACTGGAAGAAGCGGCACTGGATTACAGTCTCTGTTGATACATCGGCGCTGATGCTCGAAGTATGGAGTCTCAACCAAAACGTTCTGGACGATTTCATCCAAGAAGCACGGGAATTTTATCTCAAACGTTCGGTTCCGCCGCCCGAAATTATAGGAGTGCGGCCTTGCTTTGTCTTTTCTATGATCGAGGGACTGACGCAACGCGATCTACTCCCAGTCTGATTCCCTTCTGGTCGCGGGCACTTTCGAGAGTGGTCGGTAGTGTTCAGACTTGTCACTTCAATCTCGGTGCACTCACTTCATGCTCCAGACGACATCAGCTATACGTGGATATTAGAGTACTTGCAATCTCAAAACATCATGACGGATGTTGTCGAGTTCAATTTCTCAACACAGCAGTCCGCCGCTGGATGGAGCCCTAAAGGCAAAAAAGAAACGATTCACGCCTTACCTTCTAGCTCCAGTGTTCACAGGTGATATTTTATGCATGTTCCACCACAAGTACTCATCAGCGACGTATGCTGGATTTCAGATTCCGATGGAGGTCACATTGGGTGCAAGTCAACCTGTATCGAGTGAATATTCTCATTAGTCTGTCGTCCATTGTGTGTTCATTCGCTCTATTCATGTCAGGACTCGCAAATCACCATTCGTTTCCATTCGTGCGACAAATCGGTGCTGCTGGACTTCATTGAAGCTGCCCGACTCAAGTACAACGAGGCCGCAATATCTCGCGTCAACGTCCATCTCACCGATGGCTACGCAAACTGGGGGCGAGTCGTCGCCAAGAGTCGCCGATCATTCTCAACCCTCATTCTCCCCGACGGAATCAAAGAAACTCTGCTTGCAGACATCCAGGAATTTACGGAAAACGAACAGTGGTGAGTGCTATACTACTTTCTTAGTGAAGAGGTGATAGCCAACATTTACCGGGAATCCAGGTACGCTTTTGCGGGAGTCCCTCATCGCAGAGGTACGATGAGCCTTCCGTATGTCGGTACACCTTGAACCAGCGGTCCAGGATATTTACTGTACGGGGATCCGGGCACCGGTAAATCAACGACAGTACATGCTTTGGCCGGAGAGCTCGGCATGGAGATTTATTTCGTCTCGCTTGCGTCGCCTGGGTGAGGCGCACAGTTTATGATACGCGGGTCGCCGTTACGATTGACGGCATTTTCATAGAGTCAACAACCATACTCTCGGAGAACTCTTTCACAGCACTCCGTCACATAGTATTCTGCTAATTGAAGACATTGACTGTGCCTTTCCATTGAGGGACGATCTCTCGGATGAGGTTGCATCGAGGGATGGTTATAGGGAGACTGAGATGGCGGAACACCGATCAGAAGTGACTTTAGCGGGTCTGCTCAACATTTTGGATTCCGTAGTGAGCCAGGAAGGGCGCATATTGATTGCAACGGTGGGTGTACTGGCACGTTTCCCCAACTGATTTGTCGCTCAACTAAGTTCCAGACGAACCACATAGATCAACTAGATCCAGGTAAAGTGACCCTACTCCCTGAGATTCGTTCTTTCCACTAACCAACCTGAATCATTCTAGCGCTAATCAGACCCGGAAGAATAGATGTGAAGGTCAGTAGACTCCTCCATGTCTTACCTCCACGCTTCATTGGATCAGCGTTGGATTCACTCTCAGCTTCATAGATTAAGTACAGTTTAGCAGTGGATGCGCAGCTGGAGAATGTGTTCCACCGCTTCTACCCTGGTGACAAGGACCCCGCTAACCCGTCCGGAGTTCAAAGCGGCGGCGGCCTAACGGTGTCAGAGCTCGAAGCCCTTGCTCACGAGTTTGCAGCCGCTATCCCTCACTCGAAGTATTCCATCGCCCAATTGCAGGGATACCTTCTGGCATGGAAAAATAACCCGAGAGGCGCCGTGCAAGGTATACCCGCTTGGATCGCACTGCAGGAGATGGAAGCGGCGCAAGCGGTCAGGCGTGGGCGACGGGAGGTCAATCCCAGTGTGGGGGGAGATACCGCAGACACTGTGCACGGCGGCGACGATTAACGTGTCGGGGTCGTTTCCATTATTTAGTGGCGATAGATACGTGTACGGAAAAGCCTGTTTTGCGACCCGTCATCTCAATCACACAGTCCAAAAACCGCCAATCGACGATCGACTTGACGGCCACCGAGGTGTACCCTGCGGGAACGCCTCTGAACAAGTTCAACCGTGCTCGTGATGCCATCAGGTCTTTCAGAATTCAATCTTTTCAAAGTTTTTACGGCTTCCTCAGTTCTTCAAATGGAGTAGTATGTACTAGCTCAGACTCACATACATAGTAAACACCCTGAGTTTTACAATAAAAAAGAAGAAAAGTAGGCTTGTTGCACGAGTTCTGAAATCAGATACACGCAAGTAGTTAGAGGACGCATTCCAACGCAGTCAAATGAATTTACCACTGATAAAATGCGGCGACCACGATAGAGGGCAAGCCTAGGAGGGATATGTACACGTTACAAAAGATAGCGAAAGAAAACGGTCAACTTTGGCAGTAGAAACAAGTTCGCAACCCCTTTGTTTGATCAAGCCCCTTCTCCGAAGTGCCCAGACTTCGGGGGGCTTGTTCCGTTATAGACAAGGATTGCAGAAAACAAGATATGTGGTGCACAGCCACAAACCCGAATCTGGTCTGAGCGTCTGGCACTCATGTATCTTTTGCACAGATCTCCCGTTCGAACCAAAATTGGTTAGTCTTCACTGTACAACACCAGGTTGAAATCGGCAGGACCGGTGCGAACCGCGCCGCCGGATGCGAGCCACGTGGACAACACGTGGACTTTGATGCGCTGCGAACTCGCCGGCGCCCACCAAGTGTGCCCACGAAGCGCACCTTTCCCGACTGTGCACTGGACACAGATGCGCTCGAACAGCAATCCAATGAACTGACAGTCGCCTCCGACTCGAGCGTGGTCCACATTTCAACAAAAGCGGGCTGCCGCAGTGCAGCGGCCAAATAGCGGCTAGGCGCTCGTTAGGCGCTCCGGGACGCTAGTCTAGTCAGCACGTAACTGATTGTCAGCGAACCTCAACGATGCTCTGGGCCCCTGCGCCGTCAAGACCGAATGCTCCCGGAAAGCGGGACTCGGAGGGCGAGGTGCACTGCCTCGTCACCGCCGTGATGACAGCAGGCACCGCGCGGCGCACAGCGTACACATCCTTGCCCTCGACGAGCCTGTGACTGACAGCTCCTTCCACGCTGCCAAGGCTGTATATGTCGGCGCCGAAATAGTCTTTTGCAGAAGACACAGGTGTCCTTGCATTCTTGCCATTTACACCATCGCGCTCCTGTCGCGCATCATTCCTCCGGCCGCATTGTTCGTATCTTATCCAAATCGGGCGCGCGCTCAAATACTTAAAACCCGCTGCGTCCATTTCCCGGCCCCCAAAGGCCTAGCACCGTGGCGCTGGCTAAGGATACGCCGTCGCGGCAGACAATAAAAGGGCCTCCGATTTGGCGGATTCTCCAACCTCCCACACCATCAGCTGTACAGCTTCCACTATCCACACACTGCGGGTGTACAGATCACTGCCACACGCACAATACACCTTGACCGCGACTGCTGTTGACTCCTTTCAGCCCCGATAAGGGAACTCTCGCATACTGTGGCGCGTGGCGTGGGCGTGGCTTTTATATCGTATTTAAAGGATGTATCCGCCCATTTACAATTCCCTCCTGACACTCATCACCTTCACCTCCTGGTATCTCACCTTCCGCAAAATGCGCGCGATCATGGACTGGGAAAAGCCTACCGATGTGAATGTTCCAAATTGGGATCTATTAACGAAGTCCTGACGCTCCCAGGCCCGAGACCTGGTAGAACATTGCTCGAAATATGTGATCCCCAAGGAAGAATTTTCGGGATTAGAGGTGGAAAACGCCGGACACGCATTCGTCATCTCCGGCGCCGACCATCGCGGGCAGCGCGTGGTACTCAAACGGTGGCACGGCGCAGTCGTCCCGCATCACTTGCGGGTGCAGTTCACGAAGGTAACTTATTAATTCGCTCTACATGTAATTCATTCATCAATATCATCTTGAACTAATTACCTTCTCGCAGCGCCTAACCCGCGACCTTGACTGCTGGCGCGCCCTCAAGCCACACCCGAACATCGCCCCCGTCATCGGGGTCGCGCTGCACATCTCGAACCTCCCGGCGCTGGTGGTGCCGTCGTATCGCACAGTCACCGAGGTCTTGGCGGAGAATCCAGACACCGATGTGTTGCCTCTTGTGAGTGCAAATTGCGCTGTATAGCGTATAAATAAACCGGGAGCTGATTCATCCCGATGTAGATGCAAGGCGTAGCGAGCGGGCTACGCTTCCTGCACGAGCAGAACCCTCCGATCGTGCACGGCGATATTAAAGGCGTGCGTTGTTTTCCCTCCCCTCGTTCAATCAGATATACCGGATAACACTGACTCAATGACTCGTAACTTGCAGTCAAGTATATTCATCTCCCCTGCCGGCACCGCGCTCCTCACCGACATCGGCATCGCCGCCATCCCACAGCCGCCCGACTGGGGCTTCCACGGGATCGACGGCGCGCGGTGGCTGGCGCCGGAGCTCATGGACACCGCGCTGCGCCCCACCACCGCCCCGGACGCAGTAAACACAATGCGCACGCCCGACGTCAAGCTCCCGATGACACTGGAGAGCGACGTCTATGCGTTCGGAATGCTTTCGTACGAGGTGCGCTCCCACGCCTTTCCTTTCTTCCTTGCACCCAACTTAACCGCCAACACAGATGCACACCCGCAACCTTCCCTTTGCCTCGACGCACTGGGCCGCGACGGTCATCGTGCGCGTCGTGGAGGGCAAGCGCCCCGCTCGCCCGACGAGGGTACAGGCCCCGCAGCTTAGCGACGAGCTGTGGACCTTCATCACATTTTGTTGGAAGCAGGATTGGCGGGAGAGGCGTATGTCGCGGTTTCTCTTCAGTCGCTCTTCTTTGTGTTTAATCTTTTATTTTTGTTATAGCCCATATGAACGCGGTGGAGGCGTGGCTTTCGCTTCTCGGACGCATGCGAGCGGTGGAGGGCAGGTGCAGCGAGGTGGTGCTGTAATCTTCGCAGCGGAGAACTCCGAGATGTTGGATTCGATTATAGAAGCCTCCTGACATACCCATATGTGTATCCATAGCTGTATTACTGTTGTGAGCTGTACTTTTTACTGAATTCGATATTAATGTTCTATACACTTTCATACACTTTCAATTTCCAGGCATTCCCGAATAAGAATCAAATCGCGCAAATTGATCTTCACTGCTCTCTGATCCCTCTTGGCGCTCCGAATCGCTGCCTGGCCCTTGGAGGCTTGTTTCGACGAAGCACACGAACTTGAACGGTATAATTCGCTGAGCCTGGTTCTGACGGGTACTTATGCTTTGGTAAATCCACGTCCTCGAACTTGCCTCGTTGCGAGAATGTGCGTTCTTGAGGCAGAATCATGGCGGAATGTTGTCCGTGGATCCAGATACATACTCAGTCGACGTTGTGTTGTTCGGAATGCACGCCAAGGAAAGCAATGTCTTGACCTAGGTTAAAATAGTAAGCAACAGTAGTTACAGCAATTGGCAGTACCGAAGGCGCGAATCAGAAAACTGCCGTTTTGGGCCATTTTCGATTTGCACGACCGATTTGCCCATAACTCGATGGGATCTTCACCAAATGAGCTGAAACTTAGCTAAATAATTCGGCCTAATTCATACGCTATTAGTGATAGAAAAATATTAGCGAAATAAATAAATTTTTTCACCGTGTATCATATCAGCTTCTTCTGACCGTCGAATCTGGTTACCGAGCTCAAATCTTGTTCAAAAAAGATAGATTCTTGAGAGAGGCTACATATGAGTGCATACTGTATTGTCATAGAGCTAAAAGTGTCAATATATTTTTTACTGACCTTTCTTCCTCTTCTGAGGGCACTTTTATGCAGTTCAAAGATAATGCACTATATCTCCATGAACTTTGGATCAAATGAAGAAAGAAAGTGACTCAGAGGGTCGCAGCACACCTATCTAGAGGTATGCAGGAAAATTCCCACAAAAAATGCTTGTGGTACATGCTAATTAGAATGCGTCGCGTCGCGTCCATTTTCCGCTAACATCATCAGCTGCTGTGATTTCATCAGTCGTGTCGTCACTGTCGCGACGCACGTCGCTTTCCCTCAGCCGCAGGTGGATAGCCAATAAGAAGACTCTTGCAGACGCTCGAGAGCGCAGACAGCAACTGGATACTAGTTCTCAGCCTGAAACTTGACCTGAGCCTGTGCAACCGCCAAGTATGCCTTCTCAGCCTGACATCGGAAATTTCTGCTGTCTCTGCGCGCCAAGAACAAGAGGAAGACACCCACAACTACAAAACGTAAAGGTGGTAAGGCTAAGCTTACTGTTATGGACCTTGACAACAACGACTCGGAGGAGGGGGAGGACAATGATGATGAGGAAGTGGGAGCTGCTGAGAAGAAAGCCTTGTTCGAGCTCGAATTGAATTCAAAACTGGGATAGAAGGGAACAGAGTGGTGGAAGAGAAAGAATGACGCGTGTCGCAACAGTGACGACAAGACTGATGAAATCACAGTAGCCGATGATGTTAGCGGAAAATGGACGCGACGCGACGCGTTCTAATTAGCATGTACCACACGCATTTTTTGTGGGAATTTTCCTGCATACCTCTAGATAGGTGTGCTGCGACCCTCTGAGTCACTTTCTTTCTTCATTTGATCCAAAGTTCATGGAGATATAGTGCATTATCTTTGAACTGCATAAAAGTGCCCTCAGAAGAGGAAGAAAGGTCAGTAAAAAATATATTGACACTTTCAGCTCTATGACAATACAGTATGCACTCATATGTAGCCTCTCTCAAGAATCTATCTTTTTTGAACAAGATTTGAGCTCAGTAACCAGATTCGACGGTCGGAAGAGGGCTGATATGATATACGGTGAAAAAATTTATTTATTTCGCTAATATTTTTCTATCACTAATAGCGTATGAATTAGGCCGAATTATTTAGCTAAGTTTCAGCTCATTTGGTGAAGATCCCATCGAGTTATGGGCAAATCGGTCGCGCAAATCGAAAATGGCCCAAAACGGCAGTTTTCTGATTCGCGCCTTCGGTACTGCCAATTGCTGTAATTCAGTAGACAAAAAAAATGAAAAATTACTCTTATTGTCAGCCAAGCTAATGCCAGCATGGGATCCGCTTACAGCCTGGCTGGATTTTTGGGCCGAGAAACTTATCGCATACCGCCGCGAATTCTGAATAGATCGTTTGAATCCCGGGGAGGACCCCTTCCATTTCCGAGTTTTCTGCATGCCCAAATATTCTCAAAATTATTGCCTAAGAGGTCGCATGGTGTTCAAAATCAGACGGTCAGTCAACAACATGATCGTGATTACTAACAGACCATATACTGACCCTTACTTATTTGATATCAGTATATCGGTTCTGTAACAGAGACTATATCTAAGGATCTTTGTAGAGATTCAGTGTGCGGTGGCGATGATTCGTCTCCGCGGGAGGTAAGCAACCAACGAGCCTTCAACTGGTGGCTATTGATGGCAAGTCCAGAGGAAAGCCATCTGGAACTCTATTGGGGCTATTAAAAATATTGAAATATTGCAGCCCACGGTTTGACACCGGGGGCATCGACCAAGACCTTTGATCTTCAAAGACCTCCAGCGCCTTCTTGGCACCTTCACCAACCCCTTTACTTCACCTAAGGGAGCAACTTTATTCTTACGGCAACACCTCTTAGGTCATTTCGGTAGTGGTATGGTGAAACGCTGACTATGGGGCAAGCGGTGAAATAACCACAACACAAACCTTGTAAATGAATACGCGGTTCGATAATGCAACTACAACAACTCAAACACTATAGTCTTCGTGCAAGTTCGGGGTTCCAATCCAGTATAGATTGTGGCAATTTGAACTTTAGTTCTCTTTGATAAGCAAGACTTTATAGGTCTACAAGTCGTATAGATAAAACTTGCTCGAATCCGTTCTAGGCGCAATCGCGATAGACAGACTGAGATTTTATGTTCAACGGTTTTGTATAGATGTGGGTCTAGGTTTGGAGATAGTACTCCGATGCGTAACGCAAGTGATTCTTATGAATCCCAATTCCAATAGTATCCGTGATTGCTAATCCTTGTGAGATTACAACCAATTGTCAAGTCCGATCCGTTTCCTTATATTCCACGTGTCCGTTCCGTTTATCCAATATGTCCACGCATCCTTATAAAGATCCAAATCCAACACAGATAATATTCAAACAGGGAAAACAAACGAAACTTGGTATAGCTTCTGGGTGTCTCCGAATGAATGCCTACTCAACCTGTTAAGCGTGAAGTCTAGTAACTTCGCGTCCAACAGGTGGGGTGAGATTCACTGGTGTTCCTCCCATAACCATCCCCTTAAATACGTTACAGGATTCTAAATATAAACGAGACAGATACAAACGTGCAATAGGGTTCAGGGTATATGACTAGTGGTATAGCAGCTAGCCGATGAACTCCTGTCGGATATCAAGCGATTAGTAAAATTGAGAGAGATTTGTAAGAAATATCAACGAGCCGAGCTTAGCGATGAGTCAAGATCTACATTGCTTAGAACGATCGTGATGGGATATTGTTGATATGTCAACTTTTAGCCGACCTCCTCGTCAGCACTCTGTTACCCTCCTCGGTAACCGTCCGCCCAAATGGTTCCGCCTTGAACCGCTTAAGTGATTTGTCTGAAAATCGTGATAGCCGCCGCTTCCTAGTACCCGAGTACAGTTCCTTAGTCACCCGTTAGATCGACCAAGTCCAGTCCTCTCTTGGCAGTTCTAGAGACGTCAGATGATGCTCAATAATGATCCCTCTGGTTCAGAAGGATGTTCCCTCGTAATATGCCCTTAGTCAGGGATGTGCAGTAGCCCCAATCCGTTTCCAGGATGGTAAGGCACTTTCCGCGATTGCTCCATTAGCGACTTCCCACTTCAACCCTTTACCAGGATTGTTGTCCAGCGCCTTTCTAATGGTTCGAGACACATTATATCCCTCTTAGCTAACTGCTCAGGCCAGCATTAGCTCTTGTGAGATGACGCCGTAATGTAGTGAAGTACATTATAGTATGTTGCAACGCGAGCAGATTTGAATAAATGCCCAGGTGCCCCAATACCAGGTCTGTCAGCGCATTGCGCCGCTTCCCGGGTCGTTGCTGCTTCCTGGGTCATCGCTGTGATCCGTGCCGCTCCCAGTTGCCACCGCCTTCGGCAGCGCATTGTCATCTGGACCATACCCCTCATACTATGGGAACATCGCCCACCACAAACTCAGCACCTTGTCAAAAAAAGTCAAACTTCTCCCCTCCCTTTCTTCGACAGATAAATTGGGAGCTGGGCCTCCAGGAAATCCAGTCGTGCGCCGTGGAAGTTGCCCGGATTTCCGACTTTCTTCCCGCCTTCACCTTTGTTCTTCCATTTAACTTTGGACTGGGTGGCACCCGTAGCATTTGCAGAGGGATGACATATTTTTTTCTTTTGAATATTGTGCTGATGTTTCGCTGATTGTGTCATATGCTTAGAAATTGGCGCTGCCAAACATATACATCATCCTTTCTGTCTCTCTTCCCCCATGCGTGAGTCCTTTTCCCCGAAATATTCATCTCATAATGCTCTCTCTCCAAGTTCACAACACTGACTCCGAAAAACTTCGCCGCAAGGGTCTTTGTACGTCTGATGGCTGGTGTATGCTTTGTCTTACTCATCTATCTGCATTCCAGGTCGTCGTCCTGCCCAAAGCTGGGCACACGGGGGTCAGGGTGGCTGCGATCAGGGTGGCTGGGGCTCAGGCATGGCATGGCCTTCCGACCCCTCTTAGAATCAACCTGGATCGTTGTCCAATGACCACAGTGGCTGGGACTTCGACGAAACGCGAGCGTTGCCGAATCTGTGTGTATCTTCCGCACCACTTAAGCTCTGTTCAAACACCAAAAAGAATTCCACGGAAGAGATTCGAACACAAGACCTTCAAGGTTTGACCACAACCATTTGCACCCAGATACAATGATATTAGCCTTCTATTGGCATCATATTAGCCTTCTATTGGTGTCATACCTTCTCTGCTTTCGTTATTTTGCCTCTGTGGCCAAACCACTATCCATAGATGATTCAAAAATTGATGTGTTTCAATAAATTAATATCTATATAAAACATGATGAAAGATGGCTGGTAATGACAAGTGAGTTAATACACACAGTACTTACTCTCCATAGTAGACAATAGAAGAATAATAGTCTAATGGCACTCTGATTGTTGCTTTGGTGTATGGTCTTTCTGGTGAAGTGGTTAAAGGCCTCACTTCTCTTTCTCTGTTGAGCACCCCAAGCAAGGTCTTGTGTTCAAACCTTGGTGAGGGCTTTGTTTTTGCTGTTATGACTCAAGTTCTCTATCACTTACTTAAGTTCTATCCCTTTAAGTCCTATGAGTAATGACTTAAGATGTCTGCCGGTCATTTCACCTTATAACTTAAGTTGAGCTAATAAAGTATTTGCCTGAGATGCGGGCCGTGGCTGCATGGTGGGGAATGATAAGAGCGAAGGCTGAAGTTTCTCCGAATGAATCAGTTGAGTATAAGGGAGAAGGCTGCAGTTTCGCCGAACTGATCAGTTGACTCTGCCAGTTGACAGGTCTGGAAATAAATCAGGCATGTGACCAAGAAAGATCATTTTATTGCGCCACATCCACTTGATGGATTTTCAAGATCTATGTGGATTCAGAATCGGTTCAACAAGCCGCGTCGATTGCGCATTTTTTCATAATTTTCCCACGACTTTTATGCGTCCGCCAAAATTTTGAGCCGCCCAGACATTAATTGACGATTTGCCGGCCAACGGCTCGACAGAATCACATAATTTTTAGATGGGTCTGACCGCCTTGAGGAGACCTATCGATCCATGCATTTACCTCGGCTAAAAAATTGACCTTTTTTTTTTGGTGGACTTTGTCTGTCCACAACTGTAGCAGTGTGCAAGCTCCCTGCCATGAAAGGTGACCTTTGTTTTACGAAGGTTCTGATAGTGAATACCATCAAACACATCCGATACCTTGTCGTGGCGGCTTCGGTAATTGTGCCAATAGAGGAGCTCTTCAACTGTCTTTGGATTGGAGAAGAGGCCCTGCAGGTGAGGGATAAGGGGCAAGTTGCAATTGACGAGGGGTGCCAGCTGGTGTATAGTGTGCTCCCAACAGTCTGGATAGGGACAATGAGAGAGATTGGAATGCTGCGAGGTGTCAGCAATGTTAGGACAGCAATGAAACCAAAGTGGCTCTATGCGCGTGAGCAGTGCTATGCAGTGGAGAATCACCCATTCCAAGCTTGTGTCCATTTTGTGACTGAATGTGTTTCGCATGTGGTTGAATGCAACACGCGACATTTTGGACAGCATGAGCAGCTTGAATGCTGCGATATTGTCGCGATCTTTCTCGGTCAAAATCCATTGCCTGCAGTACAATCAGAGTTCATGAAAAAATTAAAAAGTGAGAGACAACATACAGATTTCCCGTAACTCTTGCTCGTTCTCTGGAAACAACATCTCATCCAGTTCTTGCTCCATTTCATCAAGTCTTTTGGGAGTCTCTTTGTCGAGATCTTCATCAAAACTGGGCCATGGCCATAATCAATATCCATGGAATCATCAAGCAGAAGGGGGTGTGGATGAGCTATAGTGTTGTCCGGAGTGAAAGAGCGCGACTCTGAGAGATCTGTTGTGCTCTCAGACTCAGAGGAGAGCTGCCTAGATGCCTCTGTGCGCCGATAGTGTTTGCGGTGTGTACATACTTTTGGCCAGCCGCTTGCCACATGTCGGCTTGCAACGGCAAATCTTTTTCTTCGACTTGGGCATGCATGAGTCAGTGCATGACGGAGTGCACTGCAGAGCTAGTTTGACGGCTAATAAGCATCTCCCGGACTGCAAGGCAATGACCGGGACTAACAGTGTGTAGCTGAGATTCCAATCAACCGAGACGAGGAGATGATGCCCGAGGCCTGGCTCAAGCTTTGGATAAAGTTCCTACCCAATCTAATAAGACAAAATCTTGGATGTGGGTCAAGTCCTACCAAGGCAGGGCAAGTACGGAGAAGCTGGAAAGCCAATTGAGCGTCCTGTTAGAATTTATTGTTCGGGTCCAGTGTTCGGATTACAAGCGCGGCGCGCGACTGCAGAACTGCGGATGTGGAGAGTGCGGAGCTGGGTTGGAGTGGGTTGGAGCAAGGTGGAAAGCTAAAATGGACAGTAAAATGTATAAAACAGGTAGCGTGAGGCGCGTACTAGCCTCACGACATTATAACCAACAGACGTGATCCCTGGACACCTAGCGCTTGCTGTTCTCTCGACTGCGAACGGAATTTTGCGCTAACATGTCCAAGAGGAAGTGAAGAAAGGAAGCAAAGAAGCAAAGAACTGTATCACGGCGAATTCCGGGTGCACCGGCAGCCCACATCAGATGCACATTTGATAAGATCACAGGATGTTGAAAATGGTCGCATACTGGGATTCAGTACTACGGTCATTTCAAATTTAGTACCTCGAAGATACTGATCTGAAATCCTCTAACAATTAGTGTCTCCAAGCGACTACTTTACAGTAGCCCAAAATGCACAAATTTCCGAGATACTGCATATTAGTATGCAAATCAATAAATTAGTAGGTGGGTACTACATTCAAGTGAAAATACTTTCCACAGTGACTTGCTTTCAGCCTTGCCCACTCCTCGAGCCGTACATGAACCCCGTCTCAATGCAATACTGATTCCTTGAATTTCTCTATCTATCCTCAAGCATTTCAATGCCTCAACGCCCTCAACTATGTACGCCAAACTTATTTATCAGCTATGTCCACTGCTGTTGGCCTCCGTCTCCCTCATTGTGTCATCATCACGGTCGAAGATTTCAACGTGCGCTCAAATATCTGTGCTGTTGTATAATTTTCCCTGACTGCTGGCTTGCTGCTCTTGCCGGGCGAAAAAATGTTGCAGGAAAAAATTCTGGCTGGCAGCATCGAGCTCTTTCGCGTTGAAATCAGCCTCACCCATTGAAGCCTGATCTGTTCTATGTTGTGGCTACGGTCGTCGATGTCTTGTTAGGCCTGCAGTCAAACGAATCCTGGGCTGCAGCTTTCGTGAACATGCCCCAACTGCTCATTGGTGAGCATTGTCCAAGTCCAGGATGGTTTGCGATTTTGGATCCGACCGAAGCAGGGCCCGGCATACCCTACACTTTCCCTCATCTGATTTTCGTCATTGATTGGGTTTCCTCCAAGTTCGCAGCGACTCAACTGCAATTTTAACCACGCGAAGTTTACCTCGGGGCATTTTTCAGCTCCGCCGTTGTCGGTGTTCCATGGGCTGTATGATCATGACGTGCACAGTGCAATATCCGCGTCATTAGCTCCAAAGCCCATTCAAAGGGGCAGGCTGCATAATCTGATTCGCTTGCCTCCTTCCCTCCATCATCTTCCCCGCTATCGAATCTCTCGCCTCTTCGATGCCCTGCGCAACCAGAATGCCAAGACGACAACCACAGTGACGATTTACGGGGACATGGCCTGGCTCAACGTGAACGAACATAGATTGTACTCAGGTATTTGTAGTTGTAATTGGTCCTCATGAGTGAGTAAAAAAAAAACCAAGGTTCACTTCTTCCGATGCGCATTGGGGACTCAACCAGCAATTCTGGACTTTCCGCTCTGACTCGAACCCTGAACCTCACACGACCTTGGCCTTCCGGAATGATGTCTCGTACATCGACCTCCGACTCCCTTGTTTTGCGTTTCCGGGTTGATTGCATCCCTTCTGTGACCACATGTGCGGGATGGGAGAATGCTGGGGGTGCAGGTAACAAGGGAAGATCGTATGTACTGCCGAAATCAAGGAAGGTGTAAGAAGGCATACATAGCTTCGATATGCCTTGAGTTGTATGGTCGACGCGATGTCGGATATCCAGAGGGAATTGGAATCACCGAGTCGTCGTCATACGTCAGATAGAGTTGAAATCCAAGTGATGTGATTCAGTAGAGCGCATTTTCGACGGAGAAAAACGGGTCATGGTCTGGTGCTGCAAGTGCATCAGGAAACACCTAGAAGCCACGAGGCAGAGTGTTGGCACATAAATCTTGTATAGTGGGTAACACACAAATTTCCTGTAGGCCTTTATTTCACCAGAGGTGATATCAGCCGCCTCCTCAACATAGTAAAGGAAGGATGAGGCTGAGATGAGGGGAAGACAAGAGGGTAGGCCATGTTGTGACACAGCCTAAGCGTGATCTAACAATGAGGTATACTGAACGAAGTAGGGTAACAGAAATAATAAAAGTGCGAGTTTTCAATATAGTCTGGTGCCGTGAGACGAGACCAAGTGGCTGGGAGGTGCGATGACAGAGATGGGGATGTAGGACGAGTACAAGGGCGATGGCGAGAGCAACAGCAAGACAACGGGAGTGAGAACGAGTTCACAGAGCGAGGGCGGTGGCGGAGGTGATGCACAATGTGGGCAGTCAAAATCTGAGATGTATTGAGAGAAACTTCAGTATTTATACAGATAGAGAGCAGAGCAAATGGCGGAAAACAAAGTAAGAATTATACTAGTCAGGAGCCAGGAACTAGAGAAAACAATAGCGGAACAATAGTAGAGCATCAAATTTTAGAGGCGAGGTTGAGTTTGAAAAAGGGAAAGTGAGGTGTATAATGAAGTGAATGTTAAGGGGAATATGTGTCACAATTAAATATGAAGGCCAGCTGTCCGGACGGACCACGAGTTGGTGGGTACTTACAGAGTGGGTGAGGAGGAATATTAAGGCAAATATTTGTCACAATAAGATTCCCGCTACCTTTAGGTAAGGGTCTTAGGGCGCCCTAATTTTACCTCTCGCAGTAAATCACATTTTTATAGCAAGAGCAAACAAAAATGAGTCATTCAGAATAGGTCATTCTTCAGATTCACCCCAATGAGAAATCCTTCACACAAGATTTTGCGTCCAAGTCAGATACCTCACTCTTCCCTCTTCTCCCTGATTTTTCAGTGTTTTCTGGTACATGTACAATTTATTAGTTTCCAAATTCAGTTTGTTTCCTTTGTCATTTGGCTTTCGTAGTTTGACCGAACCATCTCGGAAATCAGTTGCTATGCACACAAGATTGATACTTCCATTTGGTGCCCCTGAGTTGCCGCCTTCAGATCGTGGCCGAGTTCGGGAATCTTCACAGTCGGAGAGCAGTATACATCCTGCCCTGTTGTTGGGTGGCTCCCAAAAAATCTTCCATCCGAGGCATAGTTTTTGCTAGAGTTTCTGCCGTTCCGATGTCACTGTCTCGGTGATCGAAAAGCTGCTTCTTCAAGAGCATTATTGTGAGCTGAGGGTGTCCTATGCTCCATTAGGTGGACATTGCATGCACTTCTGGTCGCTGTCCTTTAAAATTCGACTTTCCCAAGCTTCCAGCAAATATTGGTGAGTTCATTGATTGTCAATTCAACTCTGGTCACAAATACCTCGTATATTAAGCAGATGCCTCGTATCACGATGTACATGTTTGTTCTTCGCACGTTACTGGGTGCTCGCGAATTCCCGAACTTCTCAGATCGGTATCAGATTGGTATCAGATTCATCCTTTATTTTTTATTCCGCCCTTCCGTTGTCCTAGCAGAACCAGTAACAAGCTCTGTCTGAAGTGCATGCCGAACTGCATGGTGTGTTGCTTTCATTGTATTGTTTTCCTGCCGGCTTTCTCATTCCCAGTTGACTTTCAAGTTCAACTTCGCAACCGAGGAAAGCGGCCTCGAGGCTTTGACTTTAAATTTAGGCTGTGGTATGACGCGTCTTCCCAAATTTAAATGAACCCCATGCCGTTTGATCGCGCGCTCAAGGCCCACTCAAAAGAACGACATCAGTAATTCGCACCGCTTTGTTCTTTCCCCCACCGTCATCCCACTTCCAGCCGCCTCCTATTGCCCATACTTGCCCTCCTGGAAGGCCTTCTGCAACACCAAGTCAAATCCAACCATCCAGACTCATGGCAAGATGGTACTCTGTCATCCCGATCAAGGTCGCTGTGCCTCATCGTCCAAATCAATCATCAAAACAGCTGCTCATCGTTCTTTCTTGCCTCATTGTCTTCGTACTCCCCAGCTCTGGAACTTCAACATTCAAGCTGACATCGTCGCAAGACTCAATCGCAACACCGGTCATGCTTCCATCTCGCCTCATAAAGCAATGTTCCCGGTTCATTCAATGTCTACCAGATTGAGCTCTCGGCTGGGGGATCAAGACTAATGAACTCTCGGACGAACATATGAATCAATTGAACACCATTAAATTCAATCGCAAATGGGAAGCAGATGTCTGATGCCATAGGAGTTATTGTCCCGTCTTCTGTCGTGTCCGTAATGTGATCCTTCATTGCAGATCAACCTATCCCCGTCGTTCTCCGTAGTTCAACAAGCTCTGCCACGCTATCCCTCTAGATGGATCGCGTAACTGTATGTAGCGTGCCCGTATTTTCTTCAGCGCTTTCCTGATGAGTAGCAAACCAGGCTTTTGTCCTACAATCAAACGTGCCCCAACACCTCCGATTCCGATCTCTGAGTGCGTAATATTCCACGCGCAGCTTTATTAATTCGGTCGTATCCAGTGTACCAGCGGCTGGGCGAATTCCGGGTTTGACTTTACAGTGAGCAACCATTATTTCTTCCGAATACGACTTTCTTGATCTGTAATCAAGTTCGAGTCATTTGTCTCATAGATCGCAGCATCATACCGATAACATCCGCTTCTGGGTCTGTTTATGTGTGGCCAAAATGTGAGTTCGTAACTTGATCAGAGCATGAAAGATCGCTCAATAAATCTTATTCATCTGTAGTTGACTCGCCCAGCTTCTATGGTGACAAGAAGCAGCGTGCCTTTTGAGGTAAGCAATTTATTTAAATGGGCGGTTTATGTTTCACTTCCCTCATCTGGCTTCGTCCAAGACCGGTGGATTTTGCTCACATTTTCCAGATCGTTGAGTAATCCCGCCTTGAGGGCGTGTCTGAGCAGTATACAATAACTACCTGCTGTATGGCGGCATACATCTTCATGCTGATGATTACCACCAGTTACACAAAAATCCCCTCGCAATCAGCATTTTATTTTACGCATCCAAGGTGCATGCATTTCATGGACTTCCTTGCGCTCAACTACCTCTGCTTAGGGTCGTCTCCGCATCCATTTGTCTTAAATGGAGTCAATGTCTTCGTGACTAGCTTTCCATAGGGATCCGTGTTTTTACGCATTTCAAGTGCGTCCGTGGCGCGTGCACTCCATGGCCATTTTCATGCGCTCAATTTTCCTGCGTAGGGCGCTATCCATCTGTCCGAGACGTGATCCTTTCCTTATTAGACTTTGACAAATGTCGTTGTAATTACCAGCAATTCCCAATGCATTTTTTTCTATCACTACACCACGTAGCCTGCGCCGGAGCGAAGCGAAGGCATGTCTTGTACTTGTACACAAAATGATTGGAGTCGTCTCTGAGCATTACTCTGCTATACATGATGTTCTTATGATTGTAATGTCCTCTCCTATAGTTTTTCCACTCAGAAACTTTGGAAATTTGATAATTAGCGCGATGATGTGCCTGCTGGGTGCAAGTGGAAGCCGAAATACTGATGTGTTCAACAATCATTCTGTGGCCTCCAGCCTGGTTAGGAACTTGTGAATACCAAATGAAAGATCTCATCTCAGCCATGGAGACATTGCGGCCGTGCTGTCGGCCATCCCGTTCTGTGAATAATGATTTGACTTCCCGATGACTCATGAACATCAGCAAATCAGCAAGCTTGAGGCTGTGGAGTCAAAACTTTGGACTTGTTTTACTTGTCATCACCGAAACTAACCGGAAATGGGTCAACGGTGCCAGATCACGAGAACTGGGCTCAACCATACCTTACCATCACAGACCTATGGATTGTAGCTGCTGACCACATAACTTGTTTGGGGGGAATTGCCATAGTATTACTTCCTGGGGACAAGAAAAGATCAGCAACCTATGTTAAAATCATGCCATTTTATCAATCAGTTGAAAGAAACTTCACGAAGAAATACCAGGAGCCTGAAAGTAAATTGGAGTACCTTGGAATAGATGAACAGACATCTCTGGAAGAATCTGGAGCAGTTAGGTTTGTCATTACATCACAGATTCTTGTGGCAAATTGCACTGCAGTATCATCTGTCATATTTTGGAATTACTGGTTGAACAGGTGATTCAGAGGGCAATTTGTCATGTAGAACATCATGTACTAGGGAGTGCTCCAGTCATGTTTTGCACAAAGTTGACTCGTTCACAGTTCCATTTTTTAAGGTTAACTGGACAGCAGCTTGTGCAAGCTCCATGCAGGCATGACTTGCCCCAGAAAATGTGTTGATTATGAGCATCCATTCACTTTACAGAAGTTCCAAGTCATGGATCAGGTACAGCATATCACAAGGCATGGTTCTGACAACTGAAAACTCCATGTTTGCTTACAGACGAAGCCATACACCTCAATTCCTGACACACATAGCGAAATTGAACAGGGCTTGAAACAATTGTTCTACACAAGTGTGCACATAATTTTTGATACCGAATTCATTTTGGAGGGCAAGAATATATCCAGATGAACTTCTCTAGGCAATCAGATCAGGAACATTCCAGAAATTTCGGCTGTAATAAGCGAATTTCCGGTTACTTTCGGTGATGATGAGTACAGAGTGTCAACGAGCAGGCCCTATCCGCCTTATACAGTGGCGGCGAAATCTGATGCCACCGCCAAAAAAGGAAGGTACCATCAATTTTTCTCCTTCTCCGTTATCTCGAGCCACACAACACATTTCCAGACAGGATTTCTACATAGAATGGTTGCTAGACGCATGTACAGCTACTCTGTCATTCTATTTCGATGAAAACAGAGGATACACTAAGGAAATCCCTACAAGATCAAGAAAAACACGAAAAAATTCAAGTTAATAGTCAACCCACGAGAAGTCATTTTCTCGCAAGGCGACAAGGCACCGTGGAAACGACATATAAACCTTCCTAGTGAATTCCTGGAAGTCCTCTGATCCTCAGATGGCCGTCAGCACGTCAAAAGTTGATCCGAAGTCTGAATATTGCTGTACTCGGGCAAAAGTCTGACTCAACAGTCCAACTCGGCCCAGCAATTCTCTATTGCGGAGAGATCCGGGGACCTGGCAGGGCCATGGGAGCACATTGATGCTCTCATCACGCAACCAGTCCCGCATCCGATGTGCATTGTGTTTTGAATCATTGTCCTGTTGGAAATAAAAGAAGCTGTGATGCTGGAGGAGGAAGACGAAGGATGGTGGGGAGGAGTCCCCAAGAGAGGATCTCGGTGTATTTTTTTGAGTCCATTAGGCCCTCCACATGCACCAGCGGTCCTGTTCCGAGCAGGTGGGTACAACCCCAAACATTCAACTTGCCCTTATCCTTTCCCTTCCCTCTCCCATGAGGCACCCGACGCTACACGTTCCTATCAGCCAGCGCAGCCTGTCCGCGCGGCCGCCAACAGTACCGCTTCCCATCAGATCCATGCAAAATGAATTTTTTCTCATCCGAGAAAATCATCATCCCGCGGGTGAAGACAGCCGGATCCTCCCATTCGCGGTATCTGTTCCACATTGCCTCGCGCCGGCTAATGTGCTGGGGAAGGAGATCCGGCTTCTTCTTCTGCGCAAAGCCTCGGTAGCCGGGATCTCGTGACAGCGCTTGACGGACCGTGCGAGCGGGAACGTCGGGTATGAGCGTGCGACGCACATCTTCCCCATTCTCCAACTCTCCCGCGTCAATCAAGTTCGTTGCTTCCTCGAGAGCACCTCGTGACACTCGTTTCGGTCTCCCTCCTGGATTTTCCTTCCCTCCCGTCACATAGCAATTCTCCTCATTTTCTATCAACTTCCGGTAGGCAAATCAGTTGACAGATGGTGAAGATATGGCTGTTGTCGTATCAGGGAGCCCGAATGTTGGGACATACAAATTATGTAATCTACCCAGCCAGTAGGGTACGGTCTAAAAGCCACGCCTCACCGCTTTCGAACGCACCTATATTCGAGGAAATCCGTTGAGAATTGAGCCGGCAATGAGCTCGACAAAATGACAAGTCAAATTTGCTCTTATTTATAAAATTTTGATGAGGGTCATTACTTCTTCAAAGGCTGTATTGATTATTTAACAGGACGGGACGAGCGAGTTAAGAATTGAGCACCCCTACTTCAATTCTGTCTAAGAAATTAATTTGAAAGGTCCGTATAGCACATATGATATTGCATATCTAAGGACCTGAGTCCAAGAGTGTTGTGTGTGGCTAAAGAAATTACTGATTCAAGGAGCCGCACTACACTGTACCCACAATGCAATATGGCCATGGTTAAAATTGTGAGAGAAAGACGGCTTCGGGGATTGAACCAAAAGCCTTCCCACTACCTACACAATTAAGATAGGCATATTAACAACTAGACTAAGAAAGCCATACAGCACCTGAAATTGATGGAGACTATAGATACACACGACCATTACATAATAAGACTGTATTTCACCCATTACGGCCCGCATAGGGCCATAAGGTTAATGTCAGGGATAGTGGTTAGTGTTGGGGGTTAGTGCTTTGATGTCTTGGACCAGGGGATATATAATTGTTCTACCCCTCCAGCTAATTTGCACCCTGGGTACATCCGAACGTGTCGCCAAGCCTCCAGCCCTTCTACTAGCCAAACCTAAAGGTGCAGTTATAATCGTTGCAAGTCACAGCCTCATCCCGGCAACGACGAATAGCTCCGGGATGACGAGCAGTAGCTAAGAGCATCCGGAATTACACGGTTGAGGCACGAAGGTATGGAGCTCGAGTCGATATATGAGTAGTCCGACCGCCTGAAGATAGAGGCAATAGCAAGGAAACGCGAAGTGAAACACGAGCTCAGTCGTCCGTCGGCGAATGCACCGACTCATTCGTCCGACGTCCTTCTAGCCAGTGACGGACAACGACCCGGGGTATGCACCCGGATGGATGGTGGGTGGGGAAATATAAAATCCCGTAAGCGGGAGTGCAGTTCTCGCCTTTACGCAAGACAACCAAGGGGCCACTCCTCCGCCCTCTCACAGCAGGACCACTATTCCTGCGAGATCGGCCGTATCTGCGAGCTCCAGACAAAGAAGTGCAGTACGCTGAGCATGCTGCACGAAACTCGAAGGGCATGGGCACCAAAGCCAGACGGGACGCCCGCGCAGCGGGTCGAGCACATCAAAGAGGGCTGGGGCGGCGTCCACGCAGGCACGGGATCGCAACGCATGACCTCGGTGTTTTCCCTGCAAACGATGTTAGCGTAGGAGCCTCAGTTACGGAGCAAAAGAGTAACTCATATATTTATAGTCTACCTGTTAGCGTAGGACTACAAAGGAATTAATACAACGAATTTAAAGATGAATAGAAATACGTACGCCTCAGTTAAGGAGCAAAAGAGTAACTGAGGCTAAGCGAATACCGTAAACTGTAAAGTATCGGAGTGACGGGATGAATGTAGGTAAGATAACGAAAGATTAGATATACTGCTAACAAACGACATCCCTCCCATGCAGGGAGATGCCCACTCCGATCTATTCCCGGTCAAAGTCTGTAGAAGAATCTATAGCTCTTCAAAGATTAGATATGCTGCTAACAAACGACATCCCTCCCATGCAGGGAGATGCCCACTCCGATCTATTCCCGGTCAAAGTCTGTAGAAGAATCTATAGCTCTTTAACCAGTTGAAGGGTTGAAAGACACAACAGATGAAGCACCGGAAAGCATCGAAACATTTAGCGGTACAAAGTATTATCTTCTTCGCGCAGATCCAGCAACTACGTGAGCCACATTAGCCTCTGTATTAACCCTGGCACAGTGAAAGTGGCGCCATTACTGCCAACCTGTCGGCCTACCCCGTTGAGCCCGGGTTTGAATAAGAACATGCTCAACTTGCAAATGAGTGCCAAAGTGTTAGTTGAGAGTTGACTCTCAAAACCTAAAAATGTAATCTTTCTATTATTGTAATTCTCTGTGAATTTATCCTCACTTGAACTCGCTGTATTACCAAGTGCGGGCCTGCCTACACTGTGCGGCGGGATCGCATCCTGATCTGCAGTGATAAGTAAGGGGGATGACAGTTTCCCGAGGCCCTGAAAGTTCCCGATAAATTGTAAAAGTAGTTTCTAAATACGCGGCTCAAGCTCAGGTCCAACCCGACCCGGCCCAACCTCTGGGCCAAGGTCTGTCGACTCGGGCCCAAAATTCTCACGACCACAAGCCCTGTGCGAGCCAATCTAGGCCCTAAGCCCAACCCGACCCCTGAAAACACTGCTGAAATATTTCTGCTAGCACGGAGGACTCGAAAATATCGAAGTCAATATTTGAGATTGGACGCGGATACGTAACTCATGGGTTGAGCAAATTTTGGCGCCGAGATGCCCGGACGTGTCACCCGTAGTGATGGCCCACGGATCAAAACTCGTGGCGTGATGATCCGTTGTCGACCCTAACCCCGTGTAGTGCTCCCCTCCCTTCCCCCTTCCCCCCGCCTGCTGTCGCTGTGCCAATACTCCCTGGGACTTGCGACAGTAACCCTCCCCAATTTCATGTCGACAATGAACCCACGTAGGGCTCAGACTAGACCGGAGCAAGGGGAACTCGGGATTAAAATTTCGTACGTGGGGAGGGGGGGGGGGGGGTCCCGGGGGAGGCTGAAAAAAACTTTTTGATACTTTTGTTGGAAGGGGTTAAAAACCCTCAATTTACCGTTTGGACAATGTCAGGTAGGGTTTGTACGATGCCCGAACCATCTTGGAGGTCAATTTCCTAATATGGAATGCCGGATCACATACGATGCGTAGATTTTGCCTTCCGTTGGCTCAACCACCTTCCCCGATGTTCAAAATAAAATAACTTGAGACTCACTATCATGGATATACAGTCCCACTATTTTCGCTGCCAATATACACCTAGGTTATGATAATTTGGTGCCCAGTGCTAAAGTGGGGGTGATAGACCAGTATAGTATAGGGGTATAAGGAAGAGCACACCAGAGGTATATTAGATGGCCAGGAAGCTGCTACTACACTGTAAGATAGTCAAACTGCCCGTCAAGCCTGCCCCCAGTGGTATCCTAAGCTGCAGCCCTAAGCGGAGGCGACGGCCCGGCGCTAGGGGTGGGAAACTCCTTCCCTATATGGAAGGAGGGGGGGGGAGGGGGGGTCCGCCGAGGGTCGAAAAAAACTTTTCGACCCTACGTACTTATTTCGAATCCCGAGTTCCCCTTGGACCGGAGGATCGCAAGAAGCAGCTACAGCAGGATCCACTGATAGACGCCAACCGTGTCCAGACCAAGGAAGTGTGGTGCAAAAAGCTGTGAAAAAGCAATTCTTCTCGGTGGAACGTTTTATATACAAAACTGGAAGGCACACAGAGAGGTTGTGCAGTGCGTCGTTCTACAACAGCTGTGTTCTCGCTCACAGGATCTAGTTCCGTGGAGTCCTTCACAGGAGTAGATGAATCCGAAGGTTCTGACCCGTCCCAGTCCCTCCGCGCCTCATCGGCGCATTCATTTCAGGGCTCTGGTGGGATCCATTCAGTTCTCAACGCATCCTCGTCTCATCCCGGTCCAGGTGGACATCATTCACAAGGGCAATGCCCAGGCGACAAAATGAACATTGCGTTCTGCCTTGGCTCTCAGGACCCCTCTGAACTATCCCCACTATGTGAAAATACAGGGAACGAGGATGGACTTCCTTGTAAGGTCGAGACGCTCACGGCCGGACCTGGACTTAAGTCTCTTTCTAATAGATCTCGGCCAGGATGCGAAACATTTTTCGAGCGATGTCGCCTCGCAGTGTGAGTGCATTTTTCTTTCTATTATTAAACCTCAATCCATTTCTTCACGTTCCAGTTTTGGCTTTGCACTCTGTGCCGTCCTAAGAGTCCTACGCATCCGGCCCAGCCCGCCATATCGAATCTCCAATGTCCATCCCTCTGAATACCGGTGCAGTATTCCATCTCAACCGCAACGATATCTCCCCGTCACCCGATGTTGCTCAATCACGCATCGACGATCCGCATGGCACCGGCCGCGAATGGGGAGTTGGGCTCAACGTCACCAATTCCTATTGCGGAAATCCGCGCTCGACAGGCATTGGTAGGCTCGGGGCTTGAACATCCTTCGAACTTCGCGCAGTCGCCGACCAAGCCCCTCAACTCCCATCCGGCCTTTGACCCGAACTCCGCGGGTACATGGCCCTATGACAGTCTTCTCATAGGCTCCGTACGACCACATGTTAAAAGTGTCCGGTCCAATTTACCCGGTTTCGGTCCGACTGTGGAGGGGCCATATTTATACAACAATGAGACCTTGGGTTCCCCATCTCCCACCGCTATGACACAGTGGCCGCGAATCGTCCTCCCTTCTACAGGATATCCCAGTGCGTTGCGTCAGACTCCCCTTCCCACTGAGCCTCACGTATGCTGTAAATAGACGCCAATAGTGCGTCGCCAGGTGCGTGGAAGAATTCATTTATTCAGCGCGTTCGTTTAAAGTACCAGGTCCACTTATGGCGCACGGTATGGTCCCTGGTGGGCAAATAAATATTGTTTCCTCCCGCCCGTATATAACCCACTTAATTTGACGTTCAGATGTCGACGACGGCTTAGCGCAAGGTGCGTGGGTTGCTCCTTTTATTTTCCGCATTAGGCCTGAATGATGCAGGCCCTGACGCCGGCGGCCAGTGGACTTCCTTCCAAACTCCGGGTACGTATCGATTTCGAGCCGTAATCTGACTTTCCCACGCGCCTCATGGACAGAACACGACGCCGCAACCTTCTCCGGTCCCGTTCCCGGCGGCAGTGGTGAACAGGAGCTTGAGACATATGATATGTCCGTTTCAGGTGCGTGAAATACCACTTCGTACGTTCATTCGACTCACCGGACTCCCTCAGAGGGAACAGTGACGCACGGAATAGGCACGTCGTTTTCCATTTTGTGCACTCGCGTGTAATTCGCGTTCCAGGCGAATTTCACTCGCCGCACACACAAGGAGATGTTGCGAGCCACTCTCAGTCCGTATTTGCAATAGCGCGGCAAAGCAAAAGCAGTGCGTTGTTGTGTTCTAGGTCCGTCAACAATGAACTGAAATCTTATCTCGCAGTTCGCACGTTGGCATTGTGAGGACACTTGTTTTCATATTTATTCATTATCTCACACGTCAAGGGCTGGCTTCCCAGCGGTCCCACTCCGAACGACATGAGCATCTTTACAAGCCCACCCGCACCAACAACCCAATATTACTACTGCCCATCAGAGGTCTATATCGCGAACATGCACAACCTGCTCTGTCAACTTAGATCTGTTGTGACGAACTTGCAGTCGATCACTAACACTTTCGTCATTGACACGCGTACTGGCGAGGATGGGTCGAGCATCAGTACACTTCTCGACGTTGTTCTTCTCACTACGCACCAGCAAGGCATCTACTGTTCAGAAATTTGTGGCCGCTGGGACGACGTATTTCGTAGGCAAGGCCTTATTGCTAATGGAGGTGACGATCCTGCTATATGCGATGCATTATATGCGCATTCGCGACTTGTCCCATCACCACACCAGAACAATGCGTCCCTGCGTGTTCTCCGATTGACCACTGACCCTACGCTGTGCGTACATCATCGATCATCTCAACGGCGCTAACACGCACACTTTCTCTTTTTTCCTCTCTCTTCCTCGTAGGGCGATCCCACTCTTGGAGTCCGGCAACTCCACATTCAGCCTACCCCGTCACCAGGCGATCGAAGCCACACTGGATTATCTCCAGCTTTGCAATTCTATTTCCCCCGAAACGGTGACGAAATGCGTACCTGTCAGTTTTTGTGCTTTGTGAATCTCTGCTTTGTGTCATTCAATTGCCTCAGGTATTGATTTCCACGATGGAAGATCTCTGCGAAGAGTGGTTAATTGGGGTAAGCCGTTACGCTCGATGCCAGAGTAAAATGAAAAGCTGTCGCAGATATTGGCAATCACGGCTCGCCTGGTTTCGCTGAAAGAACAGGAGGCCTATGTTGCGATCCATACGCATTACATGACTAGTCTCGCAGAAATTGAGGAAAAGGCCGCCAAACAAGTATGTCGTCTTTCCAAATTGTGAAAGCTCGATTTATATGTGTGTGAGGCCGCTCACGACACTTGCCCCTTGACCCTCGTGTCATACCAAGAGATGGCCACGGCATTCCAAATCGGGATACATAATTTGAGCGTCTCAATCAGTGGTTCCATTATCGCCGAAGAAATGACAAGTATGCGGATTCCCTCGCCACAGGAAACCATTCTCGCACGATACTTAGGCCGAACTATGGCTGAGTGGCAAATCGCATACTTCCTGATGGAACCAGGGCATCAGGATTCTCACCAGGTCAGTTGATCGAGTGGATCCTTATTGATGTCAACTATTTATCGCCCTTAGCCAGAGGTACATGAAAGCGGCCCTAGCTCCTTTGCGCAACAATTTCTTTTCGATGAGCAGCCATTCACGGGTGCCGAATTATCATTGTGAACTGAGCAAAGTGTTTTCTGGACGACGCAAAGAACTGGCAAGTTGCTCCAGGCGCGGGCAAATCCCACCTCCATTCAGTAGGTTCGATTTCCAGAGTTGGCTCGAGTTTTCATTCGCCATTTAGATCCTGATATTTCCGCACCTTGGGTCGATTGCACCTCACTCGCCAAGTTAAATCTGGCTTCAGTCACCCTGTGAAATTCTAAAGCTATTTTTTCTGGGATTCGTTGAACATTCACACCAAATTTGTACGTAGCTAGTGTACATACGATATACGTTCTGGATGGACCGTCATTCGTTTTCAGCTCACCAACACGAGCATCAAAAATGGCAAGACCTAGGAAAACGTGTTCGGTACTGTTGACTTCGAGCGTCTTCTCGATTCTCTCTTGCAGTCAAGTACAGGCACTACATTGGCGGCGAAGTTGCGGAGATTCCCGTTCCGCACCGCAATTTTCAACGTACCTGTACGCTATTCTAATAGTTGTCCAGAGAGCGTCTCATCGACCAGCACGATTATGTGAGTTCATGGCCTTCATTCCATTCACTATAAACCTCAAAATTCCAGTTGAAGGCAATTCAACTTCGAAGAACGAAATCATCCCTTTATTAAAATTACGTGTGCTTGTCCGTCCGAAGCCATTTTAAACACCGCCATCTTTACCATCAGCTCCGGCATCACTTGCCGAGAAACCACAGGATCAGTTGCCTCGACCGAAGTGGGGGGCTGCGAAGCGGCCCCCCGCGCTCTTGTTCCCTTGCCTGTCAAGGGCTCTCCACCCTCAAAATGGTCCTACTAATTGTGAACCCGTTTTCTTCCGATCTACGTTATCTCTTCCGTTATCTAACCCCATAATATTTTTGCCCCGTCATTACTGACGCAAAGCTACAGAGCGCTTCTCTTCTGGAGCCTCTGGACTCTCTCGCAGTCCGAGTCGCAGACCGATGTTCTTGCTCTTTTTCCTCCTCGAAATACTGCCAGCCATTGATAAGTTTTTCCAACTTTAGCTTCAAGTCAGCTGTTACCTTCTTTTCTGCACTGGCAAATGCTTTCTCTTGACTTTCTCTCTCGTTTTCTCTCCTGGCTTTCACCTTCCAAGTGCTAACTTCGACATCTACCGCCCAGCAGTTGCTTGCAAACGCTGCCCTCGCTGACATCCTTGCTCGTGGCGCACCGATCCTTGGTCCACATTCCTAGTTGCGCCGTGTATCGTGCTGAGAATGCAGCGCATATAGTAGATATGATATATCACTGTTATCAGAAGACTCTGGTTAGAGATGTGTCGTGATATATCTCGGACTGTAACTTAGAGATATGCATGATATATCAGCTCAGAGACGTACCTTTTTTAGGTAAAGCACCGCGCTTAGAGCCATCTGGGAAGCGATCGGCGCTTTTAGGCAGTGCATGCTGTGCAGACCCCGTTTACGGCGCGTTTTCATGACCTGTGGACCCGTTGACGGCCATCAAAAAATGCACAGAACGGGACTGCATGCCTGTCGCCGGACCCTGTAGACCCGGTGCGATGGGCACGGCGTGCACTGGCCCTAAAAATTGTCATATTATATATAAAATGCTTTAGCTAGAAGGGGCTCATTATCTATATACTAGAGGCTCACCCATCTAGGCAGTCCGAGTCGGGCATTCAGTGGCGTCGTCGTTTGGGCGCACACCGCGTGCCGCTGCTGATCCAAATTGGGTCGTTGTTTACAGGGGGGTACTTTTCTGTGAACGGAGGAACATACACCGGTTTTTGGTTTTTCACAACTTTCCTTGAACCAACCAACACGTCATACCACGTGATTTCCGTATACGGTAATGATGGCACACGCTTTGCTTGACACCCGGGGCAAACCCCGACGCACCTGGATTCCAGGTGCCTCCGGGGCATGTTCTCCACAGGTCGTGAACTGGTGGACAAAAGACCGATAAAGGTCCTTGGGCAGACAAAGAATTAACAAAGGTGAGACAAAGGGCAGGCAGGATTTTCACCACCCAGCAAATCTTGCCTGTCCTTTGTCCCTCCTTTGTCTGTTCTTAGTTGACCTAAGGACCTTTGTAGGCCTTTTGTATTCCAAATTGTTGCCTTCGGAACACATGCCTCAGAGGCACCTGGAATCCAGGTGCGTCGGCTTTTGCCCCCGGTGTGACCACAGTGGCTCGACCACAATCAACGCCAAGGGCAACCAGCTGCCCCACAAAACACAGGGAGTTGTAGGTCAAATTCAGCTTTGGTTCACACAGTGGAATTTAAATTGGCAGTTTCAAGAGATATCAACAAAGTTTATGACAGATTGTGCTACCTCCCGACGCGACAACACTTGGAACGCCCACCGTCCCGGGACAAGCATGCCTCACAAGCCCAGCCTTCCGGAATGCTTCCCCGCTCAAGGCAGCGAAGATGATACTACAGCAGGGTGAGGAAAATTTAGATACACTGGCTGCACAAGCTTACCCATTTTGTTTCGCAAGCCTCATTTTTGCAGCGTGCCAGATTCGGGTGGTCGGAATCATCCTGCGAAACTGCAGAGAATCTGAAAAGGCAGGCCTCAAGATCTGCTGCCAAATCCGGCAAGTCTTCCCGCTGTTTCCATTTGCAAGTCGACCGTCTGGTCCCACAATCAGTGGCTGAGGCGGGGGGCCAGATTCGCGGGTGATGCGGATATGGGTGGAGAAGGCTCGTTTTCATTTGTGGGGCTACTGTCCCGCCGCGTGAAGGCGGTCTGTTTAGACCCCACGGAGGTCGTCTTCCTCGATGTAACTCTTGGGCCCATATACACCCTTTGCCACATCGTCATACGTCGACAGAAGTCCACGGATACCCTGTTTCTGACCCAACTGCATGCGCACGAGGCGATCCATATTCTCCACCTTGCCGCTGCCAAGCCTGGACGAAGCGCTTATGGTCTGTGCGACCGCGCCTGCGCTGCAATACGCCTCACTGCATTCAATCCGCGTAAGCGAAGGCATTTAATTTGGCTGTTCTTGCACTGTATGTGTTCTATCAGCCCCGAGATGGGATTGAATGAATAATTTGTGCTCTCTGGAATGCCTTCTGCCACGCGGTCGAGAATACTCTGGAGGATTGGGTGACGCGGAAGTTCTGCACAGGCCCGACAGTTTGAACGTCCCTTTTCACAGATTTTTGCACACTTGATTGACCACAAGGTGAGTACGCCGGCATTGTTCCCATTATATTCCCAAGGCGGGATGGAGGTGTCGTGGAGCTTGAAAGGATAATCGGAGCTGGCAGTTTGGTCGGCCTTGAATGGGAAGACGTATCCAGCGCATGGTGGCGATTTTTTGGAATGACGGGAAGCCGCTGGCGGTGGTGTTTCGGAAGGTAATTCCATGTCAACATCCAGTGCATCCACGTCAATGACGGGATGACGACGGGGACTGGGAATCGTCGACGGGTTCGAGGCACCTGAGCATGCTATGCCCTTTTCTTGGAGGCTGCATGACAATGAGTACTGATACAAAATAGGCCGGGAAAGGACTTACACGAACTGCACGGCTTCAATAAGTTGTTCAATTTTTACCTCGACCATTCCGCCTTCTAATCCACGCTCGCAGATAAAATACTCGAGGAATCGCAGTGCACCATCGAGCCTGGACATACCACACTGAACCATGGGTATCCTGTCCTCCAGCTCCATGCCGTAGGCAAAAACCCGATGGAAATGCGGCGCCAATTCTTCCCAAAGCTCACCCATCGGTGTGCCTTGGGAAACATATTCCGTTGGCTGGCCCGCAAATTCTGACAGTGGGTTCTCTTGGTCCGCGTGGGGCAGCGTTGAAGGTAGGAGTTCGATGCTTGCACGGAGCTGGTCAAGAAGCTGATGCGCACGTGAAGATGGGGGACGAGGATTTGTTGTTGGGGTGACAGAAGAAGGTGCAATCGACGGGGCAGTGGAGATCAATGGGTGAGTGGAGATCAACGGGTGAGTGGTGGCCACCGTTATTCCTCGTATTGGCGACGGGGCTCTGACAGTGGGTTTTAGGAATTTTGCAATTGGAGCCGCCTTCTCCTTGAGAATAGCATCCAACACTTATTAATCATTAATCATTAGTTGGCACTTGAGGGGCTGCAACCCAGCACATATCGGACCCAATGGCCCATACATCGTCGTTGCCATCTGGAAAATTGCGCTTTGATGGTGCTTTGATGGCGGCAGAATATCGCCGTGCTTCGTAGCCGATGAGTGGTGACGCGTTGACGTTCGGAGACTATGTCGGTACTGTTGGAAGTATTCAAAAAATGTAAATATGTCTCAAAAGCACTTTACGAGCTGTTTCCAACCGAAAAAATTTCCCCACCGGGAAGTTTTTATCTCGACCTGGCCGGCCAACCAACCACCCAGGGTGCGGTCCAGCATTCACTGCCCGGCAACCCCTTGGTTGTTTATACATGTTACATTACCATCAATGCTCTCTTCCTCTCGCCACATCCGCTCCCCTTCACCTGCGGCACCCTTCCTAGCTTTGTATCTCCGTAAAATACCTCTGCTTTGTTCTATTCACCTCATGCGCCACTCCTCCGCCCTCAAATACTCTTTGGTAGCTCATAATTGCTGTTGCACCCGCACTGCCCCCCAGGGCGGTATTTCTCATAAAATATGCTGCTGCTGCTCGTTTGCTCCAGAACTGCATTCGACCTTTTACCCTTCCTTCTGGAACTTCCCACTCCAACGACTCCTCAATTCCATCGCAGATTTTGCAATCGACGCTGCCATTTCTGTTGGCTACTACTTAAGTAATACTGGACTCTCTCGGGCTCCTCTTCTCCTGAAATTCTGGACCAACCAAGCGTGGATACAACCCATCCGTCTCCTAAATTCTCCTCTGCTCCATTTCCGCCGCTCGCTCGCTGCTGCCCGTTTACCTGTCCTGCCCCAAAATTCATTCTGGCCCTGGGACTCCTTCCCCTTTGTTGCCTCTGCTCGCTCCATGCTTCCGGATGTTCGTGTATCATCCCTGTGGCTCTAGGCATCGCTCTTTCGCTTGTCATTCACCCCAGGCGCCTGCTGCCCGCCCGCGCGCACTGCACATATTCTGGGTATAGAAATAGATCCCCAGCAGTTAGTTGAAAACCCTGTACGCTAAGTGAGTATTCTAACCTCACTACAACGTCTTGGCGGAACGCGAGTCTATTTACCTGTACGCTAAGTGAGTATTCTGACTATCGTACTGGTAAGTAATGTATTGTATGCATAAAGATAGAGAAAAACACATACCCTCACAATGACGTCTTGGTGGAACATGAGTGAGGGATGTTGGCGCGTTCGTCACGGCATATCAACACACGTGACGTAACACGACGTGATACGGAATTACGCGATTGGTCCATGTTGTCCAAGATCACCTTCCTACTCACCCCCACAACGTGGACGGCTGTAATTCCACCCCCTCACGCCAGAACACCCCCTCAAGCGATACCGAGCCCGGACCGATGGCGAATGAATGCAGGATGAGGTAGTGCCTTTGTGAGAGTGTCGGCAGTATTGCTGTCGGTAGGGACACGGAGTAAGCAGATCTTCTCTTTTTCGACGCAGTCGCGGATGTGATGGTAGCGTATATCGATGTGTTTCGCGCGAATATGGAGTGATTGATCATTAGCGAGAACTACGGCGGAATTGCTGTCACAGAAGAGGGTTGTCGCGGAGTCGACCGGCGCAGTCAAACCACGAAGGAGCATTCGTAGCCAGCACGCGTCCTTTGCGCCCTCGGAGGCCGCAATGTACTCGGATTCGGTCGAGGAAAGTGCAACAACCTTTTGTTTTCGGGATGCCCAAGAGATAGCGCCAGAGCCGAGGGAGAACGTGTATCCCGTCCCCGTGTCCAACGAGTATGATAGGTCGAGTACCTCCCAGCGTGAGAGACATCGACCGGGTTCCCTTGAGGTATCGTAGGACTCGAATGGCAGCTTGCCAATGCGCGGTCCCGTAGCAGTCGAGGAATCCCAACAGCCGCCAGACGGTCGGAGTCTTCTCGAGATAGTGGAGGGTCGTCGGAGGCGGGGCGTCCGAGTTCGATTTTGTGTTCCATGGGTGTCCGCAGTGAATCAGCGTTAGTCTGGAAGAACTGGGACACGAGGCGGTCGATGAGGGCTGTTTGTGACAGGGAAACAGTCTTGTGCTCGGGGTCACAGACGACATTTTTTTTGGTACCTCTGCAGATAATAGCAACGCAGTTAAAGGCAGGGCCCAATAACCTGTAAGAGTGAGACTATAAAGTGCGCGAGAGCTAGATAATAACAGCTCAGTCTTCGCGCACAGAAGTGATACGAAGTCTGAAGGGAGGCGGCTCGCATACAGAGAATATATACTAGAGGCCGAGTGCCTGAGTATAACCAAAGTAGTACTACGAGTGCCTGAGTATAGCCAAAGAGATATACATAATACTACAAGAGAAGAATTGAAAAACTATCAGCTATGAGCTATTCAATGATACCGTACATCTTGGAATAATTCCACTGCCTTGTGGCGAACACCGTTCTGTTTGGATCCCGAATGCGCTACAAGCGCGCTATCCACTAACACGGGGTGCCGTGCGCGAGCTCGAGGATGGGAGCGGGAGCGCACGGGGTGCGGGACTGACGCCTGCGCCGCCGTGTGTTGTCCGAACACGGGACCGCGCCGTGTGTCGTCCAAACGCAGGATTGGGGTGCTGTGCGCCAAGAACCCGAAAAACTGATTCCCTGGCATTTGGTCCATGAGATTGTCGAATGCCACCATTCCACCCAAAAAGACAGTATTTTAAGCCCTACATCGGTCCCAGATTCAAAAGGAGGGTGGAAAACCCATCGTTTAGGTCTTGCGAAGGATGCAGACGATAAGAAGGCAAGTCAGTCGATGTATTGTAGGTTTGCGAGCCAACTGTGAGCCAGGAGATGACGCCGAGCAAAATCAACAGTTGCGGGGTGTTTGTTCCAGTAGAAAAACGCCGAGAGGGAAGAAATCAAGGCTAAAGCAGTCGGAGATCACATTTTTACAGTAAAAAGTCGGCCAAGAGTACTGTAGAGAGATCTGCGCTGAAAGATGGCGGCAAAAGGCAAGGGAATCACGTCTGTCACACCGGGTCATAATGCCGAAAGATGGAAAGGAACAATGATATTCGAGTCGTCGAGCAACCTCACCCGCTATTTCAAGATTTCGAAGAGACAGACCCTTGCAAGAAAATTACCCTCCCCCGTAAGCAAGTTACCAGGTGGGATAAAACATTCTGGCATCAACTGCCGCATCAAAAATACTGAACTGCGGGATAGCAATGGCCTGGAAAGGAAAACGAAGTTCACGTTTGTTGAGCACTCTCGCTCATATTTCGAGAATTCTGAAGGGAGCGATGCCTTTGAACGCATAGCATGCATTAATATGATAATATACCGAATTATGACGCGGCGTTGTCGAAATGACTGAAACTGTTGCAAAGAGGAAAGTGGAAATTAAAGAAACCCATGATCTTTATCCTCCGAGAGCAGCCTCGAGAACTGCCCAAATATTCTGAGGCATGGGTCCCTTTGAAATCCCTCTCCGAACATTTGGGAATGCACCTCTTGGGCAATATTCCCGGTTTGGCACTGATACCCTTGAGATCTTCGAACTGGTTGGCAGCAAGCAATTGGAAAGGAACACCGTATTACTTCATATTGCTTGTGTATCTATCCCTGCTCAATTTTCGGGATTCTGAAAGCGAGGGAAGTCACCAGAGGGAAGTCACCAGAATGTGATTCCCTACCCTGCAGACTGCACCAGTGAAGGAACACGTCAAATGGTCAAGTGTTGCGACTGTGATTATTGACGCAGCTGAGCCCGGCCTCCCAGAAAGGAACTCAGTAGTTCGTGTTACTTCGGCGCCTTCGCTCACTTTCTCCGATTGTGAGGGCCGAGAAAATTTCAGAGTGATCCTCTTCAGTCTCTGACATGCGCGAGTCGAGCTCAAATAGTGTTGTTCAAACTGCAACAGCCGTGCGTGGGCCCTGGGGAGCAGCTGCGTGGAAAGGAACAATAAATGCAAGTATAAAATCGAAGTGAATTTCATCCGGAGAGCTTCACATAGGTTAGGGATTAGTGTTTGACTGGGTCCAGGGCCAAAACACCACACAAATAAACATCGGGATGCATTTCTGCGTCCGGCGTCTAGACGAGCGCCCACTTTGATGGTTGAATCCTATTGGCTCGGGACCGCGGGCCGTGCTCGGAATCTTCCGAAATTTTGGAAAACTTTGAATTCTGTACACGCATTCCTTCATCAAACCAGTGATGTTTGGTTTCCAAACCAAGGGGAGGCTTATGGACATTGCCTCCGTACTACCAACATGGCCGCTACCGCTACCTTTAACGACGTCCTTCTGTCTTCTGTTCCCACTCTGAAGATCACCTCTGATGGCAACAACTTTCCCATTTTTTCCCTCCGGTTTCTCACATCCGTCGATGCCAAGGGCTATCTCGGCCACTTTGACGGCTTGGAGCCACGTCCGACTTTCGAGATTGCGCCTCTCACTCAGGCGCAAGCGGATGAACTTACCGTTTGGGACAAGGCTGAGTGGAATTCGAAAACTCTGATCTTGCAGAGAGTCCCCGATTCCATTGCACTGTTGCTAAACCTCATGCCGACTGTCGCCGACATATGGAATCATATTGTGGGGACCTACAGTACGAATGGAGCTTACGCACGAACGAACCTTCGCTCGCAATTCTTGCAGTCAAAGTGCCCCGCTTCGGGCAACGTCCGTGAGTTCCTGGACAACCTCTCGACTCGTCGTGCGGAGTTGTCAACATGGGAGTTATTATCGGCGAAGACGATTTTCATTCCACCATCATTGGGTGCTTACCCCAGTACCTTTCCGGCTTCGCCTCCTCACAGCTCAGTGCAGCTAAGCTCTTCAGCTCCACTGGCACCATCCCCTGCGGCCCGTGCATGACCGCTATTTCGGAGGAGTATGATCGAAAGGAGGGTGAGCACAAATGGCGTGGAAGGGGAAGGACGAACGGGATGGTGATGAGGCGTTGGCAGCAATGGAGAGGGGGAAAGGCATACCCCGCGGCACTTGCTGGAATTGCGGCACGAAAGGCGACTTCGCACGTGATTGCAAGAAGCCGAAAAAGCCGAAAGATTCGACGCCTGCGGCCAAGACGTCGAATGGTATGGTTGCGGACACAACCTCGTGACAAGTTTGTGTCCAAATTTGGTAACCCATGCTATGTGCTCAGAAAACCTTTGGTCATCCATTTGAGAGTGTAAATAGCACAGTAGGAAGGCCCTTTAGATATTCTATGGAGCAAAACTTGCAATATCTATTAATTTATTTTTGCCAGAGAGGTTTCGCCATTTGGTGGCTGTGCTCAGCCATCAAACCACCTCTGCTGGGCCTTGTGCAGTCCATGTTGCCTCCTTGCTCCTTCCTACCATGCCCAAGGGCCCTCCAAGACTTAGATATTGCCAGGACTGAGTGGGAGAAACAAAAGACAAAGGTTCACACTTATAAAAAGATGGCCACAACAGCGAATTAGGTACATTAACTTTGAAATTTTTTGTCCAAAATTTCGCAAATTTCGCCATTTGTAACCCTAGGGTAGGGTTACCCCAATCTTTCTGAAATGAAAAATTTGAAGGTAAACCAACCCTATGTTCCTGCTAAATCTCGAAGATCTAAGGGTTTTGCTCAAAATTGCAATTTGACATGAAGTGGTGTCTGCCACCATACAGCTGCGGCGATGGACTGGGACTCCAAAAGCGAGGGGGCCTGGGCCGTCGATATCGCCTCCGACTCAGACGAGTCTGAGATGCCCGAGTTGCAGCCGGTGTCGGACTCCGAAGACGGGTCGATGCCTGACCTGCAAACGGTCGTTGCCCCTTGGTTACCGCAGCCGCCTCATCCTGCGTCGCAGTGCTCAGTACATCGCGGACATAGTCCCACGACTTCATACTGCCCGAGTCCGAGTCAACATCGACGAAGGAGCCATGCTCACTTCCATCGACCTCAGATAACTCCTCGGGACTGCCGCAAGATGGCTCGTGCTCGCCACCATCCTCCCCCACCTTGGAAAACCAGTCGGAATAACCAGATTCCCCATCGCTCTCATCGTCCGAATCAAGGTGAAAAGAACTCACCGCGCGGCGGAGTTGTACAATTTGGGTACAACGCGCCACATAACTCCGTTCCGCAACGAATTGAATAACTTCGTCGAAATCCCCCCACGATCCTTCGGCGCTGCGAACAAGTCAGGTTTTAACGCGGTCGGACAAGGTGATTTGGTGATAGACGTACCTAATGGGGGCGATGTCTCGAAGCTCCATCTCACGGAGGTGTTGTATTCCCCAGAAATTGGGTACACCCTCATCTCCATCGGCCATCTGGATGACGCCGGTGTGGCGACGACATTCTCGAACGGGACGTGCACGCTGCGCGGGCCTGACAGCGAGAAGATCGGCGAGGTTCCTAAAAATGGTGCCCCGGATGCCGCCCGAAAACTTATTGAGAACGGTTTTGCGACGGGTGTGCGGGTAGACTTATCGTCTGGTGAGCCGACTTTCTGTGAGTTGTGCGTCTATGCGAAGGCTACGCGAAAGCCTGTCGCGAAAGTCCGCCAGGGAGAGCGCGCCAGCGAGGTAGGCGAGGAGATACACTCTGACCTTTGGGGTCCGGCTCCGAATGTCTCGCTGGGTGGGCATCGTTACTACGTGACGTTCACCGATGATAAGACGCACCATACCAAGATTTATTTCTTGAAGGGCAAGGACGAGACGCTGGACGCCTACAAAGATTAGAGAGTTTGCGGCAGCCACCGGAAGCCACCCGGTGGCTGATCGGGCATGCGGTATCCGGTGGCTGTGGCTGATCTGGTGGCTACCATGCAGCTGCCACATATACCCCTTTCCACCGTGGAGAGAGTCATTCTAGAGTCCAGAATACACTTCACAGCACTCCTCAAACTTATGTTGCAGGAATGGTAGGAGGATGTTCCAGTTTCAAATGGACGGCCAGGGGGAAGAGTTGATCTCAACTCTCTGGGGATAAAGGGCTGTTGGTTGATGTCGTAAAGAAGTAAAGGTGGAGTGGTGCGACATCATACATTCGGCCACCAGATCAGCCACAGCCACCGGTTACCGCATGCCTGATCAGCCACCGGGTGGCTTCCAGTGGCTGCCGCAAACTCTCTATTACGAGGCGTGGCTCGCAACGCAGAAGGACGCTAAAATCAAGCGCCTTCATTCAGATCGTGGCGGCGAATACACGGGGAAGGGATTTATTGCACACCTTAAAGCATCGGGCACAGAGCAGAAGCTCACTGTCCACGACACCTCCCCGCACAACGGCGTTGCGGAGCGCCGTAACCGCACGATCGTCGAGTGTGTTCGCGCGCTGCTGCACGCGAGTGGTCTTCCGCAAAATTTATGGCCGGAGGCTGCACAGCACGTCGTTTGGCTGCTGAATCGCACGTCGACGAAGGCTGTCGACGGCATGACACCGTACGAAGCCATTTACGGTCGCAAACCAGACCTGCGAGGCGTATGCGAATGGGGAGAGACCGTGTGGGTGCGTGTGGAAGGAGGCAGCAAACTCGGCGGCCGCGTGCGTGAAGCGCGTTGGTTAGGATTAGAAGACCGCAGCGCGAATGGGACGCGGGTGCACCACCCCGATAATCGTACAGTTCGCGTGGAACGAAATGTCTGGTTCGACAAAACCCAGGCATCGCGTCAGCATCTCGAGGATGATAACTGGGAGCTCGTAGTCGACACGGACGTACCTCCTCCTAACAACGTCCCTATGACTCCTCCTGCTTCTCCCGTTGTTGTTCCCCCCATGCAAATTGCGCCTGCACCGGCGCCAGCCCCCATTCCCGCTGCAGAACCTCCAGTTGTTGTCGTACCACCTGAGCCGGAACTCCCCGCGAAACACGTTCGAAAGCCAAGCGCACGCGTACAAGAACTCTTGCGTGGTGAGGGGAGAATGTCGAATCGTTCTTCTGACCCGATTGTGGCCAGAGGAATACGCGTTCCCGAGCCCGTCGAGTTTGAGGGGGAGGGTGAGGCTGATTGGATAATGGCCGCGGACTGGGCAGAGGAGTACGCGATGGCGGCTGAGATGAGTGAGGTGGAGGCGCTGGAGCCGTGTTCTCTTGCTGAGGCGCATCGTCGGCCAGATTGGCCGTTGTGGCAGACGGCAATCCGTGAGGAATTGGCCGTGTTAGCCGCACAGGGGACGTGGGAGCTTGTTGATCCGCCGGCTGATGCGAATATCGTGGGCTCGAAATGGGTTTTCAAAGCCAAGAAAGACGCCGCCGGCAACGGTACACGCTACAAGGCCCGTCTCGTCGCACAGGGATTTTCTCAAGTCCCTGGTGTTGATTATTTCGATGTCTACGTACCTGTCGCCAAACTCGCTTCGATTCGGCTCGTACTCGCGAAAGCCGTGGAACTTGACTGGGAACTTCACCAGGTCGACATCAAAGGCGCGTACCTCAATGGAGAGCTCACCGCTGATGAGCAGATCTTCATGCGCCAAACTCCCGGCTTCCCTGCTCCCGACTCTTCTGGCAAAGTCTGCCATCTACTCAAAACTCTGTATGGTTTGAAACAGAGTGGTCGCTGTTGGTACCAAAAGCTTGTGGATATCCTCGTGAGGTCCATGGGTTTTTTGCGGTGCGAGTCCGACCAGGCCGTGTTCTTCGAGCGCAAGAACGGCCGTGTGGTGTGCATTGTGGTGGTGCATGTGGATGATTGCACAATTGCGGCGGAAAAATTGGTGTCGGTGGTGGATTTCAAAGCAGGTGTTGGGAGCACGTCGAAGTGGTGGATTTGGGAGAGCTACACTGGCTTGTGGGTATCGAGGTCAAGCGGGATCGAGAGGCGCGCACAATTCATTTGTCTCAGCGCTCATATATTTGACTCAATCCTCCGCCATTACGGCCTCGACGAGCTTAAGCCTGTTGCCATTCCCATGGAAACTTCCATCCACCTCTCCTCCAGCCAGTCCCCGAGCACGACACGTGAAATCGCGGCTATGCGCGATATTCCATACGACGCATCCGTGGGTTTATTGATGTACACGGCAATCGCGACACGTCCGGACATTGCTTACGCGGTCCAGTCGGTGTCTCGCTTCCTCAAGAATCCCGGCATACCGCATTGGGACGCCGTGAAGCGCATTTTTCGCTACTTGAATGGTACGCGTGATTTGTGGCTTACATACGGCGATGTGCGCGCGCAGCTGGCAGGGTACGGTGATGCAGATGGGAGCATGGCTGAGGATCGGAAAGCGCTCACAGGGTACGCTTTTATGATCAACGGCGGCGCCGTTTCGTGGAGTTCTAAACAGCAGGCCATTGTTTCACTCTCCACCACTGAGAGCGAATATGTCGCATCCACGGACCCCGCCAAGGAAGCTCTTTGGCTTCGTTCCATGATTGCCCAGCTCTTCACTCCTCTCGACACTCCCACCATTCTTTTCGGCGATAACCAGTCCGCCATTGCTCTCGCCAAGGACCACCAATATCATGCACGCACCAAGCACATTGATATTCGGTTTCACTCATCCGCTGGGTCATCGAGCAGGGCTCTATTCGGCTCGTTTATTGTCCTACCGAGGACATGGTAGCTGATACTCTCACCAGCCGCTGCCATCCGCCAAAGTCAAGCACTTCGCTTCCGCCCTCGGGTTTCGCTCGGCTTGAGGGGGAGTGTTAGCGGATAGCGCGCTTGTAGCGCATTCGGGATCCAAACAGAACGGCGTTCGCCACAAGGCAGTGGAATTATTACAAGATATACGGTATCGATGAATAGCTCATAGCTGATAGTTTTTCATTTCTTCTCTTGTAGTATTAAGTATATCTTTTTGGCTATACTCAGGCACTCGTAGTATTACTTTGGTTATACTCAGGCACTCGGCCTCTAGTATATATTCTCTGTATGCGAGCTGCCTCCCCTCAGACTTCGTATCACTTCTGTGCGCGAAGACTGAGCTGTTATTATCTAGCTCTCGCGCACTTTATAGTCTCATTCTTACACCTGATCCCGCGATCCCGTGTTCGGACGACACACGGTGGCATGGGTGTCGGTCCTGCAGCCCGCGCGCTCCCACCCTCGAGCTCGTGGACGGCACCCCGATCCCGCGCTTGGACACACGGTGCGATCTCGCGTTTGAACGACACACGACAGCACGGGCATCGGTCCTGCAGCCTGCGCGCTCCCACCCTCGAGCTCGTGCAGGGCACCCCGATCCCGTGTTTGGACACACGCGTTTAGACGACACGGCGGCACGGGCGTCGGTCCTGCAGCCCGCACGCTCCCACCCTCGAGCTCGCGCACGGCACCCCAATCCCGCGTTTGGACAACATACGGTGGTGCAGGTATCGGTCTCGCTGCCCACGCGCTCCCGCCTAACCTCTACCATCTACTTGAGCTCACCCACGGCACCCCGACCCCGCGTTCAGACGACACACGCACACAGCGGCGCGGGCGTCGGTCCCGCAGCCCGTGCTCCCACCTAACTTGCACGATCCCGGCGGGTAATTGCTCTCACTACGTGTGGACGAGTGCACGCTCACGGCACACCCTCGCCGCCCGTGCCCGGGCTCAATATTCTGCGTCCGAATAACAGCGTAGCTTGTGGCTGAGGCGGGAGGATAGCGCCTTGGGCTGCGGGAAGGGACACTATAGCGACGTACTTACTTTGTAACCAGAATGATTCAATTGTAAATTTACAATTTTCTTGTATTCTAGTACATTTTCTCGCATATTTGCCAAAGTTACCCAATTAGTACGGGCAGGGGTAAAGTGCCGCAGTGCCGCCAAGGTGCCGCTGAAGTGCTGCCAAGATACCGCCACACTGCCGACAAACTACCGCCACCCATACTCGGAGTGCCACCGTCGCTGGCGGCCGTTTTTGTCACAGTGCCGCCGAGTAACGCCAGTGCCGCCAACTCAAAAATAGTGTTCTAATGCTACTGCTCTATTCCTCTGTAGATTTAAACACAGGATATCATCATTACTTATTTCTAGCGCTGCGCCGCACCTCGGCTGGAATTGGCTTAGGTTCCCATTTCTTACCGGATTTACCATGTTTCGCTAGTTTTTGTTCCTCTGCCAGGTCATCATCGTCCACCGCATGTTCTTCTTTGTCGCGCTGCCTCTTTATGGGCCTTGGGACCGGCCGTGCAGTAAGTGGGGCCGGAACAGGTTTCGGAGATTTATGCTCAACATGTGGATGGATGTAATCTGGTCCAAGCTACGTATACAAAGCAAGTTAGATGATAGCCAGGAGCTGGGTGAGAAAAAGCGCACCTCGAGCTCGCTATCGCTCTCGTCGTGGTTCCAATGCGAAGGGATATCTCCGTATGGATTCCAACCGCCCTGATGCGGCCCGGCATCCAGGCCCCATTGACAATTTCCCGCTTGGCCGGTTTCTTGTGAATGTTCAAAGAGTCGTTCCTCAAAATAGCCCAAAAACTCTCGGTCCACATCTGTGTATGACACACGAGATCTGCTGACTTGAAATTCCCAGGCAATCTGGAATGCAGCTGCCTCCCGGTCCATTTGTGCATAGTCGGGATCGTCATTCATCACATCTTGAATTGACTCGTGGTTCAGGTGAGCAATCAGGATCGTGTATGCATGAGGAAGAAGAGCGCGGCCAAACCACTGAACCGCCGAATGTGCGGCACCCACAATATTGCGGTAAAACCAGTTTGCGGCTCTGGCACAGTCAATCATTTCGAGTTCGCCGGTGGATGAAATGCCGCCAGCACGGAGGGCTTCACTCCCTGGCCCCTTGGCCGATAGATTCCTGAGGGCGACTTGGACTGCTGGAATATTCGGATGGGCACCAGATGGATCGTCATAGAGTCTCTGGAGTTGAGCGAGGTGAGGTCGAAGAACCGTATCAATCTCATCCGTGTAAGGAACGTGACGAAAGTCCGAAAGCAAATCATCTGCGGGGACTATTTCGCTTGCATGTACCCATTTTCCAAGCTTACTAGTGATCAGTTTTTTGAGAAACACCTATAAAAAGCAAACATACCCGAATTTGCCGCCGCTTTTGTGTGTCGGCCCATAGCTCATCCCGCAGAATCAAGAACCAAAGTGGGAGGCGGAGATGGATCATCGTATTCGTTTCCACGCCACCATGCAACAGTCCAACCACTCTTGGCTTTCATCACAAGTCGAACGGGGTACCAATAATTCCCGTGTCGTGCAAGAGAGCCCTTTCCAGCGCTAGACAGGATGAACACCAAACTTATTGATGGAGGCTGGAAACCTACTCAAGGCGTTTCTGGAGGGATAATTTTGGAATAGGATCCGCTCCCTTCCTCCTGTTTTTCTTTGGACTGTAGATTTGAATATTAGTTCCCAAATCAATGAATTAAATCAAGTACGGACATTTGTTTCAACCCAAGCGGCCCAATACAGAAATCACATCGGAATTCTGCCTGTGCTTTTGAATTCGAAGCGCGCCCGTTACGCTGGCAAGCAATATGGGACAGGGTCTGGCACCTAGTGCATTTTACCCAGACACTCGGGGACGAATGTGTATGTTCAATGGTGTCAGAGGTCACTTTCCCACACCTAAGTAGAGTGAAATTTAATGGTGCGAAATGACGTGCCAAACAATTCATACCTGCAAGCATAATCCAAGTCAATTCCTAGGTCGCTGGCATCAGCATCAGGGACTGCTGTAGGATGTGGAGCCAATTTTGACGGTGACATTGCTGTAATGGGCGGTAGACTGAGGCTGAGCTTGGCTTTCGGCTGTGATTCTGATCGTGTAACGGGCATGGTTGGAAGCTTGGGCCTCTTCCGCGGTGATTTATCCGGCAATGGTAGGTTGCAGTCAATAGCAGATGTGCCCGGTGCAAGCCAGTATCTGTCCAGGCCGTCCACCCGACTGATACCGGGGAGTCGGACGTCACAAGGTGATGGGATGCCAGTCTCACTACTACCATTGACAACGAAGTGCACACCTAACAAGCCAATGTTAATTATTTGCGGCTGCACAAGCATGAAGACCAAAACCTAATGAGCGAGCCTGAGAAATTTGCTGCGTCCGAAAGTACTTCTGGGCATCTTCGCCACCGGCTAGATGGTAGGCAATTTTATGGAGCGTGTATCCTCTGGGAATGTCGCTGAGAAGATCGCTCGGCCCAGTGAGCGCACCCAGTAGCCCAGTGGAGGAGCGAAAAACGGCATGACCGTCGTGCTTGTTGCCATCGTAATCAAAGATACGCGGCTTCCCCGCGTCTGATGAACAATACCGGACAATGAAGTGACTGCTTGCCGCACTGAGGTAGACGTGGCTTGCGATGTTGTACTTGACCCCGCGCGAGGTGGCGTCCGAATTCTTTCCCAATGGGCTGAGGGATTTAGGAATGTTCCAAATGTTCTCAGCGTCCGACTCGGTGCTTCCTGTCGCTGAGTCCACATGAAGAATTAGAGCGATGGGGATGTTCAAAATGATATCAAATAGAACAGCTTGTCCATCGCAAAGCTGGATGCCGTCAACGCTCCGCCAGCAGCTGGTGAGCGGGACAGGCTGGGTGACGCGCATGAATTCCAGGAACCATTTGGTGATATTTCCGTCATATTGATGGCAAAGGGTGCTAGAAAGGGTGCAAGGGCTGCGGTATCGTATCTTCCCAAGTTGGTATTGTTCACCTGTGATTGAACCTGAGCATTTGCGCAGCGATACCGCGGTCAGGCGAAAATACGATAGAGCCCGTTCCAACCCAGAGGACATTTTGTCGTGTCCAGCAGGCACTACGTGGGAAGTAATATCATCGAGCCATCCCTACAGAGGGGATGTAACCAAAGGGACAGAACCAAAATGAAGTTCACATACAAAGGGGGTTCCAAAATCATGCATGGACGCAACCACAGTTGTCGGCAGGTCAAAGAGGAGTTTACGAAAGCCGTTGCGTTGAGCACGAAGTACTTTAGACCCCCCGGGCTCATACTGAGCAAGGTCAGTACTGTTGCGGGTTTGAATAAGCTGCTGCAGGTGCCGAAGAGGATGATCATCTGCGAGTCCCACAAACATCGGTTCCATGCTTGTGCCATAGTCCCGGGAGGCGGCTGCAAATATTGCAGTGAGGTCGGAATCGAGCCAACACGAGTTTGATTGCCATGGGTAGCATTGCTCGTATTGCAGTTGGGTGTTGCGACTCCGCGATCCCAGTAATGCTTTACTTACCGGTGTCGGGTGGTCGGCCATCGTTCTTGGTACGCTTTCCACTTCCTGGGAGGTGAGATAGCTTGGTACGACCATGAACCTCGGCGGTCCTCTTCCAATATTGCCGGTCCTCGCCGTAATGAATTTTGACACCATCTGAAACCTTGAGTTGAAGGCCGAGGATAGCAAAAGAATGCTTACGCTTCTTGGCATTGGACTGAGACTCGTAATACTCAGCAAAGTGCACAAGAGCTCAGAGACCATCGAGAAGGCTGAATGAATTCCCCACCGCGGCGTACATTTTCCAGTGCATCGCCTCCTCAGCGTTGGAGGTATCAGGTATTGAATCCCACAGTTCGGGTGACATTGTACGAGCAGCGGGGAAAAGCATAGAGGCATGTGCAGGGAGCATCCACCATCTAATCCATTTCTCCGCCTTGGGGAAGTCGATAATGAATCTAGAAAAATTTGAGTTGAGTTCTTCCGCTTCGATATGCTTAGCTGTTTTTGCACCTGCTCGCACATGAATTGAACTCCTCTACAGTGTTGCAATTCAGGAGCTGCCTTGCATAATTTTCGAAGACATCGATTTGAGAGGGATGTACCACACCGCTGATCTTTTTCACCCGTGTGACTTGGCTACGGAAATGCTGAGCACATCCTTTGAGCAGTTCTTCAGATCTCGCCTGAAGCGCTGCAATTCCGCGTCCACTTGGGTCCCGGAAACGCCAGAAGTCGATGTAGGCCAGGATAAATCCTGCCCGCTGTGCTGCACTGAAATCCATGACCTGGCGGTACGTATACATCTTATCAGCATTCGGTCGCGCTCAGAAAAGTAGGCTTACATTGGCAAGAAGCTCGTCAGTGAGCTCGAGTGAACGTCGGTCACATTCCTCTGCAATGCTCAGAAAAAGCTGGAAGAAATGCACTCGGAAATGTTCTGCGCTGCTGCCGTTCAAGAAACTGATGAGTCCAGGAACCCAGCATTGCAGCTGGGTAGGTTCATATGTCGAGCTGATGAACAGGATGGAATTGCGCTGTGCCCAGAAGCGATGAGCACCGTCTGAGACTATGCCGTTTACTGCCTCCTGCTCGATTGCAGCTTTGAGAAGACATGCAGACATGAAGGGAGTCTGCATAACAACAGCGAAGACCGCACCAAACTGAGACGTACGGATGAAGTCCCGGTGTGATGTCTCGAATTTGGCGAACTCCTCCACAAAGTTCTTGCCATAGCTGCCAGAAGCTTTGAGGATGTTCTTGCGCTCATATTTGACGCGCTCGGCATTGGTCAAAACAAGGGAGATGGCGGATACGGAATGTCCAACAACGAGCCGAAGGGGTCCAGTTTTTGGATGCTCATTCACAATCTCTGCAAGTCTTTTATGTTCGGCTCGGAGCATGTGAAGCCGAGCCGTGGGCCTGGGGTGGAGATGGACGCCACCTTTTTGATAGTGAACACCGCTGCTGAATGTGTGCAGAATGGAAATGACTTTGCAGGCCTGATGATGGAGGTCAGCACCGCATGCACATTGTTTCGAAAGCTGCCCTTTGATGCCAGAAGGCCGGGATTGAGGGCGAACGATGATCATGCAATCCTCGTTGTCGCATTTGATAACTCCCTGGCACTGTCTGCGTGTCATCTTTCCCAGCTGCCAGGTATTGGCATCGGCGGAACCGCCTCTCGACCGCCGAGTGTGGTTGAAGCCCAATGAACCTGGAGACTCCGAGTGCGGTGAACGAAATCCATGGGATAGATTGTTGCGAAGTCACCATCGGGCCAACCATCCCACTCAGCCGTGCTGCTCACAGGCTCGACGGTAGGACCCGGAACCTTTGGTCGGTGTTTGCTCTTAGTAGATGAAGGGGCAGCAACACCATGTTTGGCTCTTGCTCGGTCGTTTGAGAGACTCTTGGCTTGACGATAAGGATGCATACGACTTGAAGCTTCGTCACGATTGCCGCGGCGGGTGTCCCCTGAAGCTCAGGTTAGATGAAGGTATTTCGAGTTAGAAAGAGGGATATTTACGCGGTGTATGATGAGTTAGAGATCTTGTTGACAAAGGAACAAATGCGGTGACACCACCAGTGGCATTCAACAGTGAAACGACACCGGACGGCAGGTCCTTTAGCTCAACTGTCCCAAAACTGAGTGGTTGAATCAGACGAGCGAGTCATTTGGCTTACAGATTTGGACATCCGAATCGTGCTGCGAATGTGGACGGAAAAGCTCAGCAACGGCGCGTTTTATCCGGCCCTGGAAAACATTACATATTTGGAGTGGCTATATCCGCAAGGGATATCACTCACCAGCATAAGATGGGATGATGCACCAAGAATAAGCAAATGTCGAAGCGGCTTGTGAACTGGCTGAGAAAAGGGACTGAAAGGTGCGAAAAGAGAAAGAAGACAGGTGACAGAGTAGGCGTAGGCGTGGATGGTTGCCGTAGATGGAGACAACGACTGAGGTGCAAAAAGTTTGGGTGAAACACGAAGATCTTTATTACAAGAACCGGTGTATTTATCACCCTCTTTTTAAAATTACGGGTGTCCGAAGCCTTTTTAAACTCCGCCATCGGCTCTAACCTTTTTCGTCGAGCTCACTCATGCCGTGCCTGCCGCGGCCGCGTAATATCCCATCATCACTCAACGTGTACAGCCTCGGCAAGTCCAGTAAAATGGGTCGTCTTGAATGCTCAGTCCCTGAGTTGAATTTATTTTGATTAGATTTTGCAGGCACAATCCATCTCTGTTACAGTTCCAGTTCACACCAGAGGAAGGGGATGCGAGGCCGCAAAGCGGCCGAGCAGCCGCTTGTACAGGAAAAAAAAGGAGAGTGGAGTAGAGAATGTGTACTCAGGAGAATAAGGCAATGCGAAAAAGGGTCAAGCTGCAGATACTTTATTAGCTCATCTTAAGTTCCAGGCGGTCCAGACCACCAGGGGACTGCCAACAGGACCTGACGAGGTAAAATAAAACAAGTGGAGAAGGTTTAGGCCATTATGGGGCTAATATTGTATCTGTGTGTATCAACAGAGTATATCCTTCCTGGTGTAGTGGTTAACGCCTTCACCTTCTGCTGATATAATGTTGGGAGGTCTGGTGTTCGAATCCCCTTGGTGGATTTGTTTTTGGTGTTTGGACAGGACTTAAGTATTTGGACAGAACCTAAGTGCTTGGGGACTTAAGTGTTGCGGGACTTGAGTAGAATGGGACTTAAGTTCCAGGGGGGTGTGGTCCCATGTACAGGCCAACTGCATGCAAGGCAGAACTTAAGTTCAGTGGGACTTGAGTCCTGCTGTGGTTCAGACCGCCATTAACTTAAGTTGAGCTCCTTCAATTTCATTCGTGCCAGTGGTGTGCAGCATAACGCAGGCATTCCCGATGATGTACAATTGATTGTATTATAGGATTACACTAAAGCAGCAGTTTACATGCATATCGGGTCATGCATATTGGGTCCTTCCTTTCCTTCCTTGTAAACGATCCGATCCGATGAAGAATTACAACAATGGCTACAGCAAGCAATACACGAGAGATCCGTTCCGAAACAGGGCGATAAAAAGGGTGATGTCAACTCGGGAGCAGGTTCTTGTAATGTTTTATGAGGTGAGAAGTGTCTACAGTGAACTGAGGACAATGGTCAGGGTTTGCTGTCTGCATTGGAGTTTCGTTGAGAGTACCATTTCGTCTTCTTTGCTTTGTTCTACTTGGGCGTCGGCGGCGTCTTTACAGTCCGCATGCGCATCAGCTCCGGTGCGCGGGTTTGCCCTCACTGTGGAGAAGGGTAAGGATGGGTGTATAATATAATATAGACCCGATACGAACACATTTCACTTGCGGCGTCGACAGTGTTCAAGCGGCGGAGAAACAGATCTTCAAAACCGGTAAGATATGTGGACAGGAGGGCACCAACTGAGTCCTATCCCAACCCAGAGGTTAAGTGCAGTGTCCCACGGGAGCTAAGGAATTGCTGTAACCTCTAAGTTGGTCCAGAGTGGAGTAATGTCCTTCGCGTACTTGTCCGCTTCTGTTTCTTCCTTCTTCAAGGCCAGGATCTTGGCTTTTCCTTCCTCGCTGGGAAGGAACGGATACGTTTACACTGTTCACGGGGGTGGGATAGATGATGCACTCACAGACAGGCCATCCCTTCGCGGGCGAGGTACTTCGCTGCCCGGCGTGCAGACGCGTAGAGAGCCTTTTTCTACGTGTGAAAAGCGGTGGTCCGTGCTGAGACCTTCTTGGCTTGGCGTTCTGGAATAGGGTGGGGTGAGAGTATGAAAATGAAAAAGATGCAGAGCTCCGAGTCAATGCGCACTCTTATACTCGCTCAGGAATCTATTCAGCATTTCGGCGCTATTGTCACGTCAGACGGGTGCAAGTAAAGCTTAGAGGTGCCCACCCATTGTCATTTTCACTATCCATGTCAGCGTCTTCGTCCTCCATGGCCTCGGCATCCCGGACTGGGTCGAAATCGTCCTCGTTCTTGAACGACACGGCAGTGGGACGTGTCAACTGACGCGGTGAAACGGCGTAACATAAATGCGCGGCATCTAGGGCTAATTTTGCGATTTCCTATGACCAGTATTTATACGACGGGAAGCAACTAGCACTTCTGTTGTTACTAGCATACCAGCTAGTACGCAGACCACTTGTTAGGTGATATGAAGGAGAGTCAGAGCAAGCCCTAACTGCTGACTGTAGCACGAGGCTGCGCTAGTGTGACGCGCTAGCTGCTAGCTGAGTGTACAAACAACCAGGGATTAAACCATTGCCTATACATTCATGAGACATGACCTAGGAGACTCCAGTAGTCCAGAGATGACTTGGAACGGAGCTAGCGAGGGTCTAGCAGACGGATATCTACGATGGACATACAGCTAGGGAACTACGCCTTGAGCTAGGAAGCTCGGCGCGGTAACCGGTAGTACTATCTAATCTCTAGATAAGCAACTAGGCGATGCTAGGCGGAATAACCCTACTAGCGATCGGCTAGGGCTTTGACAAAGACATACCACGACATACGAGATGCGGAAGCGCGCGGCTAGTGCCCGATCTGGGCAGCTAGGGCGAAGGGGAATAGCCAGTCGGCTATTGGAGCGGAGCTAGGGACGATCGCACAGCCTGTACCGATGACCGGAGGGTGGATCGACGTCCTGACCAACGAGCTATGACAATTTGATGTCGGTCGCAACACTGCGTCGCCTAGATGTAATAGATCGATGCTCTGACAGAGTAGAGATGACCTAGATCACCGGCTACATCGCCGGTTGATCCAAAAAGGGGTACTCGTCATAGACGGAGGGCTGAGGATCCAGTGATATACCCACGGTTGAACACCAGCCAGTCAGCGAGGCTGACCTGGCGTATACCAAACCAGTCCCAAAACCAAACGGCAGTCGTCTCATTGGCTGACCGTATTTCTTATCATCTAATATTGCTTATTGTATTATTCAGCTCGCTTTCACATGTAACTCACACCTAGTAGTATAAAAGGGAGCGCAGGACAGACTAGGGTCTAAGAACATTACGCCCCAGACTTTGGACGAAGCTGGTGCTAGTGGACTCAGGCTGCTAGTGGAGGTTGATACCGAACTTCACTTGTAGTAGTCTTTATATTGGAATCAGTAACTGTGGACTCTGGAAACATCGAGTGACTAAGTTGAGGATTTCGTGTTGTTGGTCCTAGACCTCCACATATAAAACAAGGGTGTTCTCTTCGAGACCCAGCTGCAGTTTGCGCTAGTGACTTTGTCTTCACCCCGACACGACGGAAGCTCTGTTGTAGTGTGTTGGGTCGCTTGCTAGGTGGATTGTGTGTTGACTTGAGCCCACTAAGAAGAGGACGGACTAGGTGCCCCCACCTCTAGTTTGGCTATAACTTGTCAGTTACTTCGCCTTCACCCCGATATAGACGGAAGCTCTGTCGTAGTGTGTTGGGTCGCTAGCTGGACGCTTGTAGTGAGCTAGTGCCGATAAAAGCGGAAAGGTTCCTGTTCTTGGTTAAGGAATAGGTCGGCGGTCAAGGAGAGTCTTGCCGTTTGAGGATTGAAGTCCATTTGTTGTTAGCCTCAGTAGTCTTTGGGGCTGCCCTTAGCGAGGATTTTCACAAACCTACATACTCTGCCCTGGTGTTCTCGACCTAGCGGTCCAGCCATCTTGTATCCACCCCATATAAACACACCCCCGGACCATCCCTAGGTTCCTAGCAGTGTTGTTGTTGGCAGCTGCATATTGCTAGTACGTTGTAGAGTGTGTTGTTGGAAGCCTTTAAATCAAACTTGCGTTTGTTCAAACCTGCTGGTCGCATACTACGGCCCGGACCCGAACTCACAAAGAGAAGCACTTAGATCTTTGGAGGTAGATTGGTTGTGGTTGGTTGTTTTGGGTGTTTGTTCGCAATACCTATCAATCAGCTATTCCTAGTCATATAAGAAGTGCACTGTTTCACCGTATACGGTCACAGCTGTAAATTTACGGACCGTGACCGTGTGGATTTCTTTGTTCACGGTACGGTCAAAAATTCAACCGTAACCCTCCGTATCGACCGTAACGGCCGTAACGGGCAGTCAAATCCGGGTTTGCCGGACCAAGACCATATGCAATTAACTTCTTCTGGTGAGTAAGTATCCAAACAGTTCGTGAAAAAAGATTGCACCCTTAATTTCAGCGGATATCGACCTACCGTATTTCACCGTGAAAAAACGGCCCGGTATTGACCCTCAAAAACGAACCACGGCACGGCACCGTGACCGGATTACGGTACCGTACTCCGTGGCTACACGGTTACGGTGGCCAGCCCTAGACAGGATGAATGAAAGGATAAATCAACGTAAGGTAATGAACATAAAGTAAAGAGATAAGATATACCGCTAACACTCCCCCTCAGACCGTGAGCCTGAGACCTTGAGAAAGTCGCAAAGTCTTGACTGAGTATATGCGGGGAGGGTGCGAGTGCGACTCGCCCAGTCGCACTGTCAGCCCCGGAGTCGCACTGACGAGGCCGTCAACAGTGTGACTCGAAAGGCTGTCAGTGCGACTCGCTTCAAGCCATTGACAGTGACAGTCACAGGTGGAACACATGATGAAATGAATCAAATGATGCGAACAGCCATGCCGTTTACTTGCCGTAGGCTTGATAAATTTGAATTTATGACACCACTGGGTGGTGCTGTGAAATTCAAGGTCGACCTGAGCATGTATTCTAGGCAGCACACTTGGTATCTAAATAAATAAGTATTCTGGGCGCCCAGAAGTTGAGTTCGCTGGACATATAATGTACGGCTATTCTGCAAGGAAGTTGAATCCCAAGCTAGGGTTAGGTTTAGGGTTTTAGGGTTACTTTACCTATTTTCCCACCGGGGTGGGGGGAGCCTCCTTAAAATAAAAATAGATAATTGGCGCACATATAGCTCTTGGTGAGAAAACGACATTCAATCTATAAACTTTGAGTGTGCTCCCAATTGTTGTCTTGCTATGGATGTTTTGATTGCAACAGAATTTTTTTACGAGGCTTCGCCAGCCTGTGGCCCTGTTGTGATCAAAATTTCCATAGCAAATCAGCAGTTGGGAGCACACCCATATAAGGGCAACCTCAAGACCTGAGCACCAACTCAAGGGTTCTGATGAGGGAGGATCCAAAGATAAATTAGTTACTAGTGTACAAGATAAATACAACACACCTGCTGAGGAAAAACCCAAAGAGAAAACGCTCTAAAGACCCACGCACACTATTCTAGACAGGAGGCTGTACTACTTGGAATGATCAACAGGTGACAGATATAAGATGAAGGCTATACTACTTGGAATGATGGAAGAATGACAGATGAAAGATGAACAGGTGAGGGATGGACAGATGACAGATGCACATGATTGATTTGCTATGGACATTTTGATCACAACAGGGCCACAGGCTGGCGAAGCCTCGTAAAAAAATTCTGTTGCAATCAAAACATCCATAGCAAGACAACAATTGGGAGCACACTCAAAGTTTATAGATTGAATGTCGTTTTCTCACCAAGAGCTATATGTGCGCCAATTATCTATTTTTATTTTAAGGAGGCTCCACCCACCCTGGTGGGAAATAGGTAGGTATCAGCTTACTTTAATTTTGATCCACGCTGATAAACCAGCTTTTGCTTTAGCCTGTGGCGGTTGTTGTGCTATATCCGGGCGTGGTTTCGCAGCAGCCGCAAGCCTGGACCATCTATCGCAATCTTCATGGGCACTTCATGTAGCGGCACTACAACTTATCCCATCAATTGACCAGTTACCTGTTCACTCCTGCTGTCCTTCGGTCTTGGTGCAAGCTTCTGGTGTGTTGAACCTCGGCAATTATGTTCGGCCATTGCCGATGATCACAACAATAACCATGCAACACCGATTTCTGACCAACAGATCTGGTGGGAGGGAAATATATGAACTAAATGAGGCGGCTTTCCAAGCATTCAACTGTTTAAACTGGAAACTCCCGCTCAAACGGTCAGTTTAAAACCAGATTTAAATCACCCGTCGAACGGCCGTCACGGCCGTTGTTTGACGGGCCGTAGAGGGAGCTCCAAAATCTCCGACGGGACAGGCATGGCACCCGTTCTACGGGTGCCGTCGAGCCGTCGCCATGGTAACGGGCGGTAGCCCTAACAATGAAAACTCCAAACTTTATCGCAGATATCATCCTGGTGAGTAATATGCTCGCAACTAGGAAGTCCACTGGCGGTCGCCGGTGGCCACCGATGGTTACCGGCGGCCATTGGCGGATACTGGTGGACGTTGTTTAGCAATGTATACCATCAGAACCACCGAACACCGCCAATCACCACCGGAAATCAGCGGCTCCTTCCTTCCTGTCCGCCAACAAATTCCACTGGCTTTCGCTGTATACCGCTGGAGAACTCTGGGCAATCTGGAGAGGCGTTTCAAGTCCACATGAAGTTGTATTTGCCGATATCCGCCAATCACCAGCGGAAAGCGCCGGACCTCCATTAACTCAACTGACACCGAATTCCGCCAAATCCCGATGTTTCTTGCTGGAACTCGCTGGGGACTGCTGGTGAGCCGAAGTGGTCGTTTCATGTCCACATGCAGGCACAATGATTGCGCAATAATTACGGAAGGAGCTTATCATGGCCCCGCCTTTTTAAAGGCACCACCCCAAGTTCTTTCTGCCCCCCCAAAATTCTGTCTTCTATGGCGACACCTACACCGGCTCTTCAGCTCTCTGACCGTCCCCTCGATAAAAAGCTCTTGGCCGAGCTCAAGAGCATTGCCAGCGCGATGGGGTTGGAGCCTGGTGACCTCAAAAAACTCAAAATCTTGGCCTCGATTCGGGCGCACATCAAGAGTGTCCCTGAAATCGCAGACGACCCGCGCTTCCTTCCTTTATTTTCCCACCGCACTGCCCCCGGTGTCGGGGGTAAAACGAGCACTGGGAAAGCGGCCGAGGAAGCGGTGGAGTCAGCTAAGCCCAAGCAAGTGGCGACTGGGTAAGCTTTCCAATTTCGAACAAGTTTGTTCTTGATTCCCTTGCAGTGCGAACAAGGCCCTGCTCTCCAGCGGCGTGAAGACCGATCCGCCGCCACAGTATAAGATGCTTTTCTCGGGCGCCAGAAATGAGAAGCAGGCCACTGCTGATGCGTCTGACCGTGAGTTGGTTCGTTTACTATTGGCATTCCTCCCATCTGAATTCATCCCAGTTTCGGACACTACTGGCGATGAAAGTTGTCCACCTACTCCGAGTCCCGCGCCAAAGCCCGAGTCCAACACTGAGTTCATCAAGCAAAAGATCGAGCGCAAGCATGGGATGTCAGATGAGCTTACTCTCCGCACAACCTTGGGGAAACACTGAAGGAATATTTCATCTTCAGGTGTCGTCAGGGTCAATTTCTTTGATCAATCTAACCATTCGGCTGCCCCGCGCCAAGTTCTGGTCGACGACTTTCCCATCGATGTCGCTGTTTCCGTAGACGGCACCAAGAAGTTTATCACACTTCTTTCGGACCTCATCCCTGCGGCGATCCAGAATGACTCGCCCATCAAAGGTATGTCGTCCGTAATGGATCGATGTATTCTAATTATTTTTTCTTAGAGCGCGGTGGACGTCTATATCGCCCCAATGTCCGCCATGAGGCATCCCACCACCATATTGGCAAAATCGACGCAGTCCTGTCCGGTACCGCCAAGCCCTTGTTCACGCGGTGGCTCGATGAGTACGTCCTCCGTCCCGCAGATGATGGTGGGTTTGTTTGCGACGTGTTCTGGGATATGTTGGGAGCAAGTGCGACGCCTTGACCTGGGGTGTTGAGCAACGAAGTAGCGGGGGTCGAGGTAACTCAGGTGTGTGACGTTGTATCATACCTGTCCCTACCACATTCTAACTCATGCCTCAGCCCTTGAATGGAGACGCGGGATCAACTCAGGTGCGTGTATGCTCTCTCATATTCCTCCTTTTCAAATTCTGAGTCTCGTTCCCCTCGTTTTCAGCCCATGATCGAGCGGTTGGAGTTCACTGGCGCCGGTTCGGATGTTCCCTTGGACATCGCGAACAACTGCGCGATGCGGAACCCTTTCCACCTAAACACCCCCGCGGGGCTCCGTGAGCGCTTCGCCGCGTTCTTGCACCAGCAGATCAAGGAGGCCGTGGATGGTATTCCTGATTACAAGTTGGAATGGGCTCGCTGCAGCTTTGCGGGCCAAATGCGCGAGCGGTACATGTTGCAGCGGGCTATTTTTGAGTTCCTGACTGGGTGGGGGCGTACTGGCGGCGGCTTTACAGTTCCCAAAGGTGGCTTCTCAGTTTCTTGTTCGTCTGTCCATCACTCAGTATTATTTAGGCTACCAGGAGCTCGACGGGGTCTCGTTCAAGAAGGACTTTGTCTACGAGGTCCTGAATATTAAGAGCTCGAGCGCATCCGATACCGACAAATGGTTCTCACCCAACATGCTGGAGAATGCCCCGGCTGCCAAAGAGTGGGTGGCTACAGGAGGGGGAACTCATGACGACAGATTCAACAAGATGAAGTCGGCGCGCTTCAAGGAGTATCTGCGCGAAGATCATCGTGACGAGCACACAGCCCGTGGGTCCGGTAAAAGTTCTCGTCGGCGCCGCAGCTCGATCTCTACTAGTCCTGGTCCCTCCCGCAAACATAGACGATCCGACGATGACACCGAGGAAGATCGCCAGCGCCGCGGTGGGAGGAATGGGAAGAGATTGACGTCGCAGGATTTGGACTGGGAACGAGCCGCCGGTTCAGCGTTGTTCGATTCAGCGTAGTTAATTTCATCCAGACCCTCTGCCTGCTTTGCGCTTTCAATATGAATCCGTTTGGCGTCAATTGTGTGCCGGAAGACCCTTCCGACTTAAAAATCCCAATAGCACGTGAATATTCTTTTCAGGTTCCAATTGGGACGGCGATGACAAACTGATAACGTCTTGGAGTCCGATCCCCACCATGACTGCCACGGTAAGGGATCTTATCCTCATTCTTGAGGCTTTCTTTCCCGGGGATCTTGCGCTCCAACAAGCACTTTATCTCCTCGGCGTCATTCTCTCACTATATCCACTGTTTCGCCTTCATCGCAATCAGCAGAGACAGCCTCCACGGCGCGCTAGGACTGCATGGCTTTCGAGCATCCGCGATCTCCTAGTTGCGGCATTCCAGCCAGAGGATGCTGAGTTTTCGATCTGGGCATCTGGGCTCGACCGCAGCGGGGAATACGCCGATTATATTTCCGATGACTTGGGTGGTCTGTATAGAATGCTCAGCCTTAATCCGGATAACCTCACAGCACCCTCTCCCCCATCTTCGTTTCCTGCTCCTCGCATCATCCTCTGCACAACACACATATCTTGTATCTTCTGCCCCCCAGGCGATTCAAATATAATCCCAACATTGCGACGACAGGAAAAGCCCCAGTCTGTGTGGCTTCTCGATAATGCCTGTCGGTGGGTTGAGGCAGACCTTCTTTTAGCCCATTGCATCTCATGCCATGCCGATTATTACCCCGACTGCGTCACATACCGAGACGGGGGAAACAAACGGAGGCAACGGCTGGACATGGCACCCCAGTACTTGCGAATTTCGAGGCACGGAATCTGGGCAGATAGGCGGTGACAGACCTGGTATTGGGGCACCCGGGCATTTATTCAAATCTGCTCGCGTTGCAACATACTATAATGTACTTCACTACATTACGGCGTCATCTCACAAGAGCTAATGCTGGCCTGAGCAGTTAGCTAAGAGGGATATAATGTGTCTCGAACCATTAGAAAGGCGCTGGACAACAATCCTGGTAAAGGGTTGAAGTGGGAAGTCGCTAATGGAGCAATCGCGGAAAGTGCCTTACCATCCTGGAAACGGATTGGGGCTACTGCACATCCCTGACTAAGGGCATATTACGAGGGAACATCCTTCTGAACCAGAGGGATCATTATTGAGCATCATCTGACGTCTCTAGAACTGCCAAGAGAGGACTGGACTTGGTCGATCTAACGGGTGACTAAGGAACTGTACTCGGGTACTAGGAAGCGGCGGCTATCACGATTTTCAGACAAATCACTTAAGCGGTTCAAGGCGGAACCATTTGGGCGGACGGTTACCGAGGAGGGTAACAGAGTGCTGACGAGGAGGTCGGCTAAAAAGTTGACATATCAACAATATCCCATCACGATCGTTCTAAGCGATGTAGATCTTGACTCATCGCTAAGCTCGGCTCGTTGATGTTTCTTACAAATCTCTCTCAATTTTACTAATTGCTTGATATCCGACAGGAGTTCATCGGCTAGCTGCTATACCACTAGTCATATACCCTGAACCCTATTGCATGTTTGTATCTGTCTCGCTTATATTGAGAATCCTGTAACGTATTTAAGTGGATGGTTATGGGAGGAACGCCAGTGAATCTCACCCCACCTGTTGGACGCGAAGTTACTAGACTTCACGCTTAACCGGTAGAGTAGTCATTCATTCGGAGACACCCAGAAGCTATACCAAGTTTCGTTTGTTTTCCCTGTTTGAATATTATCTGTGTTGGATTTGGATCTTTATAAACGACGCGTGGACATATTGGATTAACGGAACGGACGCGTGGAATATAAGGAAACGGATCAGACTTGACAATTGGTTGTAATCTCGCAAGGATTAGCAATCGCGGATACTATTTGGAATCGGGATTCATAAGAATCACTTGCTTTACGCATCGGAGTATCATCTCCAAACCTAGACCCACATCATACAAAACCGTTGAACATAAAATCTCGTCTGTCTATCGCGATTGCGCCTAGAACGGATTCGAGCAAGTTTTATCTATACGACTTGTAGACCTGTAAAGTCTTGCTTATCAAAGAGAACTAAAGTTCAAATTGCCACAATCTATACTGGATTAGAACCCCGAACTTGCACGAAGACTATAGTGTTTGAGTTGTTGTAGTTGCATTATCGAACCGCGTATTCATTTACAAGGTTTGTGTTGTGGTTATTTCACCGCTTGCCCCATAGTCAGCGTTTCAGCGGATCGCATCGCTTCAAGAGAATGCGTTAAACCGATTCCACGGCGGCTGGTCGAATTTTGCGGATTGGATCAACGACTCAACGGGGGCGAGGCGAAATTTGACCCATCGACAGTCCCAACGTCTATTTATGGAGCACTTTTCCCGACGTCTCCTCCTCTTCCACGAGAAAGATACCTATTTCTCGTGCGGCGCTCATCCCAACACTCATTCGCTCTCAGAGGCAGTCCGGTCTGCAATTGGAGTCAACGGGGGCGTACTTGGAGCTGCGATGTCAGATGGATGTGTTGACTGTACCCATCTCAAGCGATATCATTCCGATCTCATCGCAGACGGGGTTGTGCTTGGAGACGAGCTAAACGTCGCCGGAGTATCTCCCGAGGCGAATACGAATGAGGTGAGTGAATCCGATTGAAATCGCATTCTCACACTCTAATTTAGCCATCTCTCCAGCTTCCTGATATCCCGGCCGACCCCGCGGCAGACCAATTACCTCCTCCGCAACAGCAGCAAGCGCCCGGGGAATGGATGCCCCGAGGCTATACTCGCCTCACTGTGATGGATGGCAAGACAATCTCGCATCGGGTGCGTCACTCATTCATACTTGAATCTTGTTAGTTAATATTTTTGGATAGAAATGCGCGTTGGATATTTGCGAGGGGCCGTTGGTGAATTATAAGGACGGTCGATTTTGCGACGGACATAGCAATCTTCGCGATGTATGCGGCATCATTCCCTGCGGTCGACCTGTTCGCCAACCTGGAGCGTTGACGTGCGACGATCTTCTGCACATCGACTGGCAGCGGAAATACGACAACAGATTCTCACGGATGTCATTCCCAGGCGTCCAGCGTGTTATACGCCGACAGCAAGCAGATGGGGAGAACAGTGGAGAGACGGGACCGGCACTTCGTATTGAGCTTGGCGCACTCGGAGAAACTCCCGGGAACCAGGTTGTCCACTCATTCAGGGCAAAGACGACTTACTGCTTGCAGACAGTCCAGTGGGCTTGTGCTTACCCAATCGGTTGGGGAAAATGCTATCGTTCTGAGAGTTCGCCCCAGGTCCTGGCCATTTTGGACAGAATCTGGGCTGAATATCCAGAGTCGAAACCAAGTTTCATTGCCTACGATGACACATGCAGCCTCCTTCGTCATATTGTTACTCAAGATTCGGACAGTACCTGGCTTTTGACCACAAAATTCATTGTGGATGCCTGGCACTATATCGGCCATCGTGCGACCGACATCCTGTGTCGACTCTGGTGCAATCCTGCTCCCACAAATGGTTCTCAACCCGACTTGATTCTTGTCGCCCAGGATGGTAATGGATCCACCCATCAAACATGTGCGTTCAACACCGAAACCGCCGAGCAACTGAACTCGTGGCTTAGCGGCTTCGAGCCGCAGTTGCGCCAGATGTCGGATGTCAATTATGACTTCTTTGTCCATGTTCTGATGATGATTTATGCGGAACGTGTTCAGAAGCAGGTGGAAAAGAAGGATTTGGGACTTTCGGAGGAGTTTTGGGCAGAGGCCACTGGAGTATGAGTTGATTCTGATTGTAACAAGAACCATTTCGATGAAAAACCTCTAAGAATATAATGGCTTCCTAGAGTCTGATCAAATGAGCCGTATGTCTTCTACCCAGAACAGATACACCTTGCTGATCAAGCTTGCTGTTGTATGAAAGCCCAGGTGAATGTTGTTCACCAAGATTTATCTTGGGCTCAGAAGATTTCTATTGACCCATAGATGAAAGTGTGGGCAGCACCACTTGAATATGTGGAGCGATAATACCTGTGTAATCGGGAGAACAGTGGCTTGTCCTAATCGGGAATGTTGAAACTTGGGGCAGCGACGGATGCGAACCGCACTTCTCTAGATTAATCTTGAGCATAAAACATAGGTATTTAGGACTTAATGATGCTTTTGAACATGTTGGAACAATATTCAGAGTCACCTAACCCTTGCAATCAGCAAGACACAAATTGAACCGGCAAGTGTTTTTGAAATTGAATTTCCTATACAAAATACAACCAAAGACAAGGAGATTGAGTCAGGAGGTCCATCGTAAACCACTGTCAACCACTGGAAATTGATTCGGCTGAAACCAGTGGAGGCCATCCAAATGGAACGGCATCCAGTGGAATCCAATGGATTTGTTGGAATAGAGTATCCATTGTAATGCAGTGAAAGCCAGTGGAATGCAATGGAAACTGATCTATACATGAGATTCTCAAGCCACTGGACTCCAGTGGAAGCCGGCCAGGAGTGAGGATGACACACTGGATTCCAGTGTAATGACATTGCTCGGCAATGTCAGCCGCCATCAGCCACTGCCGACCAATACCGATCAGCCGGTTGCTAGCTCCGCGTATATTACTGATCCTGGTTTGGATGACGGTGCCGAGCTCTTGCCGTTCTCGTGTATCATGCCCAGAGCTGTAGAGCTTCACTTGCTGCAAGAACGTGGACTGTGTAGATGCCTATCAAAAGCCAAAGCCCAGCGAACACAGCACATACCCGCCCTGCACCCGGACCACCAAATAGCGCGACAAATCGTCTAGCACGCATGGCGGGCCGCGCCTTTTTGAGCTCTTCGTCGATTTCATTATTTCCTGCGGACATTGAAACACCGTTATTATTCCACCTGCTAAGCAAGCATAAAACAGGATAAAATCGGAATACTCACGCACTGTAGCTGCGTCAATCTCCGGTGCAGACTTAGCCGAGTGGCTTGGCCGAATGGCTTGCGCCGCTTAGCGGAGTTTGAAATGGCTGTGGCGGGCGGGTGTGGCGTGGCTTGTGGCGTGGCGTGCCTTGTGCTCACTTACACCAGACCTCTTCACTGTGAGTATTTCGCTAATTTCTCCACATTGGTTGTCCGCCGCTGCCTCCCTTCTTGATGAATGTACTGACAGCTTTCCCATCAATGCTGCCGCCGACGACATTGATTCTGCCGGCCGATGTTGAACATTAAATCCGAATATGCTTCTTTTGCGCATTATCACAGCTCCAGGACATCACAGGCGAGAAACTGAGTCGAATTTACAATGACAAGCAGCAATTAATTATCAGAAACAAACTAATTCAAGTTGAGTGTAGGAGTCGATGGTGAAGATCCTGGTAATTACTATAGCTTTTTATTTATACTATGAAGGCAAGTCATACTAAATTTACTAGGAGTCAGAGAATTACTTTGAGTGAACTACGGGTACTGCCAGTCACTACGGTTGTTTGCGAACAACTGTGCTTCGGTTCGTAATATAGGACCTACATTTGGCTTGTTGAGGTAAGCTAAATTCTAGCATGAATTGCTAGTGTGCTTACCGAGACGCTTACCCCCAACACCATCTCCTCTTGGTGTTCTACATGGTTAATTTGAATGACCTGGGAGCTCACTAGGCAACCTTCGCAAAGGTCAACTATTGAGTCCTATGGTTCAAATTGAATCCCGCATTACATTTGACACTCGACTCAATGGCAGATTTTTGATGTCACAACTTGTTCCTACATATCTCGAAAAAAGGTCGCCCACTTCCTCAAAGATGTAGCTGAAACCTGAAACACAAACCAACCTCGGAACACATCAGTAGCAAATAGCTTGTGCCGACAGTAAACCTGCTGAACCCCATCATTCTCAAGCGGGACGCCTGGAATACAACGGGTTATCATATAGAATACCTGTAGATGTCTTCCTGAGTCTTATCTGTCAACCCTTCACCGCCGTTGTCGTCGCAAGCCACATCCCCGCCCAGTTTGATGGCATCAGGCGGAATGGCTTGTGATGGCTTAAGACATGTTCAACCGTGCTCAAAACAAGGCAGAATCTATCTAAACCTCTTACCACATGATCTTGACGAGTTAATTAGACAGCCAGAAGAGTTTCCTGACCTCCTAGTTGCATAATCTCATCACTTTTGGTCGCAAGCCATGTCACGCCCAGTTTGATGCCATCAGGCTGAATGGCTTGTCAAGCCAACAAAATGGCTTGCAAGCCATTCGGCCGGGCGTGGGCGTGGGATCCCACCCAAATCCACGCCCCCGCCCAATACAAGCCATTTGGCGCGGGCACAAGCCACTTTTGCAAGCCAAAAATGTCACTCTCATCTCCGGCGTGGCCCAAGACCAACGACAAGTGTGACTGGGCGTCATAAAGAAATAGCTGAGTACAGAGGTGGGTTTCGACGTGAGAGTTTGGGACAAAGTTCATAAGGCACAGCCTCGAGGAAACGCCGCGGTTTACGGCTGCACCGCCTTTGAGGTTCGGCAGACCTCGGGGTTTGAATCTCCATCACTTATGCCGCCTCGGCTCTGCTTCGATCAGGCTGCCGGTCAACCGCCGGTATTCTAAAGTATTAGTTCTCAAACTCGCATGCAAGATCAACTGGCTAACAATCAATGATTGTCGTTGTCGATTCAAAAGAGGGGTATACACACAATATACATACGAATATCAAGCTCACGGACAATAAGCATCTCCCGCTTCCGATTGGACTTCACGCCTCAGCAGACTCACTACCAGTCTGCGGTCGATTTCAGCCACTTCCGATGCCTGTAGGGACCGCTCAAACAAGGGTCGAGCGCACTTCCAATATTCCTCGGCCTGCGTCCGATTTCTCCTGATTTGTGCAAGATCGCCGAGGCGCAGCATGCACTTTCCATTGTAATGAGGCAAGTCCATCCCGGCAAACCAAAGTAGTGTCGTTTCAAGGAGGTTCCGCGCCGTAGCCTCTTCAGCAGGGATGAAGATATCCGCGAGAAAGAGTAGCGCCTTGTAGAGCCCCAATTTATCCTTCATTTTCAGGGTGTACGCCAAGTAAACGACCGGCGCAGTTGTCTCCCATTCAGCGGCCCAGCGGGCCGGGTCGGCGAGCTGTTCGAGGCAGAACGCAATACTACCGGGATCCGACTCTGGTGATTTGAGGTGCTCCCGGAATATCTTCTTGACGATGGCGGCATTGCCCTTCCTGAGTTCCACATCGGCCGAAACCATCTCGCAATACACGAGTGCAGGTGGAATTTGCAGAGTTTTGAATATCAGCTTCGCTTCGTCCAAATTCCGGCGAATTTCCTCCTCCAGCATCCCGATTCTCACTCCGACCGCCGCAATGTTAGCAACTGTTCGAGCATACATTTCTGGATCATCCTCCGCCGACGTACGTTGAATGATCTGGGTTCGGATCCTATGGGAATCGGCATACTCGGATTTCAGGAACCGAATCTCGCCTTCGTCACCCATAATCTTGAGAGTCAAGCGCTTGGAAGCCGCGCCGCACATCCCCGCAAGCGTTTTCGCTCTCTCGACTCTCGACAATGCGCGGGGATAATTCCCGGACTGTGACCAAGCGATCGCCGCAAGACGGAGGGTCATAACTTCATCACCGAAATTCCCAGACAACCTCGTGAATCGAGGTATTTCAGCCGTAAGACTGAGTGTGCCAGCGAAGTCTCCCATGACAAGCTTGATATGCGCGAGGTCGATCAGGGCGACAGCCTGCTCAGCTGCGTCGCCGCAGGATCGTGCAGCAGCAAGTGCCATTTCGGTGAATGTCAGGGTGTTGCGAATGTCCCTTTTATAGCGGAAATAATGACGGGCCGCTGTTCGATAAAATCGCGCTATCATTACCGTATACTGTGTCAGAAAGGCCGTAGGATTTCAGAACAAGGAGTTCACCTTCGAGAAGCGGATCGCTAAGATCCTGGACAATAGACTTTCCCCGATTCGCAAATACCTCCACATCCATGGACGGAGGGTGTTCCAACTCGAGCACCTCCACAATAGAGTCCATCTCCAGCCGGGGTTCGCCGAGCTGAGATAAAATAGCGGGAACCCGCTCCATCAGCGAACTGTTACCGCGCTGCGTTACTCGCATGAACGAGTTCAGGGCTACAATGACGCGAATGGTGGTCAGTAAATCCTCTGGATCTGTATCCAATGCTCGACCGAGGACGTGGTGAAGGTTGCCCAGATTCGGGGTTATTTGGCTGACGACAGCCACCATGTCTTCCCCGTCATATAGCTGGTGCAGATCCAACAGCGCCAGGAAATAATTGCACAGGGACCGCACCAAGGACTGTGAAGGTGGATTAAACTTCTGTATGTGGTTCCGAATGGCGCCGGAACATCTAAGCCTCTTGTTCCCAGTCTCGTGGATCAACGAAGCCGCCTGTAAGATATCCCTGCAGCCTAGAATGTCGTCGATAGGCACGTTGCTCTGCATGAGTTCCACCTGTGAGAGTCCATCTGGGAAAGCCGAGAGCAAACTCAATAGATCCTTAGCGCTGCGGGTGATACGGGGACTCGAGACGGCGAATGTGATACAGGCATCCAAGTTCGACACTTGGTCATCCGGTAGAATCGAGGGCCTCTCCGCGTTCAAGCGAGTCAACACATCAGAAGAACCCTCGCTGTGGACTGAGTGTGCTAGGAGATCCACCGCTAGCGGATTGTTGCCAGTGAGCTCAAGGATTTGTTGAACTTCCTCCGCGTTGTGGGAGTCGCCGGCAATGGCCACGAAGAGCTGCCGGGAAGCATCATCGGACAAGACCCCCAGGGATAATTCAGACCAGCCAAGCATGATAGGTTTGCGTAAGCCGCTCATCGTGACCTGTCGAACATCAGGAGACGACATTAACCAAAGCTGTTCGAGCTCACAACAAGTGCAAGATGATCCACACCGGTCAGCAGCGAAAGGTACTCTTCAAGCTTCCCGGACCCCACTTGCTCCCACCCGCTATCCAACCCGTCCACAACCAACAGAGTCGGTGGCCCTCGAGAAAAGTGATCCACGACTGCGTTGCTCAAGTCCCCGCCCGCCTGTAAACCAACGTGTAGACCAATCAAGACGGCGAGCTCAACGCCGCTGGCCGCGGATTGAGCATCCACAAAGATTCGCCGCTCAAATTTAGCGCAGATATCCGGGTGGGTTAGAGCGGCCTTCGCAAGGGTCGTTTTGCCCATTGCCGGCCCACCAAGGATTACGACCTTTGGCGAGTCTTGCGCAAGGGCTGTGACAAGTTGCTCGAGTTTCGATCCACGCCCGTAGAGTGTTGGCGGAGACAAGTCATTCTGAGTTCCGATTTAGGAGTAATTCTCAAATAGCGAGTGATTGGCTCACCACTACTGGTTTATCGGAACCGGTCCCACTGGAGGACCTGATTATCTGGAGGACTCTTTTCTGCAATGAATTCATTCCTTCATCGGTCGGGGGGCCGTCGATCTAGGGTTTTACATCCATTCAGTTGCATTTCTACAAGGAAATCAAGTCTCATTCGAACCTTGAACACCTCTAGAGCTCGGACCAATCCTGAACGACACTCCTTGAACAGCGTCTCCGCCTCCTCTGGAGTCAAGGCGTAATTGGTCTGGTTCTCATCTTGCACCTCAACGAACGTGTATATTTTGCGCAAGGTTCTTTTTAGATGTGTCAGTTGTTAACTTTAGCGCTCACATAAAAAAGACGCACTCATTCAGGACTCCTAGCTCGGATAACATTGTTACCGGTAGAGGCCCCGCGGTATCCGAGTTCGTGAGGCACTCGAGAAACCCATACAACACACGGTGCACATCCGCGATGAACGCGAAACAGTCTCCCTGGTTTTTTGTCGCGTTCTAGGTGTTGCCGTGAGGTTATAGCTGATCGAATGCCGGAGAATGTACAACTAACCTCTACCATGGGGATCAAAGCCCTTGCTACTGCGCACATGGACGCAACAAAGGGGGTCTCGAATGTGTCATCGAGATAATCCAAGACAACCAGAACTCGAAGCAAGGGGATTTCGTTACGTTTGAACTCTGCTGTAGAGCCAACGGTGCTGGGGAGCATCTTGGAATGAGTTTCAGCGATCAAAATCCCAGACTTATATATCTTGCCATTGTTTATCATTGCACATGAGCCTCGTAGACAGTTGTACTTGGAAATCGCACGGTTCCAACAGATATAGCTGCTTCGCGTCCCACACTACGGAGCTTTCAAAACCCGCCCGGAGTGGGTACAATGATATTGGCCATAAGCCATCTAGGCGCAGCTTTGGATAGCCCAGGACGCCGGTGAATTTTTTACCTATGCAGTTATCTATGGTGGAAGCCTTCCGAGTCGTCTGCGCGGTACTTTACGGGACGGTTAGCGATGCGTCGGCATTGGGCATTTTGACATTGCTTCGACATCGCTTCGACCGCCTCGCGCGCGCTTGTTTTCGAGTTCCATTGCGAACAGCCTCTCGAGACATTGACAGATTAAGATGCCACATAGCCTGTTCATCCTAGCTTTCCCGATTGTCTTGACGTATGTCAGATATAAATTCGTTCGTGCGGTTAAAGTGCCATTGGCCACCGAGTTCCTTCTCCAACTCTCTTCGACTGGGAGGCTACCTTGGACATCCGACATCGGGCAGACGTGGAGACTCACATCAGACTTTTGACAGATCTGTTGCGGCATTGTACAGCGTCAAAAAACGCCAAAAACGCCCCAAAACGCCCCAACTGGCAACGCCAACAATTTTTGCCGAAATTTTGACAACGCCGAAACAACTTCTGTGATATCATCAGAACGGCAAGTGAACTCACGGGCCTTGGACGTCCCAATGACTTCCTGCATCCATCCCAACTACTAAATTTCGTGTGGACCACAATACCTGTCTACATACCCTGCAAAACACAAAATAATTTGGGTGAGCAACGCGAAAACGCCAAAAAACAGGTGAAACACCGCAATCAAAATGTCAAAAGACTGATGCATGAGCGCCGCCGAGGCGGCACTACCATCCGACCTGTGGGGGGACATAAGGCAAAGGGAGACAATCGTGGTTGCGTGGTCGATGCGCCTACGGCGCCGCGAGGAGTCCTTATAGGTAGGAGCGAAGACAGCAAGGCATCTTGTTTCGATGACAATGTTTGTTGCGGAGGCTCGCGCCAAACTCAATCCGTTGTGTGCCATTGTGTGGCAAGAGCCTTAAGATCACCTTACTCGAGAGTCGAAACCATAAACGGATATCACACCGCCGGTGCTTCAATTAAAATGGCATTTTAGTTAGCTACGCTTTCTGAAGTATGTTAATATGCATAAATGGGCCGCAAACTCAACTTTATACATCTGATTTGGGGCTTGACACAATGTAATCTTTAATCTAATCTATCAAAATCCAAATAAATGTCCACAAAATTTCAAGTATCGCGCACATTTTGCTCACAATTAAATGCAATAAAAAAGAATGCGAATAAATGATGTTGAAATGAGTTGCAAAACTATAGATATCAGACTTGTCCATATCCCTGTCCAAACTTAACATTTTGAATTGCATTTAAAGGAAGATTAAATGAGAAGTATTTAGTTTCGTTTAAAGGTGTCTTAAACCGGATAAAAAACTTCAAGTTTAAGACACCATTAAACCCATCTGTAGATGGTCTGCAGATCATCGTTGCCGCTCTCATCTTTTCATGTCACGACAAAAATGTTGCAAATACACTATATATTAACATTGTACTAAATTTGCAAGCACATGGCGAGATATTGGGTGGAGAGATCATTGTTCGTTCTTCAAAGGCACCTTGCAGGCGGAAGTACTGAACCTGATCTTGTTTTTCCATTCCGCATACGTGTAAAGCTTGGCCGACTTTCCCTCAATGTCCTTCATTCTTTTCACGAACCACCACTCACAGTTGGTGTTCCACCATCCCGTGTCAAGACCGGATGACCAAAAGGCAGTCGGTGTTGGCCACCAGGAGATATACTTCAATTGCTGTCCATCTTCTGCCTTGCTGCTCCTTTGTCCTGGAATGAGATTAGCATATACCAGTAAGAGGTTGAATAAATGTGCCCGTTTCAACCGAGTAGACCCCGCAGATGAGGTTGATCTCGGCTGGTGTCTGGGCTTCATGCCAAAGCGCTTCTTCCCCATTCCCGTTCAACACACATGTTCCAGCCTTGAGGATGTCTTCAGAGGGGTCGAGACAAGCTATATCCTGAAAATCTGGAATAGCCAAGCGAACAAGTCGCCCGACAATGCCCCCATAGAAAAGAGCCGCACGCCCATGCGGCGGACGAATAAATGTGTCCCGGCGCTGAACGTAGACCCCAAAATCCACGAGAGTCGGTTTGTAGCTGGCAGGGCGGCAACCCAGAGTGTTGATAGATGGGGGTGTGAGAGGTGCACAATGGGCTGGTCCTTTCCAGCTCGGATGAAACTCTGCACCCAATTCCACAAGGTTGCGGATGAGAAGCACGAAATCATGGCCCCAGCCTGTCCTAGGGATTTGAAGGACGGTGGCAGCGCTCTCCAGTAAAATCGAATGACTGGAATGTTCAGAACCGCAGGGACGAACCGAATAGAGAGTTTTGTCCCGCTGACAGATGATTTCGACATCGAAATTCCACTCAAGGTCCAAGTCAGAATCAGGCGAGGTCAAATCACAAAGATCAGCTTGAAAACCTTTCAGGTCGCCCTCGAGAAGGTGCTGAAGGAAGGTCGGGAGTATCGAGGCATTGGGGACAGCCCAGCTTTCGTCGCTGCAGGCCCACGCACACATTTTAGGTTCCATCTCCCGAGAAGAACTTATGGGAGCTACAGGCTCTTCGAAGCCAAAACGGTACGTGATGGTGGACAGGACATCTTGGGTTCGCCACCCCGGCAGGTTGTCCACATCTACGTATGGATCCTCGCGGTCCAAATTGTATGCTCGCTCAAGGACTTGCATAGCCCCTTCCCCCGTCTCCTCCTCCATTGCTTGACGCCCGGGGACATCAGGAATCGAGGGAATGATATCTGCAGGTGAAGCGGGCTGGTGGAATTGGACATAGCCGTCATCGTAGTCATCATCGTCGTACATTTCCGGCTCAGCCCCTACTAGTTTGACACCCCATTTAGAGTGTCAGAACAGTGGCTATGTCCCTGGCTATGTCCATGGTGGCTATGTCCATCCATTCTGACCCCCAAAACGGAGCGGCAACCCAGTAATGGGAAAGCGAAGGTGGGAAAGATAAATGCACAGAGCAGATTGAAGAAAGACGATCTGGATTCTAGAGGCATCACATCCTTCTCAAAATACTCGTTGAGGGCGAGATTTCGGAGTTGGTGGTGAAGAAAAGATATGTGGACCTTAGGAGGACCAAGGGAGGCCAAGGTTGTGCTAGTCGTGTAGCCGAGTCGTAAAGCACGCAAGTAATGTCGGGTGGGATACAATTGATCTAGACAAGAAATTGTAATGAACACAGATAGGATAGAAACTCAGCTCAGTGTTAGGCTCAAGTCAGCTCAAGATTGCTTGGAGATACTCAGAAACGGCGAGTGTATTTAATATGTGGGTGGTGGCGAGAAGGTGGAGGTAGAGAACAAAGAGAAAGGTGCCGTAAGATGTAAATAAAGTAAATCATGTGATCCGATAGGTAAATTGAACATAATGAAAGCCGCTGCTAAAGTTGAACCCTCACACAGCATCCAGGAACTATGCAAAGACAGATAGGGAGATGTATGCTGCCCCACTCAGCGCTGAAGGTGGGTGACCAAGCCCCTTCGTATCAATCCCCAGCATAGCCCGAGATACCCGAGTTTGGGTTGAACTCGTTGCGTTGGCAGTACATAAAGAGAAAAATAAGGAATCTGGGGAAATAACAAATGAGTGAGTGTATGAATGTGAGAATCTAGTCCAGATATTCAGAAACACATAACATTATATTCTTGGCATGAACATAAAACTGCTGTTCAAGTCTCGGATAAGGTAGCTTGGGTGGAAAATATAACATGTCCAGGTCACGAAGCTGTATCCGCAATTCGACTGGAATATTGAGTTGGAACATCCAAAGGGCTCTGGATGGGAATTCGATGTGCAAGGCATGTTGCACTTCCACAGTGGAAGGATGTTCACTATTTGCTAGAACACTTTGTACAATCCAGCACACCGGGGAAAGCAAACTCTTGACCTAGGTCAAAAGGGTAAACAATATTGGTAGTTTCAGTGGACGAAAAAAAAAGAATATACTTGATGTCTTGGTGTAGTACAAAACCAACCCTGAAAGAGCAAGTGGCAAGCACCCTATTGGGGATCACTTTTACTCTTGGTGTTAACAAAGTACGAAAGAACTGCCGAGATATCAACTCTTGGGAGCACAGCAGAGAGAAAGAGACATTGTCTATTTGAAACTGCTGAAAGATGCACTGAAACTACTTGTTTTGGCGATGCTTTCAGCTGTCTTGAAACAAAGAGTTTCATCCTTAAAGACAAAGGAAATGTCAGGGGAACCCCCACTCTTCCGGCCTTTCCGGCTATCTTTCCGGCTATCCTTCCGGCTTCCGCCCCGGTTTCCGCTCCGGCTAATGCCCCCGACTCTCTGCCCACCTGTTCTCGTTGGCACGTGCTATGCGACCAAGCCCGTGATCATTGTAGATACCTCCGGACACGTGCTACTGGGTAGTTACTAATTAGTATATAAGGTTTCGCCTAGCGTGGGAATCCTCATCCTTTCTTCTCTTCGGATTCCCCCGCTAGGTGCGTAGTATTCCCACTCCTGTATTCAGTACCTATATTTATACTTCGGATTCCCCCGCTAGTTTCCGCGCCCCGCACCGAGCTTAAGGTTGCCCTTACAGCAGAAGAAAGGATCCAAGGAATCAACCGGTCAAGATTGGGAAGTTTGGTGCAGGTACGGATTCGGACCACTACTCCAGTGCTCCATCCTCCCCCACTTCAAATCTCGACCCCTCCTCCGTACCGATGGACCAACTGCCTGCCCCTGCCTCCGCGCAACCTGAGATCCCGAGTGTTCACACTCCGCATCCGGCTTCCGGAGCCATGGACCGGCTCACCGCTGTCGAAAACTCCCTCGAGAGCATCCAAGACACGCTCAGCCAGCTATTGCTGAGCAGCCAAAATCCACCGCCTGCCCCCGCCCCTGCCGTTCCGGCTCCGGCGTCGGGTCCAGATTTCTCGGCCCCCCACCCAGCTCCGAAAACGGTCCTCCGACCCAGCTCATATGGTCAGAATAACCAGTTAAACATTGGAGGTTGCCAGAGGGCCTAATACATTATTTCATGGATCCGGCCACATAGCCCCACCACTCTATTTAACACATTAAATGCGCCAGTGTACATCAATGATGGGCTTTCGGCATGGCGCCGCAGGTGCGAAAAATGGTATATATTGCTCAATATAATGAATAAAATCAATCTGAATTAAAAGTAGATAGTGTAATCGCTATCAGGGCACGTGACTGTAGCACAAAAAAGGACCGCCGCAAAACATTCAAAAAAACCACCGCTTTGGGTAGCTCCTGGGCCGCCACTGGAGACGTCAAGCTCCCCCCACCTTACAGCAAAAGGGGGGGACCCCGCCGCACGTCTACGGCTCTTCCCCGCCGCCATCAATCCCGCCATCAAACGCATCCTCCTCATCCTCCCCTGCTTCCAGGTCATCCAGAAACTCCTGGATCTCCTCTAGCGAGAACCCCTGCGCCTCTAGCTTTGCACGCAAGCGGGCCTGCTTCACCTCGGCATCATTGGTCACGGAAACTGAAACCGAATCGGCTCGTTTCTGGGGCGGCGGCGCGCTTCCCTCCTCCATGGATGCCGGGCTCGGATTGAAGGTAAAAGGAGCGCACGCGGGCCTGGCACTTTCATCTGCCGCAGCTGTGTTCGGCCCGGCCGCATTTGCGATAATTCCAGCGCTGGCGGCAACGGTGACAGGCGCAGGCCCGGCGGCGGTGAAAGCAGGCGCGGGCCCGGCGGCGGTGACAGCAGGCGCGGGCCCAGCGGCGGTGATCGGGGCGATCGTAGCAGCGGCAGCATTGGTGTTGGCAGCGCTTGATACGAGATTTGCATCCCCGTTGGGAGGAGCGGCCGCGGCGGGGTCTGCAGGGTTCATGTTGCCAGCTTTGTCGGGGTTGGTGGGGTTATTGCTCAGTCCCTCGGCGCCATTCGCCTCGGGAACCCTGTTGATCATGCGGTTAGAATACGGGTCGCAAGGGGTAATATCCGCAACAAATAAGCTTACCCATTCATCCTCTTGAGAACCCATAGCACGTCCTCGACCCCTTCCCTCCACGCGGGCGACTCCTGATCCAACCTCTCCCTCCACCATTTCAAGCACACCAAGACGTTGAGAAAGCCATTCGGGCCCGGCAGATCCAACGACGCCCAGTCGCCGTCCGTCCTCGGCATCGGTGTGGCCGCCTTGCGCCACGGTGGGTTGATATCCCGCCACCACGCCATCCACGTCTTCCCGAAAGTCTCAACGTCCCGGATATCCGGGGCACCCTTCCTAGCCCTTTGCACCCACGCCCCAACTTATGCGGGGCGCAATTTAGCTGGATGTCCCTTGACCTACACCGTAACAGTAAGTCTCCCATCTCGGTACCCTGCATATAGAAAACTTACCGGCGATACAAAGCTCTTTGACTCCTCGCGCCGGTACCACTGCTCCACCAGCTCGGGCCACGGCCCGTCAAAGGCCTTCTCCTCCAGGAGAGCCTTGGCGTTGAGCACCCATTCTTTTGGTGCCGCCTTCGCTGCAACGGGTTTGATGCGTTGGGCGCGCGGTTGGGCGGGTGGCTTGCCAGCAGGGTCTGGATCCTCGCCGTCGTCGTCCTCGTAGGCCTCCTCATCGCCGCTGCCCCCGTCTTCGTCTACCCTCGTGCGCTTAGCCTTGCGCCCTCCTTTCTCTTGTGCCCCAGGCCCCTTGCGTTTCCCTTTAGCAGGCCGCCCACCCATCTCCTTCTGCATCTCCTCAAAATTTTTGTCGAGCCCGAGTTGCTTGATTAATTCTTGATTTTTCGCGATATTATTCTCGCGCACGAGTTGATACGAGCTCATCCGCTGGAAGCGCCAAGCCTCGTTCTGCGGATTCCCGGTCGCCATGGCTGCACGGCGCAGCGGTGATTTGACGAGCAACCCCGCGAAGATGTCGTTCTTCTCCCCCTCCTCTCCCGGTTGATCGATATCCATCTCGTCATCGGGATTAACCGCCGAGGCAGGACCTCCGAGAGCGTCAGGGGGGGAAGGAGTGGTATCGTCGCGCGCAATAGAGGCAAGACAGGGAGTACGAGGGGGAACGACAGCGCCGGACTGGTGCGCTGAGTCAGGACTGGGAGTGTGAGGGGAAGTGGCACCCTCAGACATGTGCGTTGAGTCAGGACCGGGAGCGTGAGGAGGAGCGGTGTTGGTCGTTCCATTGGCCACCGTGCCCGCTGAAATTCATCCAGTACTGCGTGAGTAACCTGGGCCACAATGTTTGGGTGACTTTTTTCAGTGAGGCTTCCATGTACTTGTCGATCCACGCGGTCAAGAACGCCTACTCCTGCAATAGTCAAGCGGTAGACATAATCAATCGGCCCCAATGCCAATTAGACGGTGGCTTACCAGAGTTCCCCACGATGTGAACTTTGTAGTTCCCGTGCGCATCGCCAACTAATGGTGGTGGTGCCATGCAAAGGTGCTTCAGCATCGAGTCATCATGTGCTGGATGTTGTAACTTGTCGGGTCCGAAAGTGTCTGACATGAATCGTAACAACCGCTTGGGAACGGTGAAAGTGACGCCAGTCCACCCCAACGCCGCATCGGAGAAATTGGTGTTTCCAAGGGCTCGGAAACCCCTTTTCCGTGCTCAGAGCCAGCTGGGATAGGTTTCGGGGTCCTACCGGTCATCTCGGTGATAATCGGTCACATCTGGGATCGCAGGGTTGCCGCTTCGTGGTAGACCAATCGAACTATCACTCATAAATTAACGAGTTACTCATTAATTCTACCTGTCGCCGATATGATCGGAGACATTTGCAACACGCCTCAACGGCTTCTTCGGTTTGTTGAGAGTCACATACAGCATGGAATCGGGCATCAGGGACGGTCAGAGTAGATGAGTCAGAGGTGATTCAAGCAAGTGCTTCGAAGTCGGATCACGGACCGATGAACTTTTACATTGTCGAAGGGAAACATGGAACCTAAGTCGGTACCAGGATTACGGCGACATTACTCGAGGGCAAGTCCGAATTTGAATGACGGCGGACAGGGGGTGGCGTCACTCATTGCGTAAGATCTGATTAATCGTACCATTGCAACCGATGACACTAGTAGATAGCTTTGCTCCCGTTCGTTCAACATTCTACACTTCCTCAATGTTAACTCCGGGTTGTGATACATGGTGATCTCCTCGCGCGATCATGAATCCATATTCACTGTGCTTCACTGTGCTTTCGTTCTGAGATGCTCCGGCATGCTCGTTGCACCGGCCTTGAGTAACTTGAGCTCCGAGCGTTCTTTCGAGCTGAGCGCCATTTCACATAATTACCCTTCTGCGCCACTGATAATTCATGTCAGTCATACGCCGTCGGCATGTGCGGTGGGATATGTTTAGAAATTCATATACATTGAAATGGTAAATGCAGATGCATAGAAAGACATGAAGACAAGCTTCCATACAACTTGATCTCCCTGTTCTCAGTAGTCGGAAATACCTCTCCGGCGTCTTCCAGTCACTATGTTCATCTACCCCATTTTCGTTTTCGGCCTCGCAACACTGACTTCGGCAGTACTTACCTCACAGCAAACGGGCCGTTGTCTTTTTCGACCCGAAAACGAATGGAGGATCCATGCTCGATGACGGTGTGTGACCAACGTACATTTTAATTCCCAGTCTCATCACGAAACTGTAGCAAGTGGTGGTTCTTTATCCTCTGATGTAGGAGAACCTCTGAATGTATGCGATGTCGTCTTTCCAGGCAGATCGAGTATATATTACAGTGGTGCTCAATAAATGTGCACCGCGCCGTTTCTCCACAACGGATGATTTTTGTCTCCGGTCACTATGGGACATTTGAAGACATATATTATTACTTCAACACGCAAAAGAGTCTGAGTGAAACGGCCTCCCCGTTGTCGAGATACCTGACAAATATCGTCAGCACCATCATATTAACACGTGGCTCCATTGATTTTCGAGCAAAAAAATGGTATTACAGTACGGAAAGAGCTAGTATTTGGTATAGTAACCATTTGCCACCTTCACCGCCTTCATCCGATCTGGAATTCTTGCATACAAATTGTCTAAATATTCCTTTCCAGGTTTTCCCACTCCTCCTGCAGAGCCTCCCAAAGCTGGTCCTGGGTCGTCGGAAATGGGTTGCGACGGTGAGCACGAGTTTCTAGTATGTGCCAGGCATTCTACATGATGCTCATATCAGGAGAGCAGGGAGGCCAGGGCAATGCTTCGCCCAAATTCTCTGCAATCCATGTCCGAGCAACCCGAGACGTGTGCTTCAGATCATTCTTTTGCTGGAAAATAACCTGGGTCGGGTCGAGACCAAGGGCTGAGAGTGTTCCCAGGAGGCCCTTCTCCAACACCTCGCAATACAAGTTCGCATCCATCCTTCCCTCGATGCGAACTAGTAAGGCTCCAACCGTTTCCGTTTTTAGACGTTTGTAAACGTTCGTAAATGGATTAATAATCCTTATAGTTTACGGGCCCCGGTAAACGTTTTACCAACAGTTTAAAAACGGTTTAAACGGTAATATTAGAGAGCTTGCACAAAAGCCGCACAAGCCGCATGCGGCTTTTTGGCATTGCGCAAAGCCGCATGCGAAATCAGAATTGAGGTTACTGAGCAACCAGGTCAGTGGAGAGGTAGCTGGGTTGATAGGCAAGTCCTGGTGAGTGAAAAAATTGCATTACTGCCGCAACTGCTCTGTGCAGGACGTGAAAAGTGCGCGGAATCTGAGCGGAGTCGCAGTGATGGGTGGAAAAACTGCTTCCCCAGCTCGCGCATTGACCAGATAGTAATTTAGATGAACACAATACAGTGTCACAGAGACCTGAGAGTGTAATGAACTCACGAAATCATGCAGCAAACACAGGAAAAACCCGATAATTTTACGCAATGCTGGAAAGCCGCATGTGGCTGGTGCGGCTTTTGCGCAAGCTCTCTATTATTTGGAGGGATTTTTAACTGATCTCGTACCTTAATTCACTGTTCAATTTCATTCAGAAACTATGTAGCAATGAATTAGCCTTCAATTTGAACACAAATTTAGGCTGGTTCTGTGTTATGCTTCCTTGTGCTCGGTTCGATGGTGACTCCAGGCATCTCGGACTTCAACTTGCCTATGGCAGTACACCTACGTTGAGGAAGCCTGCCCATCCATGCAGGCCAACAGATTGCAACAATATCAAGGATCCGAATTCAGTCACACGAAAAGAACGAGACTTATGAGAGTCAACAGTAGTTCAGCGAAACTGTCCAAAACTGATGCTCCTCGACTACTAGAACAGTGTTGACCGTAAGGGCTAAGACCTTATTAAAGTTAAGGCTTATTAAGGTCTTATCATAAGCCTCAAAGACTGGGCACCTCGACATTGAGGCCTTAAAGGTTCGGGCTGGTAATAGCTGGATCCACAGGCACTGATCTCCTTCAACCTCTCGCCTACCTCCCCTGAGGACCAGAAAGTGGGCGAAGACTACATTGGCAGTCCTTTTCGACGGTGCACTGAAGCCTGTTCGCAACTTGATGGAAGAGAAAATTGATGAAGAGACAGCACTCATGGTCCTTATGGAGGCCCAGGCAGATGCAGAAGAGGATGCCAGGCCCAATGACAGAGCAATTGATTGTTTGGGTGACGAATATGTAGAATTGGTTTTCCTTGTTCCGCTCTGTATGTACTGCTAACTTAAGCATCGGAAAGAATTTCCTAAAAATGAAATTAAGCGCTTAAGGGCTGCCCTTAGGATTAAGGCTTAAGCCTTATTAAGCCTTAACCTCCACCAAGATGGGTCCTTAAGCCTTAATTGCCAACACTGTACTAGAAGAAACAGGGGCAGTTACACAGAAGGGGGGGCTGGGCTAATTGCACGGACAGTTACACTGAAGGCGGCAGTCTCACTTCTAATCAACAACAAGTCTTTGGTCCTGGAGGCCTAAAGCGCTGCTACAGGAGACAGGTTGGAGTAGGTTGAATGGGGGGGGGGGCGCTCTTATATCAGTGCAATGGTAGTCTTTTCAGTGTCCTGTATCTCTTAGTCTTTTCTGTGTGTCTGCAAATCTGTCTGATATCTTTCACAAATCTAGAGTCTACTACATTGCCCATATATCTGGGGGATAGTTTACTGGCTAATACCGAGTACACAGCTGGCTTTTATACATTTTAAAGAGAAGTGGAGGAGATAGACAGAATGAATAGGAACAATAAAGGGTGGGAGCCCAAGTAGTGAATGGCCAATGGCGTAGAAGGCATTCTTAACCATGAGTCTTATGACCGATTACCGGAGCTATTCCACATGTATTTCTCTAGCACACCATAAGTTGTGCTTAGTTGTCTTGGTTTCCATCTTTCTGACTGATCAAGTCAGTTTCAGTCAAGTCCTATTCGACATCTGAATCAAGTCCTGCACTTCACAAGCCCAGTGGAACTCATAGTAAATATCAAGCGGCTTGACAATATCTAGCGGCATGACACTGACTGACTAGTACAGTGACCAGCAACATATAGTGCGGCGCTATTCTGTAGTGTTGATCATCATCAATCATATCAGTCATTCTTGATGCAAGGCTCACATTTTTCTAACGGCCAGATCTGCTCGAGTAACCACATGGTTAACTCAGTAACATGTCTTCATCCCAATCTAATCAGTTGGTCTTCTACCCAAAATCGAGCAGCGCTATATCTTAACCAGAATCCGGCGGTGCGATATCCAGCCGGCCCTAATGTGATTGTACCAATTCTGACTTTGTATATCTTTCTTTAATAGTCATCAGACTATTCAGAGGCCGTTGAAGTGGCAAGTCGATAATTCTGAGTAGTTCCCTGATGTTTCACCTCTAGCACATAACATAATGGTTTGCCACCACTGTCTATAGCTCAGTGTAGAATATCATAGTTAGGCTGTAACAGCCTTTTGGGCTGACTTGTCAAGTCTACTCAATCCTTCATAGTTGATTTGTTACACTGACTTTCAGCCATCAATAGTGTAGCCTACCACCCTAGGGAGGGTGTACACCCATAATCTAATGCCTCGTTTCTGCCCACTAATAGGTTCAAAAATAAAAACTGGTGTTTTCATCCATGTTTTGGTACATGCCCTATCACTGGGGGTTGAGCTGATTGTGCGGACAGTTACACTGAAGGCAGAGGTCTCACTTCTGCTTAACAAGTCCTTAGTCCTGGAAGCCTAAGGGCCTGATTGGGTGGTCCGGGTTGCGAAGCCCGTCCCACCAAAAAGAAGTCATATGGCTTTTTTACCTTACTGGCAGCTATCCTTACCGAATGTTATACTCGGGTGGCATAGGGCTTTTTTCCCCGTTGTCACACTCACTAGTACTCGCTTTTCCATCTCTTTCCCTTGCTATATTCCACACTCATTCCATTATATTCTCTAAATTTAAATAATCTATGGCCAAAACGACAAAAGAACCCGGAACGCGCTGTACCTGGACTGACAGCTGCAATTCCAAGCTCACCAACAGCCTCTGCAAGGCAAAGGAGCTGGGATATCAATCGGACAGCGGATGGAAGCCGCAGATGTGGGTGTACATTGCACCTCCTCTCAAAGACACCCCTGGGGCTCCTAAGACGCTGGTTAGGACCATTACAGCACCGTACGTACATCATTACGGGGTCAATGATAGCTTTCCCATGTCTTGACAGCTGAAGACAGCTTTCTTGGCCCTTCAGACGCTCCGTGGGCTGTCTGGATTCAGCTGGGATGACAGCCTGAAGATGGTTAGCGGAAAAGTGTATTTGTTGCTATTCACAATATGTGACAATTGTGACTGGACACGCCAAACCGGTGGGAATACGGCTTCATCATTAGCCGAGAGAAGCAGATCCCATACGGGATCGTCTCCCACACCATCCAATCAGGCCCTAAAGCGCTGCTACAGGAGACAGGTTGAAGTAGGTTGAACAGGGGCTCTTATATCAATGCAGTGGTAGTCTTTTCGCTGTCCTGTATCTTTTAGTCTTTTCTGTGTGTCTTCAAATCAATCTGATTGCTTTTCACAGATCTAAAGTCCACTATATTGCCTGTATATCTGGGGGATAGTTTACTGGCTAATACAGAGTACACAGCTGGCTTTTATACATTTTAGAGAGAAGTAAAGGAGATAGACAGAATGAATAGGAACAGTGAAGGGTGGGAGCCCGAGTAGTGAATGGTCAATGGCATAGAAGGCATTCTTAACCATGAGTCTTATGACCTGTTACCAGGGCTATTCCACATGTATTTCTCTAGCACACCATAAGCTGTGCTTAGTTGTCTTGGTTTCCATCTTTCTGACTGATCAAGTCAGTTTCAGTCAAGTCCTATTCAACATCTGAATCAAGTCCCACACTTCACAAGCTCAGTGGAACTTGTAGTACACATCAAGCAGCTTGAAAATATCTAGCGCCGCGACAATGTCCCACCTAGCATAGTGGCCAGTAAAATATCTAGTGGCACAATTCTAGTGGCACAATTCCGTAGTCTCGATCTTCATCATTCATATCAGTCAGCCTTGATGCAAGGATCACATTTTTGTAACAGCCAGATCTGCCTGAGTATGGTTAACTTAGTAACATGTCTTCATCACAATCTAATCAGTTGGCCTCCTACCCAAAATGAAGCGGTGCTATACCTCTGCCTGTTATCCGGCAGCACTATATATCTCAGCCAGTGTCACATGCCGTGACTTCACATCCTTTTCGGATGCCATCGGAATCCGACAATCTCCGATCCCGATTATATCCAACACTGCTTTTCTGTATTCGCCTTGTTCTATTGGTTCATACTACATATGATTCCCTCTCTTCACTTGACTCATAACGACTTGTTCCATCACGGACCCACTCGGAACTCCGAAGCTCCGGTACTTACATTATATCCCCACTAATACTTTACTCTTGTATAAATACAAGCCATGTCGGTAGTTAGACTTCAGTTTGAATATCGACTTAGTCTGCCCTATACTCTTCCTCTTGGACTTCCGTCCTCCTCCGAGTCTCCCTCTGAAATCGGGCACTAGGCGTAGAGAATGGTGCAGCGCACAAGCTGAAGCCAAGCCCCTTCACTTCCAGTATACAGGTTCGGTATTCTGTTCGGATTCTGATACTTCCCTCTACATCTCGACCCCTTTGTCTTGCTTATACGCACTTCATCCCTCAGGCGTATTTCACTCCTCTGTCGGATCCCGATCGGGAACTGGTATTTGACAGCTGGCCCTAATGTGGATGTACCAATTCTGACTTTGTATATCTTTCTTTAATAGTCATCAGACTATTCAGAGGCCATTGAAGCGGCAAGTCAATAATTCTGATTAGTTCCCTGATGTTTCACCCCCAGTGCATAAGATAATGGTTTACCACCATCGTCTATAGCTCAGTATAGAATATCATAGTCAGGCTGCAACAGCCTTTTGGGCTGCCTTGTCAAGTCTACTCAATCCTTCATAGTTGATTTGTTACACTGACTTTTGGCCATCAATAGCGTAGCCTACCAACTATTCGAAAATTTTACTTTTTAGGCAAGTGTTAGCATCTTTGCCACTTGCCCTCCTTTTCATTGCCACTCGAGCTATTTCTGCAGGCCCAATCAATCAATCTAGCCTTTTCCAGATTGCTGTTTCTAAACATAGACCCGTGAGGACCTCCGCAGTTGGGAAGCGACTGCGGAAAACATATATAAGGGATGGTTTGGATCACGTGGCGCAATTTTTCTCCCCTTGCTTCTGTAGCCCTCCCCTAAAGTAGCTCTAGTTCTTTCTTAACTTTCTTAACTTTCTTTTATCATGGCACCCCGTGTCCCCATAAGAGATGGCTTAACCAGAGTAGGATCTCTCTATTCCCTAACTTCTGAGTCACTTCAGAAAAATTGAGAAACCCCACAATTTCGACCCCCTGGGTTGCTATCTGCACCCTGGTGCCTGGAATTCAAGCTATTGGGTTTGCTCTTGCTAATGAACAACTGGTTGCGCAATCCCGGCATCCAGACACTGCCATCTTCTTTTTGAGTTATCTCGCACCTATGGTAAGGCTTCTGCCCCAATTCTCTCTTCATTTCTATTTCTTTGTTTTCAGTGCTAACTCGTCTCTTTAGCAACAGAACGTATCTCAGAACTTGAAATATGTTCGTCGAGAGTGGTACCCTAGTGACATCTTTGGTTCACTCACGGGCTCCGTCTGGCAGTTGAATTGGTCGACCCCAAACACGAGGACAAAGCTCTGGCTGGGGTGACCCAGCCCACAAAGACCTTTCCCAAGAAGGTAAGCTAGTCAAAGATTTCTATTCCATCTCGTTTTGTGACTTTTTATCATTCACAGTTTCAGCCCAGTCCTTGGACTGTACACGGGAGCCAGCACTTCAAATGCCCCACCCCACCAGAAGTTGCTGACTCCGAGCCAGACAAGATGAAACTTGTTTATGAGTTTCACCTTGGTTTTGTTAATTTTGTTTACAGGAACCCATTGAAGCTGACTCTGCCTCCCACTACCAAAGGCAAAGGAAAGGAGAAGGCTGTAGCAGTAAGGTTCCTGCTTCATCTAATCTCTCTTCTATTCAATAGTTTTTATAGAAGAAAACCAACAAACGAGCTATAAGCCCTGGCACCGAGGAGAGTCAATCAACGAAACCCCACAAGTCCAGTTCAAAAGTTGTTGTTACGGTAAGTCTTCAACTTAATAGTTGTTGACCTTCAATTTCTAATATCTGGTTACTACTTGTCTCAGAACAAAGACGTCTCTGGTGAGTTACCCTCTGATTCGGCTTTTCAAGCTTGATCATCTGGGTAACCTCTTTTTCTTTTTAGAAGATGAACCCACAGTAACACTTACTGCGGAGGAGAAGGCCGAAATCAACAGGGTCAAGAAAGACAAAGCCACCGGCCACTTACCCCATTGGTTAGAAGACATCCTTGTGGTTACTGAGATAAGTTTTTTTTTTTCTTTCAGTTTTTAAACCATTGTATATCACTTCATTTCTTTTGTCTGACTTCCCCTTACGAGGGCAAGTCTGTTGGAAGGCAATATGCAGCTATGTACCCCCATTATATCAAGAAGCACCAGCCCGCTGCAAAGGCAAGCCAGGCTGCTTTAGCAATGGTGCCCACAATCCTTCCTGACCCCAAGCGGCAAGCCCTGCTCGTAGACAATTCAGGATGTTTCTATGTCCTGTCTTACGATGTTATCACTGCGGCAGTGGGTGCCTCTGTGCCAACTGTCAGTTATTTCCAACCGATAAGCCGATATCTGATCTCTCTTTTGTTTAAATAGGGTGGGCCTCGCTGCACTGAGTGCCAAGTTGGTGGTTCTGTGTGTGTTTCGTGGACGCGGTCTGCCTTGCAAACGTTGCCACAATAGTCACGCCAACTCAGCTTGTGAATTCATGTTCTCTGACGAGATCCTCAACAACTTGGGACCTGAGTGAGCGGAAGCATCAGCTTACGTGGAAGACAGAGGGAAAGACAGGGAAGAGGAAGCGGGAGAGGGGGGGAGACATACCAAGGATGGTGGTGCCGAACTGAAGGTTGTACCCATCAGCAGTCACCAACTCCCAGGGGGACATCACACCATCGTTGTTAAACAGCACGTCAAGCTCCGTCTCTCTGCTGCAATGGCACAACAGCGCGAATCAGCTTCCACGTCATATAGATGGAAAGAATGGACACATTGTCCTCCACACCTCTTGACCTCTGCAGCAGACTTGACAGACTTGAGGTCTGCGAGATTGACTTTGAGGCAGATGGCCATCTTGCCCGTGGATTTGGAGAGCTCCTTGATAGTGTCCTCATCAACCTTGGCATTATGGGGGTGGGGGGGAGGGAGACGGTGGTGTGGAGGCAGGACAGGACAGCCAGGGTGGGACAGGGAGCATGCCAAGACAAGTGGGATGGGCATGGCAATGCAGACATGTGGGGTGGGAGCGCAGGGGCGGGGAGGGGGGGGGGGAGAACAAGTGAACAGAGCTGACACAGGGGAAGGTGGGGAGGTGGGGAGGAATGGGTGTGGCAATGTATGGGTGGAAGGCACAAGGCGGGTTTTGCTCAGGCAGGGACGCTGATTGATGTGCTCAGAACCTATACAAGAAACACACAAATAGCCCTACTTGACTCGAAAGCGGCACCGAAACAATCCAGAGATTGTTCCAACAACCAACAAACAAATCAAACAGCGATATAGGCACGTTTCCACAGATCCCGACGAGTTACAGCCCCTAGTACAGGGCCTTGTAAAGGGTGTAGGGAGAGGTTTCGTATCTCAAAGAGACAGTAGAGCAAACTGCGTAGAACGTGTTTCTAGACACAGTGGAAACATTGTTTCCAAAAGTAGATTTATAGCTTCGCAGCGTGTGTGTGTACCCAAGCGACAGAGAAACAAGTTTAAAGTAGTCCCGTAGACTCAAGTAAGGCCCCTAGTTTATAGGCCAAGAACGTTCACAGAGCTTTCCCTAAAGAGGTACTTTCTGAGCAACGCCAGCAGTCACGTTTCCAAAGTTTTCCCTTTGACGGTACTTTCTGAAACACGCTCCGCAAACAACAACAATAATGTTTCTTTCAACAGAGTCCCAGTTTCAACAGATTCTCAGAGTTCAGACAGTTTCCAGGCAAAGCCCAAGTGCGTTTCCAGAATAATATATGATTCAGAAACAATTAAGATTTCGACTAATAGTGCTACTCTATAAGAGTGCGTTCACCGAGGATCCCAGATCAACCCAATGCGCAAGCGTATAGCCTACTAGTTCGGGGGAAGATGCTGTGTCCATCGTAGAAACACCCTCGGATACTTATACAACCGCCAAGACACTGTTACAAAGCCCAAAACACAATCCCAATGAGTCAAATGTCCGTTTATCCGCCTCTTTAACCGTGTTTCCGTCGGCTGTTCTTCTGAGTTTCGCCTCCCATTGGTTCCCCACTGCGAGCATGCCATGTTCCCTTGCCAATTACGAGGCAGGAACCCGTCAGCAGCACCCCTGTATTATTCAGAGGGTGTTTCGATCACCGATAGATTGGCACTGCATCTTGTTCGACCTGTTTCTGCTCCAACTCAAGTTTCCCCTTGGTTCCAAGCGCAGAACTTGATAATACTCCTTTGTAGGTCTCGGTAGATACCCGTTTCCCTAGGGTTTCCCAGAAAGGGTTCTCGAGAAAGAACCTTGGAACGCCTTTAGAGTTGTGATCCGGATCCTCGGAATAGCCGACCACCTGTTTCGGTGTATCCGCATTCGATGGAAACCGGCAACTCTGACACCTGAAACACTCGTGACCACGCGCGTCTCCCTTAGCGTCTCAACAGAACACAACACATTGCCAACTCCCGTTCCTTTGACCCGTTTCCGTTGTTTAAGTGAATGTTGGAAACAATTCAGAAGAAGTCCCTTGACTTATTATCTGGCTGCACGTTTCCCTTACAGTTTTCAGGGCGAGACTAGCCAATGGACGTTCTAATTCCTTAGAACGTCCACCCGTTTCTCTGTGGTTCGCCCAACAGCTACCAGGAACCAGACAGTTTCAGCAATGAGCACGATCAGAAACATGCAAAATTACGTGTATCTAACCATGGCCCAATTACTGGCTTATCAACGCAGCAGCGAAGAATGATGGATGGGTGTGCAGAGAGGGAGATCCAGGGAGGATGAAGCAGCGAGGCGGAACGGGACAGGCATGGGAACAAACAAGGGTGGAGGGTGCAGGTGTCAGGCAGCATGGGCAAGGGCCCCCGGAGCACGGAGCACAAGTGCAAGGTGGGCAGGGAGGCAGTGGTGGCGGTGGCGGGAGCACAGAAGGGTTGGCGCCTACAGAGCAGTGAGCATCAGCGGCGAGGGAGTGGTGGTGAACGGGCACTGGTGGGTGTAGCGGATAAGAAGGCTGATGCCGCTGCACCCAGAGCAGTGAGCGTCAGCGGCGAGGGAGTGGTGGCGAAACGGGCACTGGTGGGTGTAGCGGATAAGAAGGCTGATGCCGCTGCACAGCCCCTTGGTCCGCATGCTATGGTCGGAGGGGGAGCTGAATAGAAGGAAAAGGTGGAATTGACTAGCCACAGGACTACAACACACGGAAGGCCCAATTTCTTGAGGTGAATTTTTTAGAAAGTTAATTCTGTTCCCGCAGCAGTGGGAACAGTTTTGGGGAAGATTTTTTTTGGGGGACAGGGGCGTTCTCACATTGTGGTGGGAACGGTTTTTGGAGAAATTTTTGAGGTGAATTTTTTGGAAATTGACTCCATTCCTGCAGTGCAGCGGGAACAGTTTTGGGAAAGATTTTCTTTGGAGGTGGGGGCGTTCCCGCATCGTGGCAGGAACAGTTTGTGGAGAATTGTTTGCAGTGAATTTTTTGTAAATTAATCCTGTTCCTGCAGCGCGGCGGGAACAGCTCTGTTGCAGAACATGAATTTGTGATAATGAGTGTCGAGCTGGTGCGTGGAATAGTCCTAGTGCCTTCAGGTACTAATTTAAAGTACCTTGGGCACTATTTCCCAGTGCTTCTTGGCACTAATTTTTGGTTTCGGCCAGGCACTAATATGAAGTGCAAGGGGGTTCGGGCCGGTGAAGCCGGGACATAGGGGAGGTAGGTAGGTACGGCCGTCAGGCCCAAAAAAAAAAGAAATGACCTCTCAAGAAATGGGTTGGAAATTGTTTCAAATTACTGTAGAATGCTCCTACTTACCTCCCTACATATATTTTGTGTGTTTTGAACCCCTAGTTTTACATATTGAGGCTCAAGATGAGTTTTTGGCGCAAGAGGCTCGGGCTGTGCCGCATTAAACAATCATGAAGTATTTTTTTCACTCAGACATCCTTCTGTAAATGCTGTCCCTCATCTAATATGATGAATGTCCCTATCCAAACTGCTTCCGTGTAAAGATCCCTGGTCTTGCAGTGATTGTTCACTAATGATACTTCCAATCAGGTCGTAGTACTTACACTTTCTGAATCAAAACCCGAGGCTCTGGTGTTCCACCACGTGCGATGGGGTTTTGCAAATCTGCTTTTCTTCCTGCTTCAATTTACAATAATCCTCGCTATCCATACTCTCGGCGACAAACTTGGCTTTCGGGGGGAGATACCATGGAAATACATGTTTTCTTGTGTTTTTGCATTAAATAAATTTCAATGTGTGCTTATGTTCGTTTAAACTACTAGTTACCTCTTTTACTTCATTTTATTGCCTCTTCCACGCTCCATGTGGGCTCTATGCAAGTTTCAGGCGGGTTACGGCGGTAGCCGAGCAGAATTACCCGATTGGGACGGCCACGTGATAGGTAGGTACCCCGAGACCATGTTTTTGAAAAAATACGGCCCAAGTGGATTTTTTCACGGATTCAAAACCCCTTGATGAAGTGCCTATACTGTTTGCAGTGCCGATTTCGAGGGCTAAATCAGAGGACGTTAGGTAGGTTTTTCCAAACAGGTTCGTTCTGCGTGACGTTAAACAGAACTTTCCGAGGCTTTTGCCACGTCTCCTCCGACCAACGTGCTACGCGTCGGTACGATCTTACTGGGAGTGGTGGAGCGAGAGGCAACATGGGAACCAGATTATTACATGAAGTCAACAGTGCGTGGCGTGTTCAACTTCGATATTCCTCCAAGGCTCTATATTCTCTTTAGCCCCCGCATTTTCTTTTTGGCAATGGGTTCACGACCATAACATGCAGACGTCCGGCCCGACTTCAAGTTGGGCGCATCGCCATATGTTATCGGACATATTGGGCCGTTTGTTCGGAGGTGTCTTGTACATGCGTCGGATTTGCGTCAGATAGCCTGGATTCTGCATGGTTCAAGTACGGTTTGGTAACCCTGACCCTTGGGGATTGTAATATAATATGGACACGCGAAAGGCCAGCATCTGGGAACCTGCGCAATCTGCGCATTGTCATGGATGGAAGGTCTCTCACCACGAGTTCCTTTGTCACCCCTCAAGACATGCCAAAGTCGGCTGTTGAACTTGGCCGAGATGGCCATAAGGTTGAATTACCCAAATTTTACCTAAGCCGAGGCAGCGCTGATGAGGGCATAGCAATCGAAGACAAATACAGAAAGTGGAACCATTTTGACCACCATGACGATTTTTCAAGGAGAATGTAAGCGCCATATCTTGTGACTTGATCAAGCAACTAATGACAGTTACAGATGCAACATTTAGCCATTGTATCCCCGATATCTTTATCACTGACTGGGGTAGGAATTCTGACATAGGTAAACGCGGCACTGACATCTACCATAGAAGATTTGGGTGGTAGAGTCGCCCGTATCAGGGAGGAGATGAAGCATTCTGTCTTCTTTTTTGCATATTCTGCCTTTGATGTTGATTTTATATCAGTGTAAGTGGAGGCACCGGGCATGCGGGAATGCACTAATAATGTTTGCAGATTCTATGACGGAACATATCGTGTAAGTCCAGTGTATTTGGTGAGGGATTCTCACCCACTCATTACGGTGTTCAGGTCCTGGACAAGCGATTCATCTAAGACTGTGCGTCATTGGGATACAGGCCGCCCGAGGATAACTACGCATACTGCGCAATTTCGTTCAATTCGGCACGGGTTGTGACCCGTGACCCAAAATACCGATTCGGCACTTCGGCAACCAACGAAGTTTGGCGTGACACCTCCAAAAATTCGGCATTCAAGACGGAAATTTTCGAAAATTCTGCCTTTTTTGCACCTCTGAGGGAGATTTGGCCCTGATGTCACACATTTTACATTCGGCACTGGGTGCTGTGACCCGTGACCGAAACCAAAATTCATCGCGGCACAGGGGGTGCGTGACGCGTGACCGCCGAATTGAACGAAATTGCGCAGTACGCGGGTCAGTTTTACGAATAGGTTTGATGTAGACAATCTAAATTGTTTTATTTCAGTGAGCAAAGGCGGTAGAATTGTACCAGCGCACAGGCATATCCCATGGGAGGGCTTCCTAGGTCAGCCAAAACCCGTGGAGAAGCCCAAAAAGAACAAGAGGAAACGTGAGGTAGAGGATGTTGGGGGACGAGCTGTTGTTGTGGAGGCAGAAGAGTCAGGCATTCTCGGTGGACTAGCCCGGTTTGTTACTGGGTTGATGACCCCAGCAGCCTCAATGGCGAGTCAGGCAGAAAAAAAGTCGCACTGATCAACGGTATATTTTCTTGAACATTAAAATTGCATGTGTTTACAATAAAAATAATTCTAGGGAGTAAAACAAATGCGTAACAAGAAAAGTCAAGCACTATCTACAATCAGGAAACAAGATAACAAGCTCGGGAGGCAGTTCAACAAGTTTACGCTTGAAGGCAAGCCATAAAAACATGTAGTGGATTCTGCGGAAGGGCTTAGGGTTGTCAAGAGGGGCAAGAAGAAATGAAGGAAGGACGTCGGGTGAGCAATCGGCCTGGGGATCCCAAACCGGGCAGTCCTCGGGCTTTACTTTTCTGCTTTTGTTGCTGATGATGAAAGCGAAGACAGCGGGCTTCATGATATTACGGATGTCGCATTGGTTGAGGGGTTTGAAGGCGTGTTTTCCACCCGCGGCCTTCTGTTGAAAATGAGAAACGAAGTAGGAAAATAAAGGGGAAGGGGCGAACCTGAGGCATTAGGCATCCCCAACACCACCCATTAGGCATGGTCCATTTATCTTTGAAGATGTTCCACCCCTCGTCGTTGTCACCCGCACAAACCTCCCCGCACTTGTTCCAAAAGTGGGTGTTCCAATTGGTGTAGCCGTGTGCCCAGCAGGTCGGACATCCGCTCCGGAGCAGGTCAAGCACCTTATTGCAAAGCTTCTCCATAGTCACTGCATTCAGTGGCCACCTAGCCCGGGGACGGCATAGCTGCAGATAGCCGCCCCGTTGGCTAGCCGGGGTGTCACCATAGAAACTCGCACCTAGCCACAGGCTAGCCGAAGCTAGCCAAAGGCCAGCTAGCCACAGCTGGCATGAGCTCCCATCATGTGTGGCGAGCCGACACCGGCGAGCTGGCTAGCCAGGGCCTAGCCCAAGCTAGCCGAGGCCTAGCCACAGCTAGCCGAAGCTGGCACCAGCTCCCCGTGGGGGTCGGCTAGGAAGGCTGTGAATGCAGTGAGTATCCTTCTGGACTTTTTCTGCGGCCGCCTGTCCTGGATTCTGAGCAACGCGCCCCGGAAGAGGTTTGTTGGCTACAGGCACCGGCTGGTTGTACGGTGGATTGACCAAAGAAATGGGATCGCCGTCATCATCCAAGGGCGTCGACGGGGGCGGAACACCTTAAACACGAGGTGTTTTGGGACGAGGAGGGTTTGCACGGGCAGCAGTGCTGGAGGAAGGGTGAGATAGTAAAGCAGAAATATTTTTTCTTACACGTACGCAGTTATTCTTGGTACGGGGCTCAGCGAGTTGTTCGGATTTCTAAATCCAATTAAGAACGGGGATTAATTCTGAAGAAATGGTATACCTTGCAGCCGGACGGTAGGAGGGTGGTTCAGGAGTTCGCGGGCTTGAGCTGCCCTGCGGAAGTAAAAGTCAATACAAAGGTATTTTCCTTTCGAAAATCAAATGACATACGGAGGACGAGCGTAGGGATGATAACGCTGCATCTGAGTTGCATTTTTACTAAGCAGAAGGGTGAATACTAGTATCTAGTGTTTGAAAAAATTGAAGGTACCTATATGCTGGGGTGGTTGTGGAAGCCGGTGCGTGAGAGGAGCTAGTAATTTGGTGTCTATAGGGAACGAGCTCAAACATGGCGAGAAATGGGAGAACAGGTCAACATACTGTGCAGGTGGAGCTGGTGGTGGCATATTGTTTGGCCTAGAAAGAGTCAGAATTGAAGCAGAAAGGTTTGAAGGAGCGTCACAACAATAACGCGCTTGCACTTGATGCTTGAGAGCTGTGTGGAATATGAAATGAGTTGATTTAAACTTACCCTTGAGAGTCACCGTGGCGAGCGTGAGCATGCGGCTCTTTGCTTCTGAGCAGCCATACATCCTGCCTTTTGCCTGCCTTCCGCAACTACTGTTTTTGTGTCCGAGTCTCCCGAGTCTCATACGTGCACTCGCATATATAGCTTTGATCCCGATCCCCGGATTCCCACGTGCGCTGGGCCAACACCGTGCTTCTCCCCTCAAAGCAGCAGGAACTTGAACCTGTAGAATGTTCATTCGATTCCAAGGCCATTTATCCATCACAAAACACCCATAATAACAGCTCGATGGCGATGGACGCCCCCGCATCGGATTTCCCAGGTACTCATATCGGCTGCTCGGTAGTGCGGGAACCCCGTTCGCCTCGGGCTCCAGCCATCCGCTCTCTATCATATTTTTGTGCGCGCATCTTCACCTCCGCGTGCCCACCGGTTATTCCCCTGCTATCAGAGCTTCGAGAGACTGAATTATCGGCCTAATGGAGGTGGAACCGCACCTGCGAACGCTCGATGAAGCAATCAAGATTCTCTAGGATCAGGGGTCGAGCCATGCCGAATATCCGATCGTTTTTTTTTCCGCCCCTCACAAACCTCGTTATTCGCACGCCAGAGAGTTTTTCTTGCTTTTGGGTAAGGAAATTCCACTCTATCTCGGACGCCACCTGCGTTCCGCGGCGCGCCGAACGAATCTTGCTCATTGTCGGCACGGTGCACTTAATATTGACTGGCGCCTATTACTCCCTTCGCTCCGGGTCTAATCTGGGTCAATCAGCTTCCGTTGGCGTGGGCTCCCGCGGCAATCACCGTCCCTCAAATTCCATGTCCCGATCCCGGAACATCCCAGCTGCCTGGATTTAATCCACATCTTGTCGGGTCTTGAGTTAGGGTGGCCAGCCTCCGATGGAGCAGATTACCGGTATCTTTATCCCTCTCTAAGCCCGATACCTCCTCTGCATCACAATAGATACAGCATATTGACTCTGACGCCGACTTGCCGAGCGGGAAATGAAGACGCCGCCAGACAGCTGGTCATGTACTGGTGTGTGTGTAAAGCAAAGCCGTCGTATTTTTGGGATTTGGCGCCCAATCAAGAGGATAATGAGGCATCTTTTCAACGCGGCAGATACTGATCTGGCAGGATCTCTGGTGATGGGCTCAAATAATGAAGAGCCCAGAGCGATCCGGTATCGATGGGCCCACGCCTTTACAACACATTTCAGGCACGTTGGTGCGGCGTGGACGACTGCCATATATAGAGTTGTCTTCTTCGCCTTCAAGTTTCTCGACCTTCTCGCAGCAATGTCCGGCTTGAAAAAAGTGTGAGTATCCTCGACCTTCTGTTGTGATTGTTGATTCAAACTATGTCTTTCACTTAGCATTCAGCTTCACAGTAAGCACTAGACGTTTCAATGTCGCCAAAAATCCCTTAGACCTTGTCGCAGGTATCCGTGTCACGTCCTCGACTAACCCCCACGATGATCTTCCGGGAGGCATGAAAATATCTGCACAGCTCATCATTGAGGATGTCATTTTCCTGCAAACCTTGCCGGTGGCGTCGGAGCACGATGAAATGAATTGGAAACTTGTTTTGGGGTGTACTATGTGAGTGTGTAGGGGCCTGTGTAGGAGACACTTGATTTCACTAACCCTCACTTCTACTCAGCCCACTCCATGCTCTTACGTTCTCAGTGGCAGTCTTGCGTCAGAGTGAGACTGAGGGAACACGGCTTGTCGGCTATGTTGAAATTTGTCGAGGCGAAGTCCTTAGATCTGTGGAATGGAACAGGTGTAAGTGCAGGGTCCCTTACTCTGAGAACAACCACTGAAGATCACACCGTAGCTTTCCAGCTCCAGCTCAGCAAAGTGAATCCAGATGGACCTTCTCTCGAGTTCAGTGCAGGTTTCTCAGTTTTCGAGACGCCGTACCAGGGGCCATCTGGTTTGAATCTTATCCGCATCCCAGAGAATACAAGTGAGATTCCCAGTGCATTGTCTGACCACTCCCTGAGTCATCTACAGTTGCCTCTGTCAAGGGTCGGAGCATAGAAAGTGACCTGCGCAAGATGCATGAGGCCTTCACAAACAATCATTTTTCGATGGATGGTCCGCAGCTGCGGATCATGCATGAGAGGCTTCTTTTCTGCAAAGGTGATGAAACCAGGGCACAGTGGCTCAATAGACTGGGGGATATTCTTTTACAGGGGTACCAGGAATCCGGGACTGTGGATGACCTGGTCCAGGCAGTCTGTTCATACAATGATGCGGTGCGGGATGACCCAGGGTCCACCATATATCTCGCAGATCTTGGAAGGTCCTTGCGATATCGCTTTGAGCGACTTGGTAGCTTGCTGGATATCAATCGATCTATTGGGATGCTTGAAGCTGCTGTTGAGGATACTCAGGGGGATCGGTACAGGTCACAACTGCTGAGTGATCTCGGGGCTTCACTCCTCAGCCGGTTCGAAAAAGGCGGTGACCTTCTGGACCTGCAATCAGCCGTGTTGAGATTTGAAGCAGCTGTTGCCCTCATTCCAGATGGTCACCCAGACAAGCCTTTACAGTTGAGTAACCTCGGAAATTCCCTCTGCAGTCGCTTTGAACAACTTGGGGGTCTGGATGATCTTGACCGATCTGTGGTGACGTTGGAAGCTGCTGTTACCCTCACTCCTGATAGTCACCCAGACAAGCCTTCACTTCTGAATAACCTCGGGAAGTCCCTCGTTCGCCGCTTTCAGCAACGGGGGGGTCTGGATGATCTCAACCAGTCCATACTGCGGTTTGAAGTTGCTGTTACCCTCAGTCCAGATGGCAACACAGACAAGCCTACACTACTGAGTAACCTTGGGAGTTGCCTTCTCAGCCGCTTCAAACAACTTGGTGACCTTGCAGACTTGCAATCAGCCATGTTGAGATTTGAAGCTGCTGTTACCCTAACTCCAGATGACCACCCAGCCAAGCCTCCACAGCTGAATAACCTCGGGACTTGTCTCCTCAGCCGCTTCCACCAATTTGGTGACCTTCCAGACTTGCAATTAGCTGTGTTAAGATTTGATGCTGCTGTCACCTTCACTCCAGATGGCCACCCAGACAAGCCTTCACTGCTAAGTAACCTCGGGGGCTCCCTCCTCAAACGCTTTGAGCAACTTGGTCACCTTTCAGACCTGCAACAAGCTGTGTTGAGATTTGAAGCTGGGGTCGTTCTCGCTCCAGATGGCCACCCGGACAAGCCCTCATTGCTGAATAATCTCGGAAATTCTTTTCTCAGCCGCTTCAAACGACTTGGCCACCTTCCGGACCTGCAATTAGCTGTGTTAAGATTTGAAGCTGCTGTTAGCCTCACTCCAAATGGCCACATGGACAAGCCTTCACTTTTGAATAACCTCGGAAGTTCCCTCCTCAACCGCTTTGAACAACTTGGTGACCTTCCAGACCTGCAATCAGCAGTGTTGACGCTTGAAACAGCTGTTACCCTTACTCCGGATGGACACCCTGACAAGCCTTCACGGCTGAATAATCTCGGGGATTCCTTCCTCAGTCGTTACAAACGACTGGGTGACCTTCCGGACCTACAGTCAGCAGTGTTGCAACTTGAAGCTGCTATTTCCCTCACCCTGGATAGCCACCCGGCCAAGCCTTCATGGCTGAATAACCTCGGGACCTCCCTCTTTAACCGCTTCAAACGACTTGGTCACCTTCCAGACCTGCAATTAGCTGTGTTGAGATTTCAAGCTGCTGTTAGGCTCACTCCAGATTGCCACCTGGAGAAGCCTTCACGACTTAATAACCTTGGTGGTTCCCTCCTCAGCCGCTTTGAGCAACTTGGAAATCTTCCGGACCTGCAGTCAGGCATATTGCGAATTGAAGCTGCTGTCGCTCTCATTTCAGATGGTGACCCAGACAAGCCTTCACTGCTGAGTAACCTTGGATATTCTCTCGTCATCCGCTTCAAACGACTGGGTGACCTTTTGGACCTGCAGTCAGCTGTGTTGTGCTTTGAAGCTGCTGTTACCCTCACTCCAGATGGCCACCTGGCCAAGCCGTCATGGCTGAATAACCTCGGGACTTCCCTCCTCACATCCTTTGAACAGCTTGGGCACCTTCCAGACCTGCAGTCAGCTGTATTGAGATTGGAAGCTGCAGTTACCCTCACCCAAGATGGCCACCCAGCCAAGCCTTCACGACTGAATAACCTCGGGAATTCGCTCAGTAGGCGCTTCGAAAAACTTGGCGCCCTTCCGGACCTGCAATCAGCTGTGTTGAGATTTGAAGCTGCTATTGCCCTTACGCCAGATGGCCACCCAGACAAGCCTTCAATGCTAATTAACCTCGGTGATTCACTACACCAACGCTGGAAGCTGCAGCATCATCCTCAGGACTCTCAGCAGCTGATATTTCACTACATGTCTGCTGCATGCTCAGCAACAGGCCCTGCCAGCGTACGATTCAGTGCAGCTGAAAGATGGGCAACACATGCCCATATTCACCAACCCTCATCAATAATCTGTGCATATACTAAGGTAGACGCCATCCACCCTCGACGAACGTCACGTGAATCTTCCTATTTCGGATGTGTCGATGAATGCACAAAATATAAACACAACAACTTGTACCAGGGCAAATCCCTTCGACCAGATTCAAGTGATAGATCGAAAGAAGCTCTAAACCAAAATTTGTGGCTTCACAGGCTCTGTAGCCAAGTGAATTCAACCAACAACGACACAGCACCAGAGCATCAATCGGCGCCATCAATCAGTGCCAATTTTGGGGTCTTGGAAAGCGCGGCTAATTATGGCTGCAAATGGGCGGTTCCTATCGGGTTTTTTTTGCCCAAACCCAGTATTGGAACCAAATGATGAATCTGGTCGAAGGATTTGTCTCAATTGGAGCACTACATTATATTACAGGATTTTCTAATTGACACATCCGAAATAGGAAACTTCACGTGACGTTTGTCGAGGGTGGATGGTGTCTACCTTACTGCCATTGAGCTTCTACCTGAATTGGCATGGCTGGGGTCATCTATTCCTGATAGGCATCATCGCCTCTTGCAGGTAGGTGAAGTTGTGAGAGCTGCTGCTTCAGCTGCAATTGCAGTCAAAGACTACCAGCAGGCAGTGGAGTGGCTTGACCAGGGTCGTTCAGTTATCTGGGGACAGCTTCTCAATCTGCGCACACCAGTAGATGAACTGAGGAAGAGCCATCCTGGCCTTGCTAATGAGCTTGTCTCTGTCTCCACCTCATTAGAAACTGCTGGCACCTGGGGCAGTACTGTAGCTGAAGCTATTGCAACACCGTCGCTTCAGTCCATTGCAGAACAATCTCATGACCTTGCTCTTAAAAGGGTTCATGTCCTGAAACAGATCAGAGAGCTGCCCGGGTTTGAGAGGTTCCTATTATCAAAGCCGATTTCTGAGCTCATGCTTGCTGCAAACAGGGGCCCTGTTGCCATCTTGAATACCAGTGAATATGGATGTGATGCTCTGATTCTCATGCCAGGTCTTACAGATGAAATCATCCATGTCCCACTCAGCAACTTCACAATTCATGAGGTACAGGCCCTAGCCAAATCTCTGGCGTCAATTGTGGGAACCACTGGACGCAGTGAAAGGCTAGATGGCTTCCGTGAAGGAGATATGGCTCCACACGATGTCTTTTCCCATATCCTCTCTGATCTCTGGTTCAAAGTTGTTCAACCTGTCCTAAATCAAATTGGAGTAATGGTAAGCTATTTCCATCACGGCACCCAATTACCATCCTCATATATTTCTTAAAGACTCCAGTACGCCAGGATTTGGGACGCATCTGGTGGTGTCCAACTGGGCCACTCGCATTTCTTCCCATCCATGCAGCAGGACTCTATGGGGAAGACAGAGCCATCGGCTCCAAATTATCTGACTTCCTGATTTCGTCCTATACCCCATCTCTGACTGCCTTGATTGAAGGGCTTCGCCCACAATTTGAATCTAAAGAGGAACTTCAACTCCTGGCTGTCACTCAGGCATCTGCCAATGGACAGGACTATATCCCAGGAACTCGGAAAGAAATCCAATGCATTCAGCAGCATACTAGCGGAAAAGTTCATGTTCATTGGTTGGATGGACAAATGGCAACAATAGAAAATGTTGAGAAGGGCCTTCTGAATTCTAGATGGGTCCATTTTGCATGCCATGGCGTGCAGATGGCGTCTCCAACTGAAAGTGCCCTCCTCCTTGCTGGCAGCTCACGGTTGACACTCTCGAACATTATCCAGCTATCTCTCCCAAGTGCTGATCTGGCATTTCTCTCTGCATGTCAAACTGCCACTGGTTCCAAAGACCTCCAAGACGAGTCCGTTCATCTCGCCGCTGGCATGTTACTAGCAGGATACCGAGGTGTCATCGGGACGATGTGGTCTATCATGGACCAAGACGCTCCACAAGTCGCGGGTGATGTCTATGCCCATCTATTGGAGGCATCCCCTCCAGATCCGAGGCGGGCAGCTGAGGCGCTGCATCTCGCCGTGTGCAAGCTTCGAGAGCAAAAGAAATCATTTCTACGCTGGGTGCCCTTCATACATTTTGGGGCTTAACTTGGGGGATATAACAACTTCGTAGGATATGTATAGGTGTAGGTTAAAGTACTTGGTAGTAGTCCCTGTTTGTGTAAGACCCGCGTGAGTTACAGTCTTCATTCCATGCAACGGCATGTGTTAGTACAGAGCGTAGAGGTTAAAAGTTACAATGTCCATGAGAATCTCAACAAGCCTTATGTATATCAAGTCCGACCCGAGGTTTTTTTATCACGTCTAACCTGAGAAACAACAAAATGTCAGAGACACGAGCTCAATTCCCAAAAGCACAAGCAAGACTTGTGAAACAAAAGATTGAATGAGCTTGGTCGCTTCCCGACAGGAAACCAAGTCAGTTGAGCATTTAAGACTCAGGACAAAAAAGAATGCTCAAAGCCTACCGACACTCGCGGCGGTACGGCGCTGCGGCCACCGGACAATATATTGTCGGCGCGGTCATTTGAGTCTGCGCCCGGACATCTTCGGCAGTGACCGAGGAGAGCGGGAGGACGCAGGCACCAATGGGCATTCCAAGAGCTGGAAACACGACTGGCTGGCTCTGCGGTCCGCGCTGGCGCTGCGCGAGGTGTGAGACGCCGATGACGATACAAGCCGCACAGCGAGCGCCCAAGGCGCGTACGCCGTGGCTCGCAGTGAGCTCTGCGTGATACACGCGCACCCGCGGTGGTGAGGCACTGTCGCCGGCGAGGTGAGCGGAAGGTCATCCGGAGCGACTCGAGACTCGTCGGACGTCAACCGGAATCGGGACAGAATGTGGAAGACGGAAGCGGGGACGTACGCGAACTGGAGACGGTCCGATTCGGAATATATACTATTACATCCATCGCTGGAAGCCTGCCGCGCACAACTGCTGGCGCCGGGCCTCGTCGTATGCGCATTGTCGGATCGGCGACGGCGCGCGGGATGTGGGAGGTGTGGATGCTGCAAGAACAGGAGACGACCCAATTCATGCGGCATTCCCTCGCTCACGGAGCCCCCGCTGAGTCTGCGTCACAAGACGCACGACGGGATATAGGCACGCTTGAGCCCTCGGGCGCGAGACGAATCTGCGTGAAAAAGTCAGGTATACTACCTATTTTCCGACCGGGGTGGGTGTGGCCTCCCTAAAATAAAAAATGAAAATTGGTGCACATATAGATCTTGGCGAGAAAATAATATTCCATCTACAAACTTGGGTGTGCACTCAACTGTTGACATGCTATGGACATTTTGATCAACGCAGAGTTTTTTAGAGGGCCTCCCCTGCCTGTGGCCTTGTTGCAAACAAAATGTCTATAGCAAATCAACAGTTGGGAGCACACCCATGTAAGGGCAACCTCAAGACCCAAGCACCAATTCAAGAATTCTGATGAGAGAGGATCCAAAGATAAATTAGTTACCAGTGTACAAGATAAATACAGAGCCAAAACCTGGATTCGAAGAAGACCCGGATCCAAAAAAGATCGACTTTGAGCGGCTCCCAGCTGGGTTTCTTTTTGTAGTATACCTGCGGGAACTAGAATTAATCTGGTGCAAAAAAAAAACGGGTCCATCCTACTGGTCTTTGCGCACAAAAAATCGAACAATTGCCAAAAATGGCCAATTTGTATCAGTTGCGGATAAGAGTCAACCACTTGATTAAAAGCATGATTATTCATATCTATGACGTTTTTCAGAGTGAGTATTATAGGCTGGAGTAATCTCTCGACATTTTTGAGCATTATCCGATGACATTGGAGTCGGCAAAGATCGGCTCATCGTGACATCCTCATTCTCCACATCTGAGTCTGAAGAGCTGTCACCCCGTGTCCCGTGCGACCAGCCCCTTCTCATTCCGACACTGCGATGCCCTCCACATCCCCCCAGCTGTGACCACAACCATGACTACGAGGTCAACCACCACCCCTTGCGCACTTCCCACCAGGAGTGTGAAGATCTTCTTTGGCGTGTTTATAGTCAGTTTCAAGCTGTTTCTCTGCCCATTTCTCCTGCTGGTGGCGTGTCCCACGTGGTCGGCCCCTAGGATTGCATGAGGGAAGCATCTGTGCGTGTCTGATAGGTGTATGGTGCGCTGGACGTCACTGTGATTTCCCATCATCGTAATTTTTTTGGATCTAGGCCCATCTCGGAATTCGGCCAAATAAGTAAAGGCACTGTGCAATCCGGCGGCTTCATCAAAAATTGTGAAAATACTTGAGGGCAAATTAAAGACTATATATTGTACCCTAGCTCACTTGGACTTTTGGAATTACCTCTCACGGCCGTACAACAGGGGGTCAACTCTTTTTTTTTTCGGATCTGGGTTTTGGCTCTGTACAACACACCTGATGAGGAAGGATCCAAAAAAGAAAAAGCTCTAAAGACCCATCCTCACCAGCCTAGGGTATAAATGTAAGAGGCTGTACTACTTGGAATGATCAACAGGTGACAGATATTGGATAAAGATACTACTCAGAATGATGGAAGAATGACAGATGAAAGGTGGTCAGGTGAAGGATGGCCAGATGACAGATGCACAGATGCATCACTAAGAATAGGTACAAAGCTAGCTATAGTACTCACGAGCAAGGTCACATGCGAGATTGAATCAGTCTTGGCCAGGGGAGTCCCTTACAACCTAAAGTTTATAGAACCAACATCTATATGTGCGCCAATTTTCAAATTTTATTTTAGGGAGACCCCATCCACCTGGTGGGAAACTCATTTGGGAAGGTTTTTTTTACTAAGTGTACTCATATTTCTGATTGATCTAAAATTTCATAAATCACCCCTGACTCAAGTCACTTGACTCGACTTGAAGTTGACTTCAAGCAGCTGCGAGTCGGGCCGAGTCGGGATGCTCAACTCGACTTGATTTGACTTAAATAATCAACTTTGGAGTTGACTTCAACAACTTGAGTCTCAAGTCATGGCAACATTATACCCAACAGATGAATCTGGTATATTCCAGGTGAAGTGGCTACTAACTGAATTGCCCTGTATTTAGCCTTGAGTATGCTGTTCAGGGACTGAGAAGCAGCCCCAAGCCAAGACATGTTCCTGGAGGTTGGGTTTTGTCGACAAACACTTCCTTGGGCCATTTGAATGGCTTCTGCAAGTGCTTAGAGGCCCGACATAACATACCCCATATGGAACGAGAGGGGGGAGGGGTCAGCTCAAGGTCGAAAAAAACTTTCAACCCTATATCTGTTTTCTGAATGCCAGTTCTTGTAGGCTCTGTTTCTGGAGCCGCAATAGTGTTTTCTGCCCTTCCTCATTTTGTGAAGATTCAACCTTATCTTTTTCAGGCTGGTGGTCTCACTCGCCGCTGTTCCGGATTGTTGAGGATTCACACATGCACTGGAATGCGGTCCGGTGTAATGTATCTACCGGATTCGGAAGTTTTCTAATACGAGATGGTCACAATGTATGGCTTTCGGAATCTTACATTGCCTTGCAGATGGCATCGACGTTGGCACGTGCTTGCAGAGACAATTTGGGCATAGCACATTTGCTGATAAAATTACTGTTTATGTGTCCCGCATCTCGTGATGCAATCAAGATACCGCGTCGTTAGTCCCCGTAAAAATAATGATATTTTCCGTTGACGCTGTGGGCTGGTACAGCTAGAGATTCTGGCCTAGGTGATGCTGATCAAGCGGTGTTGAGGCTCAAATAGGCAAGGAAACATCAAACGAAATCGCTGCGGGATCCGCCAGGCTCCCATTTATCCTTTGGACAGTAGAAGAGATGAGGTGTACATGTTCGAGCAGACTATGAAGACACATACAGGATAGATATTGGATAGATAAATACAGTGATACCTGTGAGAGTAATTCGTGGAACCCCACGCTCATGAGAGTGTTCACACCTCAATCACCGGGAAGCTGATGGACATGAGATTATTACCAGCTCTGTCTTAAAAGGTGAAGATACCGACACACTGCCATCTGAAGCCTTTTCCATTGCCTTTGAGATACTACACCCATACACACTCACCCGACTGCAGCTGTGACGCGGCTGAATGATATTGGTGATGAATTTGGGAGCCCGTTTTACAGGCTAATGAATTCCCATAATTCATCTGGGCGACAGCATGTGAAGAACAAAAAAGATTAAACTGTCAGACTCATGAAACATGTCCATGAAATCCACGTCGACTTGGACACAAGTCAATTGGTGCATGTCCAAGTCAGTCTTGTAGGTCAAAAGTGAATCCTCGGCAGATCATCACCGGGATCTGCATCAATCCTTGCGGATATGGCAACCCAGCACCTATAAATGAGCTGTGGTTCATGACAGCCCCCACCAGGCCCCCCAAAACAATGTGGAACAAGATTGTCGCAACCTTTTTCCTCCTCTTTGCACTAGCGCCGGGAGCCATATCCACGCCGACAACATTGGGTGAATGTAAGTCTCCCGCGTCTTATGATACATTCAAGATATTTAATTTTGTCAGTTGAATGTGTCCCTGATCCCTGTACAAATAATGGCATTTTCCGTTGACACTGCTGACCACGAATCTGGTTACAGGCCCAACAAACCAGGTTTGCTGTCTGGATGTGTCCGCTAGCCGCAGCTTGTGAGTGGCTGAATGGCTTGACAGACAACGTGTGGATTTGACGACCTCGGAAGCTGCAGGCCCATCGAAGTTCACGGGCCCGACTTATGTCTCTGACTCCGAGGCGCTACGCACAGATATATTGCAGCAAATACACGCTATGAACTGTTTTAGCGAGAGTTAACGCGAATGTGAACCACATGGCGGTTTGTGAGTTTCCGATCGATATTTCGCCTGGTACTACTGCCTCGTGAGAGTTTCTGTGATTGTATATAGTTGAACATGCGGAAGTCGAACCTCTAGAGTCCTTGGCTCACCAATAGATACTGTACGCTGTACTTTGTGAAATGAATTCCACCCCATTGAACTGCCCACTTTGTCAAATCCATGGTCTAGAGAACGAAAAGACTTGTGCCTGTGCAGAATGTCTTCGGGCGGAATGGAACCACGTCTCTCCCTTATAAATTCATCCATTCATTGGTCATGAGTTGGGAATGAATAACCATATTCCACAAAACATTTCTCAAGTGTGTGCGCTGCTCTGCAAAACCATGCACTTGGTAGAGGGAACACCAAGTATTGTGCGCGCCGATTTTCTGTTTCTTAGCTCAGCCCATCTAAACAAACTTAATAATCTGACTACTGTACTTTCTCGTTCAAATCGACGTGGGGGGTGACGCGTGACTCACTTGAACCAATTCAACATTTCAACAGACCTCGTTACTTACCTGGACCTGAAACTTCGATATCGCGCTGAAGTAATGTAATTTGGTTATTAATAGACCCCGGATACAAATATATGGCCTGGTGCTACACCACCCCCGAAATTTTCGTCCCTCTGTTTCATTGCGTAGGTTTGACGTAGAAAAGCAACTTATGAGGCTCTTTTGGTGCCGGAGACATTCTGTAGATGTAGAAATAATCGAAATCTGGTCCACGAGGCATCCAAATCCACTTTGAATTCATACCCTTGTTCTGAGCATTTTCTGAACCATTCGACCAATTCAACAAACGCCCACGCGATGCGTAACCTCGACCGGAATTCGGCATTGACAGAGGGGTACGTGATACGTGATTGTCGAATTGAATAAAAAGGTACAGTATGTAAGTGTTCGGTTTCCAGGCACATGGAGGTAAAAGCAAACCGAGTACTTCATTTATGGCACCCTCTTCAAGTTTTGTCCTGGGGACGCTGAAATACTGTATGTAGTACGAAAACATACGAGGCATCGACTGATTGACACTCTCAAACAATTTTACAAATGAACCCATTCCCCAAGTTTGGTCAGTGGACCTGCGAAATCGGCCGATGGAATGGATTAATGTTGATTGGCAGTGATTGCGCATGTCCTCTCCCGCGTGGCCACGCCAGCTCGCGATACAAGAGCTAATTTCAGAACAAAAAATGCATGCATCTTTCCCATATATTTCCACTTCTAATGAGTGACAAAAGGGAGATATTATCAAATGTGAGAACAAAGGTTCTGAGAAAACGGTTCCCTGCGCATCAAAAGTGCGAGTCGATTGAGCATAGAAATGAGGAAAACGGTCCAGATCTGACTATACAGTGAGTGTTCTAATGAATGCTCATCAAAGATGATGATGTATGATTAATATTGTGCGCTCAGATACCCCCCTGCGGGCCCACATTGAAGGTTTGAGGAGACCATTCCCTTTTTATTTAAAATGCGGAGAAAATGAGCCTATAATCAGGCGGAAAGGTGAAGAACTGAGCCCAGAACAAGTGTCCTATTAAAAAAGCGGCACAAAAAACATGAATTCTCGCTAGGGCGTATATATAACGATGTTAAACCCCGTATAAAAAATTCTGAGGATACAATCCTCTGCGTATTTGAAATGCGCAGCGAATGAGCCCATGGGCAGGGAAAACAGAGACGAATTGAGGCCGCTGCGACTGTTCTAGTCGCGGGGATCAAAAAAAAGCCCAAAAAGGCAGAAAAAAACAGTGCGCGCCTTATGTTCCGCAAAGTGCTGTAACTGCTCCTTCGAACTGTATCTGCGCTTTCGCCAGTATCACCAGTCCACTGTTGAAAATCAGTAACAACAATTGAAGAGATGTCTCAATTGCCCCCGAATGAAACCTTTCAGTAAGATATTCCGAGGTCCCGGTGATGATTGTTGAGGCGAGGCCTGGAGCTGGATTCGGAAGGCAAAGCTCCCAGTCGTGCTGCGCCCGCACTGGGGCTACGCAAGAAGCCGCAGACTCTGCGTGAAATCTTGTTACGATCTTATTAGCTTTCGTGCGAGAGAGTGATAAAGGAAATGGACGACGTTGAATTGTGCCTTCTTTTGGAATGGCGGCGGAGACCAAGTGGAGACACTTTCGCCGTACAGGATCAGAAGGAAACATGTCAAGGAGATGCAGGCCGTGTTTTGCCGGCGTCCAACTAGGACAGTGTTCAACTCAATGTCGAGGAATCCCGTGTTATTTTTTTGCCTACATGATTATTACTTGCGCGCATTTGCTAGTACTCGTGGGCCGAACCGAAAACCTGCTCATGACCGACACCCCTTTCACGGTGATAATCTGATCGGCGATTCTGCGTCCATGGGGAAGAAAACTGCACTCATGTGGCCAAGCTCTGTTCTGTCTGTAACCAAGACGGTTTAAACTGGTGCCACAGAAGATGACCCTCCGGCTTGATTTGGGTCAAACTCAGTGCGGCGGTTCAGATCAGTAAGCTCGAATCTACGGGGTGGAATTGTAGTTAAGAATAAATATTCACCCACATCAGGATGCACTCACTCATCGTCGCAGTGACATTCCTGTCCGGCTCGACATCAGTCTGATTCTCACGTCGATACGGAGCAAAGCGGGGATCAGCCGTAACACTGGTGCTGTGCGTCAGCCGTCCAGCGATATGTGCGAGAGCTGGGTCTCGTATGTTGAGGATCAGTCTTGTAATCATGACCGACGATATGCTGTGCAAGTTATTTATTTAGCAGACCGGACGAGGAGTTTAGGGGATAGGATGGACCCACATATTCGTAAATGTGGTAGCAATGCCCCTGGTATATGGCTAAACAGCATCAAAAAAAATGCACGGCGAGACCCGAGCGAGCGAGAAAACATACGGTGCCAAGCTGAGGGGCATGGATCAGAAATAGTGCTACGAAATAGCGTTGGTTGAACTCGCTCACAATAAACGTTGCAATGTTGTCAAGGTTTGACAAGAGGATGATACCGAAGTATACTGATCCTGGTCCGCATGGAACAAGTAAGTACATCAGGCATGGAATTGGAAGACGAAGACGCCCGTACCGTCACGTAATAACAGTGGCAAGATCAGTGCCGTTAGGGCGGCGCCGGGTGAAGACTTTGTACAAGGTGAGGAGGAATATCCTGTTAGACTTGCGTCACAAAATTGTCGAAATCTGGGGAAGGCGCACTTGTCGAACACGGCCACGCTACTCCATGGGGCCACTAGACTACGACCTCTCGACAAAAAGAAAAGATCCCAGACTCAGCTGGTCCCCTCGAGACAATCCAAGATGAGACTCACTGCGCCTTAGATATCGGGTAGGCGCATCCGAAATACAGGGGCAAATTGGTGGTCTTGTCGACGGCCTTCCTGGTGCTATATGTGCGCCAATTTTCGATTTTTTTCATAGGGGGGCCCACCCCACCCTGGTGGGAAAAAGATAGAACCTCGAGGAAGTACTAACCGTGTAACTTGAGCCGTTTTTTGGCGAGCACCGGACACCGCGCAGACGGCGGCTAGTTGAGTGACAAGAATTAAAGTTTAGAGGAGAGGGTTGGCCAGTGCGACGTCAACTGAGCACGACTTGGCTACTTCAGAGGAAAGAGTTAAAGTTTAGAGGAGAGAGTTGGCCAGTGCGACGTCGACTGAGCACGAGGTGGACAGAGCTCTAGGCAATTCCAGAATCACAGACGGGTAGGCCGGGCCATTAAGACTGGGTGGAGTAGAGCAGGCATAGGAGATATAAGTCCTACGATTAGCCGTTGCTAATCATCGTCTTCGCGGTAACGTCGATGCGCCGAGAGCGAGGTTGGGCTAGATTGCGCAGCGAACGTATGAGTGAAGACAAGCGCAGTGTGGCTGTGTGTGATCCGGACTCCGATCATAATGCTCTTGCTCCAGAGTCCCTCCACCACTGCGCGCGTTCTATGTCTCCGTCGGATCACACGCGCCCAGTCTGTCTGCCGCTACTAATTCGTTCAATTTTAATCCTTCTGGTGCTTGTCTCTCATGTTGTTGAGCTGGGGACGTGTTGCGACACGCTTTCAAGTACTATCCCAATACCACCGCCCAAACTGTCCGATATTCCACTCAAAACTTGCTGGCACACATACTGGTTCATCTGGTACCATAAAGACAATCTCTTTCGCGTCGCTCAAAGGGGTGGTACAAGGAAATCATTACTTTGTGGTGGTGGGTGCACACGTATCTCCCTATTTATAAAATTAAGCCTGTCTGTCTGTCCGAAGCTTTTTAAACTCCGCTTTTAATCTATCATTCCGGCGAGCGCTTGGAATTCTTATGATTAGTTCTTTCCAGTGTATAGTTTCTCGCAATCTACTCGGTACGTCGCCCTCCGTCTGCATTCCACGCGTGAAAATTCAGGGAGGAGGCGCCCACATCTACGGTCCGTCCTTACCGTCTTCTGAGGGTCAGCAGCATTGTATTGAAAATAATACCTCACGTCCCTCGAGGACAAACCCCAAGGTATGCCCACTCACTATTCATCCTCGCCCTCTTCCTCGTACTGACCCCGTGTTTGTCCGTAGTAGATTTCTTGGATTTTTGAGTACGCAGCTGCGCCGCGTTCGTGCAGCTTCCATGCATACGCTGGTCGCGCTCTAGATGAGGATGCTGCTTTCAGTATGCGTGCATGCGTTTCATGGATACTGCGGACAATACATACGCGCGTGCGCTGGGGTTCGCACGAAAAAAAAGGTGCGCGTCGATGAAGTCCTTGAGGTTCCCAGACGTGCCCATATCCTGGAACCTAATTCCCCTCCTTCGCTTTCGACACCGCGTGCCACCCAGGCACTGGCTGCACGACAGATGGCGATGATTGATGCCTTCAGGGAGGCGATGCGTGCGAGCTGGAAACACATGTGGTCGAGCCACAGAAGATATTGCGTGAGCACGGGACGGTACGTCTATCCCTTCGTTAGCCACCCCCTGTTTGCTCATGCATTATACAGATAGATCTCCATGCAGCTTGGATGTTATACGAATGCGCATTCGCGCAGGATTGCCTGGTCCCAGAGCGCTGCCGCTCGCTGGGTTGACGGGAGTCAAGTCTCCTCTTTCTATCCACCATGTGCCTGGTTTGTTCACTAACGAAGGGCCGCCACCCCATCGTTTGTACTTCGCACTGTCCTCAGACGTACATACAGCGAAGCGTGTATGGACTCCAAGGCTCAATCGATTACATAGAGTTCCACATTCTCCCGAATGCTTTGAATCAATATGATCAGAGAACCGAGTAATACGTCGTCAATAGGGGGTTTCAAAGTTAAAATTCGGGGCCCAACTTGAGCTCCAACTTGAGCTCCAACTCGCGTTCCAACTTGCGAAGTTGGAGGTCAAGTTGGAATCCAAAAATACAAGTTGGAGGTCAAGTCGAGCACAAGAGCTCGACTTGACGTCCAACTTGATGTCCAACTTGATGGCCAACTTCGTCTCCAACTTCGGCTAATTCGGATCTCCCGCCTGCGTCACCTCGGTTATGGTACGCGACGCCTCGACTTCCGAAGTTGTGCGTGCACACGTCTGCTTAGGTGTTTCACAGACAAAGGCCCCAACTTGGGCTCCCGACTCCGTAAGTTGGAGGTCAAGTTGAAGGTCAAGTTGGGCCTCAAGTTGGGCGCCGAGTTTTAACTTTGAAACCCCCTAATGGAGGGAACTCGTCAGTGTGGATCTCTGTTTAATATGTCAGATACAACTTCCGAGGGAACAAAAAAACAGTACTCGACGTACCCATGCCCTCTCGAAGGAACTTGAGAGTCTCGTTCACAGTCCTTTCATCCAAGTCAACCCTGACTGCTGGATCAACATGTACATACAGTACTGCACGAGCACTTAAGATGTAGTAAAACTTAAGTTGGAAAAGTGGCCAAATCACCTGGAACTTAAGAGGAGCTAATAAATTACTTGCTAACGTAGCACGGGCAGCGGTGGGCCATAAACCCAAGGAACTCGTCCTGGGATGGCTAGGACGTGCAGCAAAGGAGTACGGAGAACGAGTGAAGATGGTGGTGTGGTGGCGAGGATGGTGATGTAAGCATACGCATCACGTTTGGAGGAAGGTGAAGGGGTAGGATGGGGGATGAGGGAGGGGGGGAGAGGCATGAATGGAAAAAAGAAAGAAGGAAGGAACAAGAAACGAAACGAAATGCAAGGAGTAGGAGTAAAAAAGTAGAAAAATAATGGCACGCCCAAAATTAAAACAAACAGAATGCAGCCCCAAAGGAGGAACGAAAAACGAGAAGATTAAGGAGGAGAAAGACTCACTCCCAACGCGCTGCAGCGCTGTCGCGAGCGAGCTCTGGCTCGTGCGGAACATGCACCCCCACCCGCGGCGGCCGCCCAGCCCTTGGTGCCGCCGAGCGGCCACCACTTTTTCTTGTGCGTCCCCGAGGCGGCGGATGCGAAGGTCGAGGTCGAGTTGTACGATGCGTAGGACGCGTTGCTGCGAAGGGGGATGTCAGCACGGCCCACGTGGACGTCGGTGAACGTGAAGTTGGAGGTGGTGTGCAGAAGCTATTATCGGGGAGGTGGGCGGCGGCGGGACGCGTGAGCGGATGTAGACATTGCGGCGGGGGCGGGTTCAGCCGCGGACTAAGCAAACGTGAACCAGAGAACGCGTTTGATCCCCGCGCCTGGCATGATCGCCGGTGCTCCCACAGTGCCACTTGCCTTCTGTCTTCCATGTCACACACGCACTCGCCCTGCATCACGGCCTCTGTGCTCGTCGAGGCATCGCCCGACGTTTGCTTCGAATTTGTGAGGAGCGGGTGCGCGCTGGCTCTCAGACGGCTCTGTGTGATTCTGACGACTCGCAGGTTGAAACAGACTCACTGGGCTCTCGGCAGCATGGAGCGCGAGGAGGTGGAGCCGGACCTCTTTTGCGGGACGAGCCTCTTCACCTACAATAAGCTCTATATCCGGATCGTCGCCCAGCCTGAGCTACGTCTCGTCGACTACTATACAGGCACCTCACCCGCGAGCTTGCGATTTGGCACGTCAACCCGCGTCATCGACAGCAGCTGTGTGGGTGAGGTTGCTGGGAATGCGCTGATTGTGATGACTACGTGGCGGCATTCCAGCACCAGCGACGCCGATTGGGAGCTTAAGAGCCACTTCTGGCCGACCGAGATCGCCCTGATCAAGGCGCGCATCGAATACGAGCAGCGCAACCCCGAACAGGCGGCGGCGGCCCCACAGACTTCCGCAGAGTCTGCTGCGTAGACCATTCGACCTTGGGTGGAGGGCGATAGCCGCCATACTCGCAATCTCACGGATTCCTTGCCTGCAAAATTGCGGCCACCAGTTTATTGAACGATGATTTGTACACCAGATCTCTCCCGTTTCTCAAATATTTCCCACCTTGCGAGCGTCTATTGTCGAAATCCGACCCTCAGTTCATGTACGCTGGCTCACAATCATGAACCACTTCACAACTATCGAGCGCTTGTACCTTCGGCTGTATTTGCAGTATCCTTCACATATTATTTCGTGCCTATCCATTCCCTCACTATCTGATCTGAGGACCTGGGCCCAGGTTCTCGAATAAGATAGATAGGCCATTTTTCAGAAAAGAAGGGGGTCGGAAAAGCGCGCGCTTTTCCAGGATTATATTCTTAGGCTTATCAACGTCTCTTCGGAATCCAGGGGGATATGTGACTTATTAGGGAGGGCCACCCCCTTCAATGTCTGAGTCGCGTACAGGATGTAAATAGATGTCCCGTCGAAATGAATAAAGTCGAAAGAAAATGGGGACCGGAATATGGTGCAACGCGGGTGTTCCTTGACACAGATGTGCGCGACAATGGGTGGACATTGAGCGGCGGTGGTTTCGAGTTTGAAAGACAAAACTTTGGTATACGAAGGGGTTTACCGAACCTGACAAAAGGTCCTTGTAGAGACGTTAGCTTCGTGCCCATTCAGTGAGGCCATCACTCACCGGAGCCCATGTCGTGCCCGCTTTCATGTATGACTTCAGCTTTTCAAGGTTCTTCCGGTCCACAAATATTTTGACATGTTCCAATCCGTCGAAATTGTCATAACTATGAGTCACAAAATTTTGAAGGCTTCGACCAGCCCAGTAGGCGCCCGTGTGTTTTAACATAAATCGAAACTCAGGCCAAGGAAAATGCAACTTCGTGAAGGCATTCTCCATACGACGCCAATGACGACGGGGGAAAATATCCCCGAAGCTTGACAGGGGCCCAGAGTGGCGGCACTGCAATACAAATTGGAAGCCGGTTGTCAGGGGCGGGAAAAGTGCGGTCAGGGCGCGAGGCAACGGCAGTTACTTTCAATTTTAACTATTTATAGTTATTTAGATTCTACTGATTATCAATTAATATCATTTAATGGCCGCCAGGGGCGAGGAAAGAGGCGCGCAACGATAGCAGAAAAAAAAAAGCCGAGGCCGGGTGGGGGTGCAAATCGTGATAGACGTGGCAAATATGACGGGCGGGTGGAATGGCGAAAGCAGGGGAATTGACCGGGCGCCCAACGAAGAGACTCGAGGGGCGGCGACGCGAGACGGGCGGCGGCACAGGTGGGCCGGCGGAAACGCGACGGGGGGGGGGGGGGGGGGGGGGGGGGGGGGGGTGGCGACACGGAGGACAGGCGCGGTGTGAGATGATCGAGTGGTGCCAAAGGGAAAAGAACGAGGGACAAAACATAATAATAAGATAGAGGAAGTAACAAAAATTGAAGGCTTTTGATAGGAACTAATCTAGGATTATTTACAAAGTGATTGGTGTTCCTTACTTTCCTTCGAGGTGCAAAAACCCGCCAGGGGATGTGTCATTTACGATCACTAAAGTACTCGTAACCTGTTGCACTTCTCGCAAACGTGTTGTGAAACAACGAACCTGCTGCACATCATTCTCAACCTAGGTACTTCATCTTGTATATCCTCACGGCAGGTGGAGCACAGCTATCGTCTCATCAGACATTATCGTCTCCTTGTCCTCTTGATTGAAACACGACTGTAATAAATACAAAAAACAAATACAAAAATAACCATTTAAGCTCGGCCGCGAAGGATGCTACAACTCTCGGACCACCACTTAGCGAGGCATGACCTGAAACTGATATAAAGTGTCCGTCATGAAAGACTAAATCACCACATGTTTTTGTTCTTTGCTAACCGTGATCAGATTAGTTGCCAGCTGCACGTTGGGGATACCCTGCAATTTTTGGGCTATATCCAGCGTCTGGAGCCTTTCATCAATTCTTGCGACTTCCTTCCTCTGCTCCGAGCGCTCGAACAGCGGCCGTGCAGACTCCCACATTGCTCTGGCCCTCCCGAGGTCTCCACGCCGTACATAAACGTCGCCAATCGTGCAGATGCACTCAGCCCTGCTCCGATGGACATCCATCTGCATGAAGCCCTCCAGCGCGACCATCAAAACGCTCAGTGCCATATCGTCCCCACGTTGAATCGCAAGAACATCACCAAAGCGCTGCAATGCCTGGTGTACCATCAGGCAACTCCGCACCTGCGGACGTAAAGTGTATGCGAGGAAAACAATGGCCCATCGCCCGCATTCCGTTTCTGTATGCACAGGGTTTGTTGGGTCTGCCAGCCTCGTAAGGCAACACAATGCCAATTCGTCGTCGCTGCCACGTACGGCAACGAAAAGTCGGATGTACTCGGCTCGGGCCCCTATTGTGTTCCCCTCGCGAAGCCGCAGATCCGCACGACAGAGTTCACACAAGGAGACACCGCGTAAATACCGTGTATTTTGGAACAGGTTCACTGCGGTATCGAGGTTGTGGGACACCGCATCTGCACTGGCACCAGTTGCAATGTCAAGAGTTGCGATGTTAACGAGGGCGTACGCGCGGTCCAAAGGGGAGAGCACGGCAGAGGTTTGGCGTAGGATTGCCTCTTCAATACGCCTTGCATCGGAATACTCAGTCTTGTGCTGGTACACCCCTGCCTCGATGTTCATTAGCCGATTTTCCATCTGCCCGCCTTGTACACCCGCACGAACAACCAACGCCTTTGCTTCTTCTAAGAACTTCAAGCACTGTTTGAAGTCGCCCATCGATGAGTAACACATGGCCTGCAGATGGATTACATTCAATTCGCCTTTGACGTTCCCTGATGCTTGGGCAATTCTATACGTTTCCTTGGCCAGCTCTAGAGCTCTGGAGTAATTACCGCGAGAATATTCTATTCTGGCAAGGCCACCCAGTGGTCTGATTTTGGCCGTGTCGGAACTGCATTGCGATGCTACAGAGAGCGCAAGCAGACAGAAGTCCTCTGCCTTTTTAAAATCTCCGGCACACTCGCGATAATATATCGTTATTGCATAATAGAGTCGAACTGGAGATGTAAATTCGTCAATCAAGATTCAAGGAAATGAATGGTCCATACTTACCTTCCTCATCATAGTCTTGGATTAGGCGAAAATGCTCGATGGCTTTGTCTATAGCCAGTTCTGGATTGGGAAGGGTGTAGAACTGCCTGGCCTCAAAGGCAGCGGAGATAAACCGTCCGTGAAGCTTGTGGTCATCCAGCCCAGACAGTATGTCTGGCAGGCGGAGCATGAGCGGGGTGAGCCCTTGATTCATTGTGACATTGAAGTTGCTGAGCATAGTCACACCCAGGATGGACTCCCTCAGGTCAGTGTGATCCAAATTCATTCCATGTAGCAGGATATTGTGCAAATTTCCCAGATTTGAGACAAGGCGGGGAATTAAGTCGACCGCGAATGAGGAACCATCCATCCAGGCCATATAGAGTTTGAGAATATCAATGAAATATTGTCGCACGGGTCGCACCAATGGCAGGAAAGGGGGTCTGGTGAGGTATATGTAGTCCCGAATTGGTGATAATACTTTAAATCGTCCAGCATGATCAACATATGCAAGTGAAGTGCGGACCAATGTTGTTTTGCAATTGGGGATGTCCTGGATTGGTATATTGCTTTGAACCAGATCAATATCGGAAATGCCGTCGGAGAGGAGTGCCATCAGACTGAGAAGCTCCACTGCATGAGGTGAGGATAGCATGCGAGGACTTGAGATTGAAAGTGAGATGGAGATCTCCAGGTTCGATCGTTTATCATAACCAGTGGAAAGAAGGGCAGTCCTCTCAACGCTCCACCGCTCCAGGGTGTCCCGGCTCCCAACAGAGGCTGCAACTCCGGCAACTAGCTGCACCGCCAGAGGTATATTGTCTGTGATTTCCAAGAGCCGGTCTACTTCTGAAGCATCATGAATATCGTCTGCAATCTCAATAAGAGTTTGGCGGGCAGCCACTTGATCCAAAGGCATCAAGGGACGTAGGAATGGATGAGTCCACTGGACCTTTCCAGGTCTCTCAGCCCCACGCAATGTGACCTGAAAGGCATGCATAGTGAGGAAGAGTATCTTGAGATATACAATGGACATACCAAAAGTGCTACATGTGGGATATCAGCTAAGAGTGCAAGGAACACTTCCACTTTTGCACGACCATCCATTGCTTCCCAAGGTGTCTCGAAATTATCCAAAATCATCAGGCATGACTGTCCTGCGGATAATAGAGCAAGCACAGCTCTCTCTGATGTGCTGGGGGTATCAAGCCCAAGATTAGAAGCAATGAGAGCCACAAGAGAATCCCTTGTGTGAGCAGACTCGCAGGAGATGAAATAACGAGTTTGGTACTTATTAGCAACCTTCGGATGATGAAGAGCGGCCATGGCTAATGTCGTCTTTCCTATTCCACCTGGGCCTAATATTGCGATCCGTGCCAGATCCCCAAGGAGTGTGTCCACGAGAATTTCTAGCTCGTATTCCCGCCCGTGGAAGATTTTCGGAGAGGGAGGTAACATGGAGAACGATCCGGAGCTGCCGGACACAAGTGAACAGAAATATTATCTTTTATTTCAGAAAGGCTTACCTGACATTCAGAGCACTTTGTCCAATCTGAGTAATAATGTCAGAGAACGTAAATTTCACTAACAATGCTCACCGAAGACAGTGTGTCAAATGAGCTACTCTGGTACGCAATCATCTCAAGCAGCTCGTGATGGCGTGACTCTGTGTCTGCATCAAACTCGAGGATAGCGGTAGTGAGTCCGACTCTTTGTTTTATCTTTGAATGCCCAGATTAGATTCACTACTAGACAAGGGTTCAAGGACTGACAGTGAAAATGGCCAACAATGCCCTTAATTCTGTCTCACAAGCATCCAATTGGGCGGTGATTTCTGCTTGCTTGAAAAGACGCTTAAATGTTCCAAGCTCCCGTTGGGATCTCAAACACGAATCCATTTTTTGAAGGGTGCTGTCACCAGAGGCAAAAATTAACCGGCCAGTGCAAAAATTGGGGGGGGTGGAGGTGACCAACCTGGCATATTTTGCAATCTGTTCAAGCATTTTTGGGGCCTGAATATCAGCTGAGTGGATCGATAGGCTCGTGAGAGCACAGAGTGAGTGGTGAATGTCGTCCATGATACGAAGACATCGTTCCCGTTGAAACTTGGTGCTCTACCGTTCCACTTCAACAAGATAATGCGAAGATGTATGAATTGCAACACCTGCACCATGGGAATGATTGTCAAGGTGATTGTGCAAACCCTGCCGAGGAAAGGTATCTGAGCTGCAGTTGTGATATCCTGCAGTGCATTTGCCGCCACTTCAGTGTAGCTAAGTATGCGGTCAACTGGAACAGGAATCTTTGGGGGCATCACTGGGGATGGGATGTTATCTAGCAAAGCCCTACCGACATGAGAGCTATATACTGGGAAAGATATTTTCGATGCGGTGCGGTTTCTCGAACATCTTCTCGAACATCTAGATGTTCTGCCACGCGGCAGGGCCAAGGCTTCGGAATGATGCAGTTGGCGATGTTGACCACCGATCCCTGATTAGCAGAAAAATAATCCCGTATGTAAAATTGTGAGCGGAGGGTGCCTGCGTGCATATTGGCAATGGGTGCTTGCAGAAGTCGGGAAACTTCACCGACTTCCTTCCGTTAAGTGGTATTTTCATCGCATCCACCGAACAGATCATTGATATCTTTGTCACAGACTTTTATCATTTCGGCACCAATTATCTGCTCTCCCATACATAGATAGATCAACCTTGGCAGGCACCATATCATGTTGTTCAGCAGTGAGGGCATAAATATCAGGGTTTTCGCACGGACGCCGCCAGCTGGACAGATTTTGGGGCCTGGTAAGTATCTTGAGATGAACACAGTTGATTGGCTTGGCTAACCTTGCAATTGGAACCTTGCCACGTCGAGTGAATCCAGGCGGTCCTGAATGGCCCGAAATCTTGGTTGCTCGAAAACCTTGGTAGACGGGAGTCTAAACGCAGAGCTTGATAAGGGCCGCCACTTCCGCTTATCCGCATGCGCAATCCCCTGGGAGCAGAAACGAAGTAGCCAGTGCTGTAGTAATCTGACCCACTGTTCACGGGGTGTCACCCGTCACCTACAGTGTTCACTGGGTAAGGTGTTCATTTCTCAGCAATCACGAGAAATTTACTATATATGGTAGTCCGGCGATGGCCGGACCGAAAGTTTTGATACCCTTTTGCTTATTTTGGACAGAAATCCGTGCCGTCACCGTCACCGACACCAAAAGTGTTTAGTTTAGAGGCTGGCGTCACGCGTCACCTGAACAGTTGGTCGGATTACTACAATAAGTGGAGAACAAGTGGAAAGGACGAAAGGCGCGCTGTTAGGGAGACCCTCGCTATCTGTAGTTTGCGATGTGAGCGGCTTAGTAATGCTTGGATTATCCTCGGGCCATTGCAATGAGCGGTGGTTATATCAATCTTCTAGTCATTTATTTATCTAGCCATATATTCTGTCTACTTGGCATACCAAGTCAGTGATAGCCGAGCTTAGCCTGCTGCCTATGATTGTTAGCGGGCCGTGAATCAAATGATCCGCGCAGCTAAGCGGCGATATGCGAAGGTGGCTGTAGGTTTTTTGTGCTTTGAGAAATCGCTTAGCCTCTTGTGTGCCTAACTGGCTGCAAATCAGAATGATATGCACACCTAACCGAATACTAACTGAAAGGAGGCTGTGGATAACTGGAATTTAAGAAATCACATAGCCACCATAGCCTTTTGTGTGCCTAACCGAGGCTCTTCTATCTATCTGATCCTGGAATTTGGGGCCAAATTCCAAAATTAAATAGATAGTATTCAGACAATGCCACAGTGAGGACAGGCTGCGCTATTCACAGCGTAAGCTCAGGAGCTTTGTTCTGCACCCCGAGCCTGCAGAGTGGTGTCAGTCAATGCAGGGATTCCTCGCAATTTCTTTGCAAGGAAGGTCCAACACAAGATTGAGCGGAAAATCTAGTGTAAAGGATTTTGGGATGGGGTGGATTGATGGCTAAACAGGGTGGAGTATAATTTAGACATGGAGATTGTGGTTACAAGGGTAGATGACCTCTATGGATATGACAGTCAAGCACCAGCACCTCCCTCCAACGTCACCGCAAATGAACTGCTTCAACGGATGGAGCAGCCCGTTGGTACAGAGGCAGAGCACGCAGGTGGTATTCTGGTTAACAGCGATGAAGAACTAGAGGCAGCGCAGGAATTACTTGGAAACTTTGACTGTGATCGGGATGATGAGAACTGTTGGAAATACGGCCGTCACATGAGCGTGCAGGACACGATCGGGGTCGTCTCGCTTGCCCGGGTAGAGTAAGAGTTGCTCTGAGGGCAACCGAGTGAAGTATATTCGTAGTCTAGATTTAGGTGCCCATCAAAAACCGTGAGTCCTGCTTCCGCCGTCCTTGACGTGCTGTGTTCACTATGTGAGTGGACACCCTGGAAAGTGTTCACAAGCCTTGATAAGACCTCTGGCCATTATCATATATTTTTATATAAATTTATCTCGCAGTTGTTCCGTCAGAAATGAAAATTCTTGAGGATGAGTACTGTGCGACTTTAGAGCATAACCACTTCAACGGTGATGCAAAACCATGTCTACAATACCTAGATTTTCGGTTTGAGACTTCTAAAGAGCAGAATACTTATTTTGAAGTATTCTGCTGCCCCTAATCTGGTCCAAGAAGGTCTTGGTACAGAGCTCCTGGTGTGCTGAAGCCTCAACAGAAATTTTCCTTTTTGGTGATTTCCTTATCCAGAATGGAGACTCACGGCTATTGATGTGGGAACTGGCACTGCCCTTGATCGCAGCGGCATGTTTGCATTTGTTTGTTCTCAGTCAAACCTGTGCGTACCATGTTCCTTAGTGTAGCGGATCCCCTGCGCACTTTACGGGCTTCTTTCGGCGGGAGAAAATGCTTATAAACTCCACAGGCATGTGGTGCTCAAGTGATTCATGTGAAAATATGATTTCTTTGCCTTTTTTCAAAAATTGACTTGACAAAACCTTGCATCTCCGAGACCTGTGGGGTCCACAAAGATAATCCTGATACGCAGAACACTCATCAAGTTTGCACATATGTCTTCAGCAACAATTCAGTACCCACCTTCGAATGTCCCCGGTACTACAGCGTTCCAAAGCTCCGAAATGGCAGCATTTTCGATAATCTGAAACATCTTTGCGGCATTAAAACAAATCTGAATCTATTTACTGGATCCAAACACATCCTAGACACTTTGGACGAAGTTATAGCATCATCGAAGAGGAACTCGTCCTATATTGTTCAAGGCTGGGTAATAGACTCAACTGGTCACAAATGCGTGACATCCGTCACAGTTCAACCTATTCGCCTCGTTTTGGCCAATTCCACCTCTTTAGCTCCCATTCTGAAGTTGTATGAGGTTCAAAAATATTTTAATGGTATATTTAAGTCCTTATGAGTCAAAAAAAACAGGGATATGAAAGGTTTCCGGACTAGGGGACGCTGTTTCGACTTGAATCGGTAAATGTAAAGGCTTTGTCAATTCCCGGTGAATCGTCTAGATCCTGCAGTACGATTTGTAGCTAATGGCAAATCACACAAAAGTACCTTGCCGGATTTGCAAAATGGTCCTCTCCTACCAATTTACTGCTGTAATTTGCTTCAAATTTCACCCTACACCATGTACTGGACGAAAATAAAGAAACCGGCAAGGTACTTTTATTCTAATGATGATTTTATTATGACTTTTTCTTTTGAGGGAGACATGAAAGTGCGTAGATATTAAGCCTTTAATATTGCAAAACTGGAACCAGGCTCTTCTGCCAACCAAACAAGGACAAAGCTGCCGTCCCGATCAAGGACGGTGCCGGTCCCCAATTGATGCGCAAGTAAAATCAGACCATTAAACCACAATTTTTTCCCACTCCCCCCAAAAAAAAGAAAAAATTGTCCAGTTTAATGGTCTGACTAGGGAGACTAGTATATTCGTAAATTACAACAGATTATATACTAACTATCTAATAATATCCGGGAGGCAGTGTCCGGAGGGAACGGGTGCGATGGCTAGTGTGCGCATCGGGAGAAGCCGGACCCGATGGTCACCGTGAGTACATGACCGCGAAGTACCAATATTCCAACAAGAACTGGGATATTGAGTGGTGGTCGGCAACCCTGCCGGAAATCAGTGATGTGAAAACCGGTATTGTCGCATTTGGAAATCCCCCCCTATTTCCACCTCTCTTTGCTCAGAACACCGTTCTATACGATCGGAGAACTGATTTTCAGCCCTCAAATGCTATATACATTTCTAAGGTCTAGTATGGCACTGAATTTGAGGCTTGAAAGTTGGTGGATACAAGACTTAGGATGACTGCACTCCGCCCTCCTCCTAGAATTTCCTGCCTCTACAAAGAGTGCTGGTACCGGATTTTGCTGAAGATATACTCTATACACATTTTAGAACCGAATGATTGTTGCGGAATTTTTATATCTCCTCAGATACCAGAGATTTGAGGGGATTTATGGTTCAAGTTGAGCAGTTGAGGTACATCCGAACCAGAACTGAAAAATCCCAAGGGGGTACAGGGATTAAAATTTTTGACCCAGGGCCGATTTTGACTTTAATTTGACCCAGGAATCCAAATCTGCAAACCAAAAGTTCAGAACTTTACTTGTTCGCAAGATATGGGGGAATCTTTCCGAAAAAATAATAACATTTTTTCTGAATTTTTTTTGGATGGGTTGGGTGTTTCTGCGCAGCTTTTGAGAAAAAAAAATTCGGCCAGGGAGCTAACTAACCACGTGATCTGCCTTATATGGCAAGACAATTCCCATAAAAGGCAAAGTGTATTTTCGGTCTTGCAAGATAACAGCTTGATCAAATATTGTTGGATGAGTTGTTATGGTGTTTTTTATCTCTTTATCTATCATTGGACGGCCACATGTCGAAAATTTTAATCCCGGTACCCCCTTGAAAAATCCCCAACAATCATTTTGATCAGTCATGCTATGCCATCATTTCACCTTGCAAAAAGTTTGTGCAAAAGTGCCTGTAGAGGGAGGAAAAACGGCCTACAATTGAATGTGCTTGTGTCGGAGTTTGAAATTAGCGGTGCGTTGCCGACTACCATATTGAGGTATATTGCGAGGCCGTAGTACGCATGACCTCTGTACTTGCATCCCTCTAGACTTTTGGTTATATGTTCAGATTGCGAAGTAGGAACCAAATCTGGATTCAGAGGTTAATCCATGGCAAGCATTCTCGGACTTGCTCACAAGACCTGCAGTTGTTCATTTGAGTATGTGCCCATACAATCTTTGTGTGCTTCCCATCGGACTCAGCTTTGCCATTCGCGGGACTCGCTGTCTCCCGAATGGCCTGCAGTTTATTAATATTGTTTGAACGGCAGGTAGAGTTGGTGGTGGGAGAATTGAAGACCGACAGACACAACTTAAAAAAGAGCTACCCACAGAATTTTCAACAGCAACAGGCGACGGATACCGGCAATTCCCAGAACGCGTTCGAAGGAATGGCAGGATAAGTGTGCGGTAATTACCAAATTCTGAGGAACAAATGAATATTGCCTGCGGGTCTTCACCTTGACATCCATTACTTGTCCTGTTGCGATAGATAATCAAGTTTTTAGCCCAAGGCCCAGAGAGAGACGGCAGGACCCAGAGATATTATTCGCCGCTGTACTAAGAATGTCTAGAGCACAAGTCCTGACGGTGGTGTAATTTATTCCAACCAGCCCAAGGTGTGTGAATCGGTTTCAGATAGTCCAGCAGTGTATGTGCCCAAATTACCACCTGTGTATTTTTGACCGATTTTGAACCTGCGCATATTCTGTGAATTGGGACCTGTGTTTTTTCCTTCATAAAATCAGGTGGTGTAAAAGTTATCTGATGGCGGAACCTGTGTGTTATTTGAAAATTGTTGGGTGGTGCTGTTTTGGTTGAATATTGGGTGGGTTGTGCATAAATTCTGGGAAATCCCGTAAGTTGCGTAATTCTATGCAAAAGCACTAAAGCAGTGTAAAAAATAATGATGTTACACTATTACACCAATTTGATTGACCTTTATATGACATCCGATACCTATCGGAATCGAAAGGAAACAACGAGAGCAGGTTCCGGGAATTTTTTCACCAAATTTCGTCAAGCGGTTGGTGAGATAATGGCTGTTTTTCATCAGAGGACCGCAAAATTTTGGCCGGACCCCTAAAATTGCATCTTTTCATCAATCTAAGTTTGATTCTGGTCTAAAGAACCCTATTAAACAAGCAGTCATACACAAAAAATCCTAGGAAAGTATAGTGTTACCGTGACAAAAGTCATATTTTGTGGTGTCGTTCCAATTTAGAACTGCTGTTGCTACACCTCAGAAATCGTGAAGAAGCTCTGAAGTAGAGGCGGAAACTTGGCAAGAGGTGTGCGGACAGAAAATCGATGATATCATGCTTAGAAATCCAAAGGAGGGGGGGGGAGGGGTTCCACGCGAGCGGTTGATCGGTCCGAAGGCCTACAGACTGTTCTCTGCACTCAGAAAATGCTGGCCAGACTGGCGAGAAAAGATTTTAGTGATGATGTAGTGCAGTTTGGACCGAAGTCAGCGACAAACAACAAGAGATCAATTCACTTAAAGAACTTTCCGAAGAAAAATAGGGAGGAAAGTGAGCCACCAGTCTTATTCGGAGGGCATGTTTATGGAGGGGCCCACCTTTTCTCCTTAGCTATCCATCAAGAACTGAGGGAGCTATACTGAAATCGAGTGAACGGCACTCAAGAAATCAAAATGGGTCGGACCGGCCACCAGTGGAGCTCCAAAGCGGTGCATGATATCGTGGCTCTTTCGGCTGACCACCTCTTGAAACTTGGAGTATCATTCCTATTGACTTAGGAATGCCTTTCAAAGCCGTCGGACTAGAACACCCACAGAGGTACCCACAATTTTGTTGAGATGGCCAAAAATTTTGGCCGGACCCATTTTCTCGTGAAAAAAATCAGGAACAATCGGTTTTATGCGTATTCAGGGGTACTGAATCTGATTCTGAAATCAGCCAAGTCCAGAAAATAGTATCTGGGCTCCCAGAGAATTTGTGGACTTTGATTGTCCAGAGCTATAAGGTTATTGTAAGGTTGTTGTAGACAGGGATAATATTGTAAAAAGGTTGATTTCATATCAGATGCTAAGTAAAAGAGAAGCTTTGGCCAGCTCTTCACAGCAGGTTCTTAATCTGTCTCACCACTCTGTCGGAACACTTCCGACACACTGCACTGTGTTACCTGTTTGACTTAATTTTGCTGGCTCTTCACCACAGGGTTCTTTGTCTGGTCTCGCCTCTCTGTCGGAATGCTTCTGACACATGCGCTGTGTCACCTTTTTGACTTAATTTTGCTGGCTCTTCACCACAGGCTTCTTTATCTGTCTAACCACCCTCTTTCGCCACAGCCATCTTCCTATGTCACTTGTTTCACTTAATTTTGCTGGCTCTTCACCCCAGGCTCATTGTTTGTCTCACCTACTGAACTGTTCCAACGCAAAACTGACCTGCTATATTTTAGCTCACTGTCAGCGGGGCTTATCTAAGCCATCTCGGTCCGGTTGGGCATCACTCCTGACTGTTATGGTTAACCTGCACAATAGTGGTCAGAATGGTGCCAACGCTGGCATATCTGCTAGGCATTGCCGGTCATGGCCAGCCCGTAAACATTTCGCAGCAACTGTGCATACTTCTGATGACTATTCCCCCAAGCAGCAGTGCATAATCTGTAGTTGCCAGTCCAACACATAGGGCTGTCCCCTCTCGTTGCTTGCAGTGGAACCTGCCAACCACCCTGGAAAATCAATTACAGACGACTGCGCAGGCAACGAGAGGAGACAGTACAGCCCTATGCTCGGTGTGCTGGGAACAAGGTTTAGTTGGTGCAGGGAACAGCCCCTAAATCTGGATTAGGGTTACAGGATCAGCCCTAGGGCAACTGGTTTTCCCTCCTAATAACCTAAGCCTAAGCCTAAGCCTAAATAGGCCTCCACATGATTTAACCACCAGGCTTTCCCGTTCGAGCGGTAAATGTGGGCCTTGGGTTGCTGTTAGAGTACATAGAAGGACAGTGAGAAAGGAACAGTCCTCGTGTGAGTCCTATAACCCACAGAGCTGGGGCGGCGCTTCTACACACACAGGCTTGGTTTAACATGAATCCGGGCGCGGATGGTCATAGATCAGTATTCTGAGTTGTTGTTTTTTTTTTTTTTTGCCCCAACCATATATAGATAAAATAGTGCAACTTGGACTGGAACATATTTCGGTGTGTAGGGGACTTGGGAAAATGTTCGCAGGAGCAGACCTGTGATTCTGAAAGAAGGACACAGGATATTGCGGTGATCGCCAGGAAGGCACCGACGATGAGACCGAGGGAAAATAGCGGGAGAAAAAACAATCCTTGTACATCTAAGGTAAAGTACATGTGAATACTTGTACTGGGCAGGGAACAGGGTGCATCTATGGAGAGTAACTAGCGGTACGTGTATAAAGTACAGTGGGAGGCATACAGTCAGTTACCACGGCGACGGTCACCACCTTTGCGATCGCCCTTGCGATTGTCACAGTCCTTCCCCTTCCCCTTCCCCTTACCCTTGTCGTCACGAGGGTGGCTGCCAGAATTCTTGGTGCGTGGGTTGAGCACTTCGCGGGTGGCATCGAGGAGAGCACCAATTGTCTCGGGGGTCGGGCCGAGCCAGCCGGGGATGCCTGGCAGGAGGCATAAGTTGGTCGGGTGGTCGGTGGAGAGACAGATGTTACAATGGAGGGGGCGGGTGTAGATGCGGCCTTGCCCATGGAATGGGGTGTCAATAACAAGGCGGTGGAAAAGCCCATGGAGCGCATCGAACGACTCCTCATCGTTTGTTGGCGATTTGATATATACGTTCCAAGCGACGAAGGGACCGCGCGGGGAAAAGAGATTGATGGGCAGTGTGATGATATGGTTCCCAAAAAGCTTGAGGCATTCGTCCGCAGTCATGTCGGTGTGGAAGTGCGACCTGTCCCGCACATCGCCTTCGAGTCCCGTGCCAGTTCCACTTTCCAACGAAATATTCCAGCACACCGTGATCAAATTCTGTTTTGCTCTTACCCACACTTCTTTATCCTCATTTTACCATTACTAACTTACATGTTTCATTGTCTACAGACTCTTTACTTTACTCTTATGTACCGCCAACGCGATGAGTTGAACCGGAGCTCGGGCATCTCGGGCTACACCGGGGATTGATTCCGAAGTGGTCTGGTCACCCACATTCGGCGCTGAGCGGGGCAGCGAATATCTCCCTATACGTCTTTGCGTAGTACCTGGACTGCTGGGCGAAGGTTTCCCTCCTAGCTTCTGTTTTTCAACTATGGCCACTCTTACATACCTGGTTTGACTCAGCATATTTTATTTGCGGACATCTTATGGCATCGGTTCTTTGTTCTTTACTTCCGTCTTACTACCACCACCCACAAATTATACACAATCTTTCTGAGCATCTACGAGCAGATCCGAGTAAATTCAACCCAAATTGAGCTAAGTGTTCTATTACATTTGTGCTACTCACTACTTTAAGCCTAGCTCGATCCCGTTGCACCCACCATCACATTTCCTCCTGTACGGCTCAGCGGTGTCACCCGCACGACCTAGGCTCCTCTCAGTCCCCCTCAGGACCACTTATCTCTTCTTCATCGGCAGGGAAGGAGTTGCGGTGCGCGCGCACAAAGCGGGTGATGGCAGGATCCGCGAGCACAGCGTCAACAATGATACGGTGGGCGAGCTCGGCGTCAGACTCGGCTATGGTGAAGCCCTGCCAGGTGCCTATGAAGCCCGAGATCGGCGGGTGGTACTCGTGGAAAAAGATGGTGATGGTGTCCGAGCAAAGACAGCCCATGTCGATGAGCGTCTGGGCTTGGTCAGGAGAGATGCCAGGAATGAGCCAGGCAATGGGGTCAGGGCCGTTGTTCTCAGCCAGGCCCGGTGTACCGATGAGGAGGCTAGCTTGTGGGGCGTTGAAACGGTCGGCGATGCTCGTGCGTACGAGCTCCGCGGTCTGGATGCGGTCGCCGTTGCCCCCAGAGATGGTGGCAATGACCTTGGGCTGCGGGACCTCATCCCATTGGGACAGTTGGCGGGCGGGGTGGTTGCGGTATAGGGTGCGGGTGGACATTCCGTATATGACACGGGTGAGGAGCTCATGTAAGGGGACAAAGGAGTTGCGGGGGGGGGTTCCCATCCACCGTGTCGAAGGTAGGGGGACGGCGGTTAATCCTGGGGCGGGGCTCATCTTGGCGGCGTTGACGGCCGTCGCGGTGCACCTCCTCGTCTGCGCGTTGCCGCTTGGGGGATGAGGCGGGTGACTCGCCCACAGCGGAGTCAGTACGCGGGCGCTTGGGGGACACAGGGGGGCCGTTGACCATAGCGCGGGTGGCGGCGCGTCGAGAGGAGGATGCGCCAGTGTCCATGTCGGTCGTCTGGCCGACGGACATCTTGAGGGCGCGGTTGAGGTCTGCGTCGAGGTCGTAGGAGGTGCAACCTTCCTCGAGGAACACCTCGTCGTCGGACTGGGTAGGGGATGGAGTCGGGGAGATGGGGGAGGGAGCACGCGGGGCTAGGCATGTATGAGCGGGTAGAGAAGAGTATGTGTCGAGCAGGGCTCACCCTTGTTCTTCCCCTTGCTCCTATTTTCCTTGCGCTTCTGTGCATGCGACTTGGGGGGGGAGTCACTCGACATCGAGACAGGTGGGAAGTCGGGTCCTGGGCTGTGCGCACCACTGCGGGGAGTTGAGGAGGCAGCGGGCGCGATCACAGCGTGTGCTGAAGTCGCGGGCGCTGGCGTTGCGACCTACGAGGTGACGGTAAGGGGATGGGAATGAGGATGACGGTTGAGGTGAGTATGCTTACAGGCTCCTGTCGTACATCTCCCCGTCTCCACTGTGACAACTGGAGCCACCGTCGGATCGCGGTCGAAGATCAACCACTCCGTCACTGTCAACTGCCGCTATCAAGATATTAATGCGGACCGAACCTTCTTTGTTGCAAACCTCAGTGGGTATGACATGATTCTGGGCACGGCTTGGCTTTATCAGCACAAGGTGAGCATTGGTTTGAATCCTGCGCGCGTGTTGATTGGAAGTTCTGATCCGTTACCTTTGGAAGGGGTTGCCACTGCGCGAGTTCTGGCTGGGGCAACTTCCTTGAAAGGGGACAAGACATGCCTTCGCTTCGCTCCGGCATTAGCGTTGGATGCGTACATGTTTTGTTGATGATTTGGAGTTTAAGGTGGCCAATATCCGAACATGGTCGAGATTTTAGATTCATAAATACTTCCCTCTCATGCGAACGCTCAGTAAATATATCCACCAAGGTCAATGAGACGTAAGGATGCAGAATATAGCTGTATATTTGTGAGACGCCAAAAGATCTTTCCAATCGGCAATCAATTTGGAGCAGCTTGAATTGGATGTACTACACGGGATAGAATTGAGAAAAAAAAAAGTTGAAGCCGTGGTTGAGGAGAGGATCCCACGCCAGACATAAATGTAGTTGCCAAAACGGTTATGGGAAAGTCGAGTCGCTGAAGAGACACTGTGTTCCCTGGATACACATAAATTATTCAGTGCGCACCCAACAATGAAGTGAATGCTGACCCACATAGGTGTTAATGAGGCTCACGGCGCCCCTGTTGACGAGGGGCGTAAGTCGCCGAGCAGCCCACCCCAGCAGTAGGTATGGGTCGTTGTTCTCGCTCTAGGCCATGAGGGATGCTTACCCTGGACATCATGATCCCGTTCTCAAGGAATTTGGACCTGGAGACACGTGCGCCAGATGAAAGTTCTGAGTAAGTAGTCAACTGTACATGTCTGCACGTCTGCACAACTTACAGCAGAAGGAGCTAAGAGGTTTTCGGAGCAATAGACGGTAGTACTGAAGGGTGTGTTTTCGACGCTCAGGAACGTGTTGGTCAAACCATCCGACAATGCAAGACAGTACAACAAACCTCAATATCAGCAACACTGAATACAGTGATCCGAAGGACGAGAACAATTGAAACTACTCGGATCGATAGCTTACCATTGCGAGAAAGAATTCAAAAAATATTACACTCGCCTGGCATGGCTGGTAATAAGCTGTCGGAAGTATGGCAAGTTGTAAAGTACTTTTATTCAACCCGTGTCTCTCGTTGTGAAAGTACTCAACCCGTGTTTCTCGTTGGATCCCAGGCTAGAAGAATGTAGAAAGTTAAACAGGATAGCGGGGCAAAACAGCATCGCTGAAGTAAGGACTCACACAACATGGTTCATTCCGCATACTGGTTAACAGAAGAGTATTGTCAATGCTCAGCGAAAGATGGCGAATCTATGGCCGCTAACACACGAACCAAGTTTCAAAGGTTTGATGTATCTTGAAAGCGCAGAAAGGGTCGATTCAGCAGGTGAAATTAGCGCTGTTTTGCAGAAAAAGATAACTGAATCAAAGCTCTCAGTGGGTTAATAGTGCATGCAGCGGAGACTTGCCGATGGGCAATCAGAGTTGAGGGGCCGCCCTGGGAACATAAGCCTAAGTAAATACGGAGCATCGATGGGGCGAAGTGAACAGTAATCACAGACATGCTCAGACCAAGTGCACCAGCCCCAGTCGCAAATCCAGGGGGGAAAATATCAAATATAGTTGGAGAAGAGAGAAAGTCGACCCGAGCAGTCTCCGGGCAGAGAGTGAGAAGTGAATAGACCCACCTAGAATGCCTCGGCTCTGGATGGAAAACAGGAGGGAATGATAGATCCGAAGCGAAACGCAGGACATTGCTTACCCTTTCCCAGCGCGCGTGGGCATGGCGAAGGAAATGGACGGCTCGGGTGCAGCCTACAGACAACAGAGGGCGGTTAGTTGATCGGAGCAAACTGGAGGACGGAAAATCGGACGAACGAGAGCGCAACAGGAAGAGATGATGGGGGTGGAGAAGCAAGAAGACGCCCAGTGGAACCTAGCCTTTTGAACGGTGTTGAGCGGTTGATCGGGGAGGTCAAAAATATAATTGGGGAGCCAGATTCCTGGAGCGAGCTAAATTATGACGAAAGGGTAGACCCTCAGGCGAACCAAGCGCTCAGGCGTCTAAGCTGGTTTGTGATGGAAAGGTCAGCTGAGGTAACAGATGCGGTATTTTCGGGAAAACACACATGTACAATCTGATTCGAGGGATCTGCTTAATATACAAGTAATAATAATAATAATAATAATGTCCTACAAGCCGCAAGAGAAGAATTGTTGGATTATGCAAAGCCAATTTGTCGTGTGGCATCAGATACTCCGCTACCACCTTTACGAGTGATTAACCACACAATCCCATTTATTGATGAGTCCAAAATATTGCCTTGGCGAGCATCACGTTGCCCCGAGGCATTGAGACCCCAATGGGACGAAAAACGCAAAGCATACCTCGCTTCTGACCGCTGGAAAGTCTCTAGTTGTGCCAATACCGCTCCAATGTTGCTTATCCCCAAACCCAAGTCTAGTCCCCCGAGACTGCGCGTAGTCGTGGATTTACACGCACGGAATGCTAACACTCGTAAAAGTGGTAGCGGAGTATCTGATGCCACACGACAAATTGGCTTTGCATAATCCAACAATTCTTCTCTTGCGGCTTGTAGGACACATCAGGAAAAGCCTCCCATGGCAATTTCCCGGCATTGCCTCCAAGTTGTCCCAAATTGGACATAATATCCTTGATTAGACCGATTTCCTTGCTAGTAACGTTGCTATCTAGTTGCCTCCAATTTGGAGGCAAATTACCATGGATTACCTTGCATTTGCAGCCAATTTCCTATTGATTTTCTGCCAGATGCTGCTCAAATACACCCAAAAGAGCCTGGAAACAACATGTATTGCACAGCATTCTAAATATTACATCGTCTAAACGACAAGCCAAGCCATAACCTGATGAACTTGAAACCACAGTATGCCGCACTGTAGACACAGCATTGAGCCAGATTCATTTGAAGATAAACAATCGTCTCACCCGTGGCAGCCAGGGTAACGGTTCACTGTTTGCAGGTTCATTGCATCGCAATGTGAATACAGCATTCCTAGGGCATGCCGTGCTGGGAAACAGATTAGAAGAAGTATTGCCAAATGAAAGGCGACGCCGTACCTAAAGGCTGCGGGGTGTGTTAGATTTGCTGGAAAGCCGCGGAATTAGTCGAGCATCGAAGAATTGAAGGACATCAAACCTGAGAAAAATAATCAAAGATGAGGCGGACCTGGAGGGAAGTGCATATGTAAACCCGAGTAAACTTGGACGTTGCACGGTTAGAGGCGTCGCAGGATAAAACACAGGTCTCACTGGTGGATGCGGGCAGGGTGGCTGTTCACCGTTTGCGTGTGGGGGTCACAAAGAAAGTCTACAAGAAACGGTCACGCCGGTTCAATCTGTCGAAGTAAAAGACTCACCGGTAAGCAAGTGTCGTTCAGGCAAGATAATGATCTACGATGATGAGCAACACCGATTCAGATGACAGTGAATTTATTCAGCATTGACCCCTGTTCAGGACGAGGATTCCCTGTTCAAATCAAGGAGATGATGAATGTGATGCACTGGCGTACTTGCATGAGAACGCACCAGAGCGAGGCAATGATAAAGCAAATGTCGCGCTCTGCGCGCCGATTACCGTGTGCACGATGCTCTCGAATTCGTCCACCTGCGATTGGTACTTGCCCTTCCAGGCGCCATTCTGCCCGAGCACGTCCGCGATGGCATGCGCGTCGGTGTCTAAAACGACATGATGAATGTTGATATCGAAACAGATAAAGTTGGAAGCGGCACTGGGGGACCGAGCGAAGATGGATGTGTTGTTCCCTGCAGCCCCGACGACATGGATCTGCCATCCGGCCCACTCACCGAGCCAGAGCTCGAACACGCGGTGTGCGACGAGGATAAAGCGCAAGATTCGGCCGCCAATTGGAGGCGCAGTTTAGAATTGCGCAAGGCGATAGGAAGGTGTATTTGCCAGCTCTGTTGTTGGCCGAGCGCCCAGACGACGATGCTTCGACTTCCGCTCCGACACCGTGTGCCTTGGGTGAGTGAGCAAGGCGAGGGCATTGAAGAATTGACTTGCATGAGATGTGGGTTGTGGGCGAATGCGGAGCATCACGGCTGCAAGAAAGAGAGAGAAGAGGGAGGAAGATGAGGGCAAGAAGGAAGAGAGCTCAATTGTCCCATCAAAACAAACCACCTTGATCTGCACACACGTGATGGTTTCATGGTTTGATCCGACGGAGTTGGCACTCGGTTAGCTCGGCAAAGAACTTCAACAAATTCAAAACCGCAGACTGACAGTCGGTACTTATTCCGTGTGGCGGTGCCGTCCTTCAAACAAGCACGTACTGCCGGAACTGGTCTCCTGAAATATACAGATCAGTGCATTTAGCCGCAAGTCTTTTTATTGCTCAGCGCTGCAGATACTCGTTGGAGGCTGTCATTAGGGCGTTTCACACATCCCAACTTGAGGCCCGATTTGAGCCCCAACTTGGACCCCAACTCGAGACGAAGTTAGAACCTGAAATTAGGCCGATTTCGAAGTTGGATGTCAAATCGTGCTTAACCCCACGATCTGACATCCAACTTGACCCCAACTTGGCACCCGATTTCGTGCCCCAACTTCGCTTAACGCACCTTGGATACGCGAGAATGCCAACTTGATGCCAACTCAAGTTGATCTCGGGCTGATGGGTATTCACACATCAGTCCCCAACTTGAGTCCGACTCCGACCCCAACTTGGTCAAGTTGGGGCCAAGTTGGGGCTCAAATCGGAATGTGTGAAACACCCTATTAGGTCTGCTGGGACAAGCTGGCAAGGTCGGGAGTAAGGATGAGTGTGGCTCAACCACTGGTGGGTATACAAGTATGATAAAAAGTCTCACAGACTTTGGTTCTCCGATTTTCGTGTCTTTATCCTTCTACTGTAGGCTGCATTTTCAACAGATGATACAGAGCGTCTTGTTATTTCCAAATGACGAGCACAAGCACATTAATGGCAGGTGAAAAATTCAACATTGATCTGCATGGATATTTCTGCGATGACAAGGATATTAAACCAACCAAGGAAATAAAGGATATTTCCCTCGATTTCCTCCAAATTGCCTGGTTTGGAAAGCAGAAAGGAAATTGCCCCAAATTGGAGGTAATTTTCCAAAGGAGGTTTTTCCTGATGCACCCCCTTTCAAGGAAGTTGCCCCAGCCAGAACTCTCGCAGTGGCAACCCCTTCCAAAGGTAACGGATCAGAACTTCCAATCAACACGCGCGCAGGATTCAAACCAATGCTCACCTTGTGCTGATAAAGCCAAGCCGTGCCCAGAATCATGTCATACCCACTGAGGTTTGCAACAAAGAAGGTTCGGTCCGCATTAATATCTTGATAGCGGCAGTTGACAGTGACGGAGTGGTTGATCTTCGACCGCGATCCGACGGTGGCTCCAGTTGTCACAGTGGAGACGGGGAGATGTACGACAGGGGAGTCAGCTGGGGCTGCGACTCGCGCCGCCTTCTCCACAATTTCGTCATTATCCAAATCGGTGTGACGCTTCTTCGGGAGCTCTGCAGCCTCTGCATCGCGCACCCCCTGGAGGAACTCGGTGTCTTGAGCACGGCGCTTCTTGGACAAAGCGGCGAGGTTCGCGATCGAGTCGACAACCGGCACCCCATGGTAAGGATGCTGAGCCCGGTTCGATGCTCCTGCCTGTTGCGGCTGCGACCGACCTCGCGGCGCGCACAGGACGAACCTTCTCCCCAGGTTCGATGTCCCGGTCGGTCACCTGGAGCTCGAGCAGAGACGCGGGGCACAACTGGGCGGTAGGAAATTTGATGCGGCGCTCGGTTTTGCTGTAGTAAGCAAAGTTGTAGCCTGAGCCGTCGCAGGCATTGAAGAACACTACGAAGGCCCGATAACCGTAGGGATTGAACTCGAGATCGAGGGAGGCGTCGTGCAGGCGCATGTTGTGGATGACGAACAACTGCACCTGCTTGTCGGCAATAACGGAGGGGCGGGTGCCATCATCGAAGCGGATTAAGAAAGACTCGTCGTTGAGACGAGTCAGGCATGGGTGGAGCTGGTTGTAGCGGTGGTACTTCTCAGGAATCGTCCTGAGGTCGTATTCTCCAGTAATCATGGTGATCGAAGGGTGCAAAGAGTGGTTACGAGTGCGACAAAGTTGGGGGATCGATTCAAGAGACAACTGGCGACCAATGTCCATTTTATTTGATGCTTGAATGGAGATCGAACCAGCCATCAAAGCCTCATCATTTTTCGGAGGCTGCCCCGTTCCGTATCCAGGATCCTTGATGTCGGAGACTCCCTGAGTCTTAAGATACTCTGGCAATGCATTCAGGCGTTTAGTCTGGTTGTAGGACATCCATGTTTTGTCCCCAGACTTCCAGAGAATCTGGAACAAGGCCTCAGAACGGCGTCCATAGTGGCTCACTATCTTGTCCACTGCCCATTCGTTATCTTCGTACTCATTGGAAATTCCCAATTGGTTGTCCAATCTGCCAGGAAATCTCCGTTCATCATTCGGGAGATGGATGCGCAGCAACGACGCGTGGAAAACGCCGTGAACTCCCCGTTGTTTCATGTCATGAGGTAGTTCAATCTCGAACGAATTGTTCCCGAAATCTCGCGTGATCTTGTAAGGTCCAATGAATTTAGGGATTAGTTTGCGAGCCAATCCCTTGGCAAATTTCACATTCTTGGTGGATAGATACACCAGATCTCCTTCAGTGAAGGGTGACGGCTGCCTTTTGCGGTTAGCATCCCTGGTCTGCTTGACGCGGGCGGCTAGCATGCTATCATGCGCAGCCATGATGGCTAGGCGACGCTCTAGTGCAAATTTTGCGACACCGGGGTATTCCTTATGACGATCTACATTCCAGATCAAGGAACACGGCATCCAACCATTATTCAGGAAGAAAGGTGCGTAACCAGTGCTCTCAGAACGCGCAGAGTTCATGGCGAACTCAATCATGGGCAACTTGGAAACCCAGTCGCGCTGTTTGGGTTCGATGCACTGGCGCAACATTTGCGTTACGGTGCGGTTCGCTCTCTCATTTCCACCATCACTTTCCGGGTGATACGCGCTCGACATGTTGAGTTTGATCCCAATCAAGTCGTGTAGTCGACGCCAAAAGGTACAGGTGAACAAGACATCGCGGTCACTTACGATGGACTTGGGAAGTCCATGAAGTTTATAGATCTCCTCGAATATCAACTCAGCCATTTGGCGAGCGGTATAGTTGATTCGTCCAGGGATTAGATGAACCATTCCCGTTAGGAGATCAATTGCAACCACGATGGAATTAAACACTGCTTCGCGGTTTTTCGACTCGGGAAGAGGACCAACGAAGTCAATACCGATGGACTCCCACGGTTGAAGTGGAGGATTCAAAGAATGGAGTGATTCATACGGCTTCTGATTACTAGGTTTGCTATGCTTGCAGGTTATGCACGACTGACAGAAACTATACGTGTCTCCCACCATTTCTTTCCACCAAACGTGGTCCCGAAGATAGTCCAAGGTTTTCTTTGGCCCGAGGTGGGCAAGAACAGAATGCGCCTCTGAGATCACAATCTCAGTTAGGTTTCGCCCTCGATAGGTAATGTGGGGGATGCAAAGGACTCGACGGTCAGATTCCTTGAGGAATATTAGACCATCTTCAACTTCAAAGTTACGGTGGGACTTGTAGTCTTCCAGGATAATTTTAAAGAAGGTGTCCTGCGCATATTGACCCTTGACGAGTTGAGCAATATCGAGGCCTTTCCAACCGCTATTAACGACTTGAAGCAGCGACTCATCCATCCGTTCTAATTCCTCGGCGGTCTCGGAGTTCACTTCAGTGACAGATTCCATTTCGCTTGGTACCCTCGGTTCTTTATTGAGTTTGGGGTTCCTCAACGGAGCCTTCGTTGCTTTGGACAAGTTTTTTGGTGTACCCTCACCCTCCTTTGGGTCCTTACGGGTGGAAGACCCAAATCGAACTTTCTTGTCAGAGACAGAGGTCTCCGATGTCGATGGATCCGTCGATTTATTGGCCTCGCGGGTCATAGAGCGAGTGACTCCATCCGTAGTGAGTGCAATCGCTTCGCGTCCTGCAAATACAGGCATAGAAATGGCGTTGGTTTCGATAATGTCGTTATCCACAACATCGTGGTAAGTGTATTCAGAGCGCGCACAGACGGTACCAGGAGCCTCGTTTGAGTAGATACGAGAAAGGGCAAACTAAGCGGCCGCGGAGTCGACGGCGTCTTGCTCGGCTATCTTGGTGGCGATGCAGACTACAGGATTCTCGCCCATAACGGGAAGATAATCAGTGCGCGCGATGTTGTTGCGATGTTGTTTTTGAGAACGGTAATCCCCACCGTACAATCAGGGGTGAGATTGATGAGGAGGAAGGTGGGGATGACTTTTGCCAGCCCGCTGACTTCCCCACGCCCGTCAATCAGCCCGCAACCATAAACCCGCTTTCAAGCCCCTTCGCCAACTCTTCGCCTCCCCCATTCTGATATTTCACGGGAACTCGAGGCGCTGGTACCCAGGAACTCGGGCGATGGTGGTAGTAGAGAAGCAAGAGGGAATCCCCCTAAATGTCATCACCAAGTCAATTACAAACTTGGCGGGATGGCTGCAACGCGTGCTCCAGCGTCACCAAAGCCCGTACATACAGCCATGAAAGCACGTCCAGGTAGGTAAAATACAGAGAAGAATAAGTGTCCGTGAAGAATAAGGAAATACCTCAAGCTAACTCCTTCCCTTGATTGTCAGTGAAGAAGGAATTGGGGTCTGCTGGTAGACCGAGTGGTGTCAAGGTCGTGCCGATAATAGCGCCGAGTCGTACAGCAAATCCCCGCTGACGCGATCAAGAAAAGAGCTCTAGAGATAAAGGAGTCAGTAAGAAAACAACGGGAGATCACGTAGCTCCATGTCAGATAAAACTCAGGTGTGGGCGCAGCAAATCCGAATCAAAGCTGTAGATTATTGTGGTGATAAGAGGGAGAGAGAGGAAGTACATAATGGGACGGCTGCTCGCGTTCTCGTACGACACCGGAGCCCGGATATCAAAGCTAAAGTAAACATGAAACAATATATGTGCATACAGTGACCATTGTAAACCCTTGGGCTAAGCCATACCTTCGACCCACAGGACGCCGGGAGACGCGCAACTACGGATAGGGAGACACTCGCTGCCCGCCTCAGCGCCTAGTGGGTGACCAAGCCACGTCGGGATCAATCCCCAGCGCGATCCGAGCGTCCAGGGGTTTGGGGCACGACGTTCGCCTTAGGATTGCTACGGAGGGATGGACAAAAGGGATGTGAAAACCGAGGAGTAACGTTACAGAAATCGCTGTCAGACCAAAACGGGCACCATGTCCGTCCTCGAGGCGTGAGGCGGTTACGTTGTTCTTGATCGCCGTCGAATCCCTCTGAGCAGGAAGATAAAGAATAACGGGAACTTGAGAGATAAGAGGTCCTGGACACGAGTAGAAGAGAAAAGGTGAGAGTACTTGTGGAATCAAAAGAAATTGCGTAGCGGGGAGGTAAAACATAAGGAAGCGCGACGGCGTTTCCCAAATAGGTTGACAGTGCGGATCAACCCAAAGTGGGAAGGCGACGAGCGGGGCAAGTCGCACTTCCACATCGGTCAACCGGGTACAGCGCAAAGACGTGATAGGGAGAGACACTGCCCATGAACAGTGCTGTCGCATGGTGGACCAAGCCAGCGACATCTCGATCCCCGGCGCTGTCCGAGATGACCTAGGTCTCCGGCAAGAATGTCGCCTTCGGTGTGCGACTGTCTAGATTGTGCCATAGGGAAATGGTTAGTAAATGCGTGTGTGATAGATTGAAGGCGAAGCTTAATGCGACTGTGAATAACTATGTTGTGACTGGGTCCAACGCCCAATGCCCCTCCGTCGTCGCGCTTGAAGCGCGACGCGCGAAGTGATACGTGACCGCTGTAAGTAGCTAAATAAAATGTAAATCTCTTCCCCACACCTGAAAGAATGATGACGTGGTCAGCTGGGTCAACCATCAACCAATGAGAAACTCACTGTGCTGTAGGAAGAAATAAAGCTGTAACATAAGCAAGACAAACATAGACAATAGAGGAAATAAATTCACATCCTGTTGGAAGAAAACACAGGTGGGTCAGTGGTCAAGTATCAACCAAGGAGAAATTCAGTGTGCCATAGGAAGAAATAAAACTGTGAGATGACCAAGGGAAAGTGAGCAAGACAAACATGGGCAACCGGGGAAAATAATTCACATCCTGTTGGAAGAAAACACGGATGGGTCAGTCAGAATTCCAATACCCAACAGCAAGAATACTGACATAGGATATACACATCGAACGAGGAGACTTGCGGTCTAATGAAGGACACGGGCGTGTCAGCCGAGGCAAAGAAATGTCATGACTATCAACTCACAGTCTGATGGAAAAGAAGAGGAAACCAGGCGCGTCAGACGAGGTAAAGAAATGCCATGACAGCTATCATCAAACTTACAGTCTGATGGATAAGAAAAGGAAACCATGTGTCAAATCAATGAAACCGCCAAGGGCAGTTACGACACCAATACTGACATAGATAGCTTGAATCTCGATCAGACGAAACAATTCCTTTCGGTCTTGTTGCTGACTATTCTTAACATTAACACGTATACTCTCGCGCAACGATCCAAATATTTACGTACGATAATTCGAGGGAAGCAATTTCCTCGATCTCAGCGGCGCTCTGGCTCTTCTTGGAAGAGATTTGATATCTGCTCCCGCATCTGTCGTTAGAACTGATTCAGGAATGGTTGGCATGGTCAATTTTATGAAAAATGAAGCTCGGTTATTTACCAATGTATCCAGCCGACTTTGGGCGGATCTGAGCACAGGCGGTAGCAATAAGGGCACTGATGGGGCGTTGGTTTACGCCAGTCCCTCCTTCGCTTGAGAATGCACAGATCAAACCGCATCCCTGCTCTCAATTTCCCAGGGAAGTCCACAGGCGGGATGATGATGCCTTCGGTGGATAAAATTCTGTAATCACCACGCTCGACATACATGCTTCCCGCCTGAGGACGGTCATGGAGATGGGCCTTCAAGATCCGATCAAGATCCTACAGCAGCATAAAATAAGGTTAGCCCGAAGAACATGGAGCTCACCTTAAAGCTATCACAGTAGGATAGTTGAATGGTGATGGTTCGTCCCAATGGATCCATCACGAAAAATACGGGATCCGAAACATCATGTAGCGACATTCGTTCGACGTCGATGCGGACCTGAGATCCGATACGAGAGATTTGATCGGTCACAAAGTTTGAGGCGATCCTGAATCACGAACAGTCACTCAGTCAGTGTAACGGCGATAAGAACGATGATACGAACAGGCCCAAAATCGTTAGTGCTCCAAAATTACGTATTTCAAGCCCGACATTTTGGATCCGGGCTTCAACTCTATTGACCCCGGATTCAATGTACTGCATCTGGGACCTGACCTGTCCCAGCTGTTCTCCAGCTTCACGCACACATAGACTATAAATAGACAGCGGTACACGGTGCTTCAGTTCTCAGGCACAAGGATCCCAAATATTGGAGACGAACCCATTCAATAACTCCAACAGTAGATGCAGGGCATCACGACACTCTGATATATCAGTCCTCCAGGAGACCAATTCCTTTTCCTCCGACAGAACCATCCATACCCTGCCAAGAACAGCATTAGATGGGTGGAGTTTGGCATAGATCTTGTCCATGAGTGAATGGCACAAAGCCAACTCGGCCGATAGTCTGTGTACGATGGATTGAACTTCGGGTGATAATGAATTAACATCGAAGACAGTCGCCAGCCCAGCCACGTCATCGTGCATGCCCTTCAAGGCCGAGATTATCTTTTGGCGTTTGTATGACGTCCCCCCATTGCGTAGGACATCGATGATCCGCTTCGCGAGCCTGGCGGTCTCCACTATATCGCCGACATCAGGAAAACACAAAGTTGCCGCATAGCTCCAGATAGCACCACATAGAAGCCATAGTGGCCATAGCAGATGGGCCAACATTATAGAAAGGTGGGAGGGGGGGGGGTCAAATCTATAGACACCCATAGACCCCCATAGCTCTCATGTTGTCTATCATAGTAGCCATAGTAGCCATAGTCATAGGGCTCACAGCACCTATATTTCCGCCAAAAAGCAAAAGTTTTTTGTTCACCCTACTACCCTTTCGACCTATTGTTTCTAACGATATTAGATCTAATTAACGGAAATCTGATTCATCTTATGTACTAAATGCAACTTGAGTATTGTAAATAAATGCGAGTACGGGGAATTGAACTCTGGACCTTCGCGCGAACTAAGAAAATCTTAAAGCGACAAAATAACTTCTACACTAAAGTAACCATAGAAAGCTGTGGTGCTTTATGTGATAGTACAGTTGTTCTGCCTCCCAGCACCATTGAGGTCCTCACTCATCTCAACTATTATTTTGGTGTGTTATGTTTAAAGTAGTGGTAGGCATCATAAACCATAAACCATGATTGTGGTTGATGTAACCAAACCCCATCCTTGCAGGTCACTAATCTAAAAATAGACCCAAAAATGAAACTTGTAGAGCCGAATGAGAGCTACAAGACTCATTAATATTATTTTTCAAGAACTGGCTTTGTTCAACCATGAATTGGGAGATACTTTCCTGGAAGCAGTGCCTTCTCAGGAATTGGATCCTCCTAATCAGATCTGAATATGCAAGGTTGGCAAATTATGTTCAACCCAGTTGAGTTGAGTTATCCCATAAGTGATGATAAGATTAACTACATTAAAAGCTACAGCTACTCATAGACCATGATAGTAGGCAATAAAAATTGATGGACTGACATAGTTCACCATAGATCAATATAGCAACCCAAGACACTTTCATAAACTCCCATAGATCCCTCTGATGTTCATAGCTCATTATAGCTCATCATAGCTCACCATAGCCCACTATAGTGCTCGGGGTATCTCATAGACACTCATAGCACCCCATAGGCCCCCATAGCTGCCCTTTCGTCTATGGGGCAACTTTGGATCCTTCGGAAGGATCCAAAGGTGACAGCAAAAGCGGCGACAGGCATCTCCGAGGCAGAGAATCTGTGAGGGAGAAGGTAGGACGGCGAGAAGTGTTGGGAGGGGGCGTATGTATGGAACAAACTAACTTTCATTCAGCCTTTTATTAGGCATGGTAGTAAGCACTAAGCACAGCAGACACCACACGTGGAAACAGTAACACCACTTCCTACGCATGATTCACCTCACCCTTTTATTAAAATTACGTGTGTCTGTCTGTCTGAAGCCATTTTAAACTCCGCTTTTAATCTATCATTCCGGCGAGCGCTTGCCCTGTCTATTATTATGATGCAGTTTACAAGCCTTGCACGGCGTAGAACGTCCGAGAAACTCGCAACACGGTGGTTATTGCGCTCACCATGTCACTGCCCCCGCGATATTAAGGCCCGAATGCGAGATGTCCGGGAGATGACGTGTAACATTTTTGCGGTTGATGTCTGATGCATGCTGTGGCTGTAATAGCGGTGTTAATACACAAATATTTGCCGCTCTTCCGCCGACGGACCACATTATAGAGATGCACAGCATTTCTCAATTACGTGGACCGTTCGCGGGGGTTGCGCGCAGCGTTGTGTAATCAAAGAGAGTGAAGTAAGCCACTCTGCGGCGACGGGAAAATGTCGCATCCAAGTTACAGTCTAGTGCCGTGCATAGATAGGTGTGTAACACCTTATGTTTGAGTATTCCAAGCGATTTTCATCCTCCGTGTGTATTCAACTCGAATATATGGGCAAGCAGGGCTAAACGCATTCCTGCAGAGATCCACGAGACTGTGGAGCTTGATTTATCCCCCTTGCGGCGCCGGAGAGTCGCACGAGTCCACGACAAGCCAGCTCCCAATCTTAATCTAATGCCGTGCTCGTGAGTCCTTCGAGACGCAAATCTCCAAGGCGGTGTCCGTCTTTGAAGAGGGAATGGTAACCAGGGCCGGTGTTGGTATTCAAGTTCCCTGGCTGAGTGCTAACATCCGGAAGTAATGACCTCACTGCTCACTGGCACGCGTGTATTAGTGAACAGCATCTGACATGAGTGCACTACCATTAATTTAATACGCAGCATTAGCTATAGGTCTTGCCTCGTTTTATTCATTCCAGAACCCTTACTGTACAGTGTAGCCTGCGGTACGCGTGTATTTGTGAACAGCATCGGACATCAGGTCTTGCCTCGTTGTATCCATTCCACAAGCCTTCCTTTTTCGGAATCAGCACTGTAGCCTCGCGGCACGGGTGTATTTAACAGCATCGGACATGAGTGCACTGCCATTAATTTAATGCGCAGCATCAGGTCTTGCCTCGTTGTACACCGCCAAAGTGCCCTCGCATTACCTCCACCTGGAACCGTCACCTGGTTCTGGGCACAGCTGGAGGGAGGCTGGATACCAGCTTCCTTTTCCAGCCAGGCATTCCAGCTGTGGTCAGCCGTCCCAACATGTTGCTACCAGTCTTGACATATCCTGGCCGACATCTGAAGCAATAAATATTTATTAATCTGAACAATCACCTTCGGAGTCAAATAAGTCGCTGTCATCCGAACTAGAATCCTCTTCTTCGCCACCATCGCTCCCCGGATCGTTTTCCTCAGCCTCGACAGCCCTTCTGGTGCGTGGAATCATCCTTTTTGGGCGACCCCCTGCCAATCCTGGTTCGTCCATCACCGGCGCTAGGGTGGATTGAATACCACCGGCAGCCGTATGACACCGGGGGCAGCCAATGACACATGTGAACACCACATGTGTTACACGCATGTGGTTCACATATGGAACAAAGGCTACAAAGCAGCCTTTACCAGACTAAGAGCGGCTTTGTTGCATGTTTTGTTCTCTGGTGCAGGGGAATAAAGCATGCAACAAAGCTCCCCTTTGATTGTTAAAGGCACCTTTGTGGGCTTTGTTCCGACTGCGAGCCACATGCATGTAACGCACTTGGTGTTCACATGCCTTGCTGGTTGCCCCTGGTGTGAGCAGGTTCACTGATGACAGCAGGCCGATTATTCAGTTCTGGATGCGGTGTGGCTCGACGTGAGCGTTTGGAAGGCTTGCTCGGACCGGCGGCAGCGGCCGCACCCTCTTCGTCGTCTTCCTCGGGCGGCGGGGGAGCTTTCCGCTTCTTCGTTGTCGCTTTCTTTTTACCTGCTGGTTTGGTTTTCTTTGTCGCAATTTTGGTGGCACGTTTCTCGTGCAGTGCCTCAGCGAATTCACCATGCTTCTCCTTCCGATCGTCGAAAAGAGGAATTGGAGCCAGCAAATCTCGGGGGAGTGTGGCACGTAGAAGGTGAGCGTTGTGAAAAGCGTGAGAACTGATAATGAACCTGTCCAAGGATTCATGCATGATGAAATTTTCGACAATGTCTGACTCGACGTGCTCCTGCATGCGAAGACGTTCACCGGTGGCTTCGCATTTCGTGGTGTAGCAGTCATGTTGAACATTGATCTTGAACTTGATGTTCTGAAGTGGTGTACCGGAATCAGTCATTGTTAAATCCTCGCCGTGTTGAATGCATCAAATACCTTGAAGGGAACAATGTTGAATGTCACCTCAGAGTCCCGGCGAACCAGAACCGGCATGCCATAGAGGGGATCCCTAACCGACAGAACTTGAAACAATTCCAGCACAACAATAGTTGCGCGTGCATCGTTTGTCAAGATCTCGGAGATACGTCCCGATATTGTGGAATTCTTATGGGTCTATTAACAAAATGGCCGCCTGATGAACCTGACAGACTCACCTCATCGATCGCTGACTGCGCAAAAAATCCACGACCCGACAAAGCACTCATCCAATGATTGGCTAACCACGGAAGTGTAGCGCATCCAGTTTGATTCCGGAGTTTAATGCCCATAGTTGAGTGCATGAGTAGCGGTTGTATCCTTGAGAAGAAGAGGAGGGTGGACTTTGAGTCTGTGCTTCAAAGGAACAAGTTTTGTGTCGCCTTAAACAACATCAGTAATGTTGCCACGACTCGGAAAGTCGAGTCGTTGCAAGTCAAGTCGGCCTAAGTCGATTTCGAATCAAGTCGAGTCGAGTAAGTCGACTTGAGTCGACTTTTCTTGAACGAATTTTCAGAAACTCGTTCTAAGTACTCTGCAGGTTGAAAAAACGCAAAAAGGAAAAAAAAAAAAATCGGCTGTCCCGGCTATGTCACGGCGATGTCACCAAACGTGAATCTGTCACTCCTGTCACGAAATTCGACCATGTCCCCAATTTGTCCCCAATCGCGTTTTTTTGACGAACCGTACAACTAGGCTGTACCGACTCGAAGTCGACTCAAGTTGAATTGAGTCGATAAAGCGACTCGACTCGACTCGGTTTAAATTAGCGACTCCAAGTCGACTTTGTCGGCTCAAGTCTGGAGTCGAGGCAACATTAAACATCAGTTCCAGCTGCAACACGAACAACACACATAATGGCGAACCAAGTCTTAAAAGCTTCTCATCCGTCCATCCGAGAAGCTTTTGTAATATGGGATGTGCGGACATAAACCCACGAACACCCGCACCAGCTCTCCGCCATTCCTGATCACAAAGCCACCAGCCACCGGTCAGGCGGTGTTTGAGGCCCTCCTGATCACCGAGCTGGAGAGCGATGTCGCGACTTGGAGCCAGATGGTTTGAAAGGATAGAACAATAACGAAAAATGGTGTTAAAACACTCAAAGATTTCGGTTGCAACCCCAATGAGAGGTCCAAATAATGCATGGTACCCTTCATTCGTCGCCTTCTCCTTCTGTGTGCCACCAACTTCGCACTTCCGACAAAACCTATTGCCCTTTCCCCCTATGTGTGCTGATACCTCACTCTGCATCGGATTATCTGACGGCCCTGCATTGACATGGATGCAGAAACAGGTGGTGTTTCCATCCTCGTCTTGAACCCGCACTGGGTCTGTGTGTGTAGATCTGACCAGATGAATTATCGACCATTTGGAATCCGTGTAAAAAGCCGTACTCCACCGTGCATTTGAACTCTCGGAACTGTTCCGAGACGCTAGCATTTGGCGACGTTGAAACGAAATGGACATGAAATTCCTGCTGAAGGAGCTTGCGAGGTAAGTTCCGGTGTGTCATATAGGGATTCCAATGCTTGTTCCAGGACTTTGTCCGATTTCCAGACACATCGTCCCCAAAATAATCAACGAAGCTGGTGTACAAGGGATTACCTCCTGCGATCTCTCGTTTGGGATTCGGCATTCGTTCTGGGCACCCAGATTCAATCGCGGCAGCTACAAAAGATCAGATAGCGATTTTGAAAGGACCTGAGGTGCGTACCACTCCATTTTGGAAGTGTTCCTCGGTGCTGAAGGTCGAAGTAATTGTCGGCGAGATTATTGGCACAGATGAGGGTGGTCTTCTCGTCGACAATTGTTGCCTCGTTCTAATATTTGGGTCAGAAATGTAATTTAAAGTCCAAAGAAATATAACCTCGTTGTTCAACTTGACCGTGTATGCATCGCAATAAAGTTTGGAGCGGAACTTAACCCAACGAACAGGAATAACAAGGTCGCTGTCTTTGAGACGGGCGAGCTCGTTCACATAATAGTGTTTTCCCTCCGCATCGTACATCGGGCTCAATGAATCAAGATCCATGTTTTTGCGCCACTTGTCGGCATGCCAGATCTCGCGAATGATTCCGTCTTCCGGAATTTCTGGGTAGACGTGGAGGAGTTTTCGCGTTGTGGGGTTAGCCCAGTCCTGAAAACATATGAGTGGAGTCCATCCGTGCTGAGAGCTGACTCACCTGAGCAATTATGGCGCAGGGATCATTCATGAAGAACACATTCCCGAGCGGAGATTTGCACGGAATACTGGGAATCCCGGTCTCAGACCTGATTCGTTTCTGAACCCGGCGTAGAGCATCGAATGAAGGAAAATTCTTGCATTTTGCTTCATTCAAAATCCAGAGGAACACTCTCATGATCGAGTTTGAGATGCGCAACCTCGGCAAATTGTCCAAAGTCAAGAAGGAAAATCTAGGAATTTGCTGTCAGCTATCCGGTATTCAGCATCTAAAAACAGTCCCACCATCCTTGTTGGATACGGAAACCACTCTGGCGACTCGGAGCCTTCCGCATCGGTGTTTGCATTGTTCTCAAGGTCAGGTCCCCCATCCAGGTCTTGAAGTATTGATTCAGATATCAGTTGACATATTCAGAGCAATAAATAAATAAATTGAAAGGGATGACTCCATCGAGCAGCTTCCAGACAAACGACGCGTCGTGGAAGAAGCGAAGAGGGGCAAGTCATGTGATCGACTGTCCTGATTATTCGTTCTTTAACGAGATGGTAGAAATGCTGTGCAATATCCCCAAATAATCTTACTCCTTTGGTCTTTCCTTGATTTTCTTACGCGCTCAGGCTCAGTCGCTTTCTGAACAGCTTCGTCTCACGGTGGCCAAGCTCGATCATCAGCTACGGACTGCGCATCAAATTCGCATGAAAGCCGCTTTACCGTAAGTTCCGTCCGGCGATCTACCTCTACCATTTCTTCAAGCAAACCGAAGGGCTTTCGTTTGTATCCCTTTGGCTCATCCTCATGCAGAATATCACCTTCCTCTCGTTCTCTCGCAATCTTGAATCCGCTCATTTCAAACATCAACTCACCGGGCAGCTGATGTCAATTCAACCAGATTCATGCAATTGTTCCCACTGAGACCACAATTTCAAATTCTCGGAGCTGTGAAATCAAAACCGCGATCGGGCAGATGAGTTTAAAAAGAAAGACTGCCCGAAACTGGCTAGCGAAATTAATCGTTCTATTGAGATTTTGTGCCCAATTAATTTGGGAGTGTTTGGATTTATCCCCTTGAAGCCTTCCGCATCTCGCTCTTTACACTCTGGGGCTCGAGATTTTACAGCTTCCTTTTGATCAACACAGCTCCCAATTTTAAATCGCTCTCACGGTGCCCGCAGAATCGTGAGCGTCTGAGGCATATCTATCTTGGGCTCAGTTCTGTGGGCAGACTGGTGGCTGTACACTTTTTGAGTGTAGAAAATGAAAAAAAAAGGGTACAGCCACCAGTCTGCCCACAGAACTGAGCCCAAGATAGATAGAGGGCAAGGGTTGGACTGAGAGCAACGGATTGTGAATATTTGAAGTCAAGAGAGAAGGTTCATGAAAATAGTGTGAGGAAACCGAGTTAAGACGCGTTCCAGGCCCAGGTCGCGCAAAGCAGGATGAAGGACGGAGACTTAAGTCTTCCAGGTCCGTCACGTTCCATTTTTTCTTCTCCCGTGTTTCCCTCGAATGCGTGTCCAGCAGGTGCGACCACGGGTGTTGTACCCTCCAGCTGCCCATACCGCCGATATCGGGCACCTTGCCCCGCTGGTCAAGGAAGCAACAGCGTGGATCTAGTTAGCACTCTACGCCACTGCGTCTGATAATATGTGGATTTTTGCCACTGTATTCGGCAAACAACTCGGGCTCCCCTCTGGCAAGAATTTCATTAGCCACGCTGGCTCGATATTCGAAACCGTTCACATATGCCTGAACCTCAACGGGCTCCAAGAAAAGGACGAGAGCTGAGCTGAAGACCAGTCACGGATTAGAACTGGGAAAGGTTGAGCTGGAAACACGCCGGTAGGTGCTCATGGAGCCAAGGTGCAGGAAGGGTACCTGAGACGACGGGGAGGGTTCGAAGATGAGCCTCGGGAAGCTCCAAGAAAAAGGACGAAGGCTGAGGGAAAGATCAGCGACGAATTGAAATAGAAAAGGAGATCAAACAGAAGGGTGCTTGAACCGGGTGGGCTGCGGCGCGAGCGAATTGAAAACAACGAGGAAGAGAAGACGGAAAGGCATACGATGAGGATGGTGGAGCTAGGGCACGATGATCGAGGGGTTCTGAGCGTCATCGTGTACGCTGAAACCACACCCATGTCCCGGGCGGCGGCGACGTGAATTCAAATATATAATGGCTTCGCCGTCTTCCAGGACGTCCGACTCTTGTTTCAGCGCGCGGCACTGAGACCACCGTCCTAGATGTCGAGCTTGAGGCTTGCATTTGGATTCAACACAACTTATTGTAACACAATCCAGAAAGGCGAAGTACCGGAGGTCACGATGGGTTGAAAGGATGGCAAATGGAATGAACTGCGTGAATTTAAGCCCGAGCATGATCTGTTTATGAAAAAGACACACCTATGGTCGCGCGGGAGAGAGCACTTGGGATGACTGAAGTTCAGACCAAACACGGCGGGAGTTAATACAGCCTTGAGGCCCCAAGGCCTTGATTGTTTATTGCGAGGGCACCGAGAAATTTCATTGGTTTGTTCGGGCCAGTGGAGGGAAAAGATATTATTGTTGCGTACTGGGAAACAAAGGTAAAAAGAACTACAAAAGCGGGGCGGAAAGAAAGAGGTGGCGTGGGTGAGGAATGTGTTGATGGTAAACAGCGTACACGTCGGATGGCGGAAACGATGGAGGTACGGCGGCAACAAGTAATGGGGGCGTAGGCGCTTGGCGGTAGAGGTGGAAAAAAGGCGGATGCACAGTAGGAGGAGGCGAAGGGGTTGAGAGAGTGAATGGGAGGGAGGCTGCGGTCGCGAGAACGGAGGGTGGAGACACAATGCGCGGCGGTGGCGCAGCGTTCGGAAAGTTTGTGGACGAAGAGCGTGGGAGCGAGGACAGCGACGATACGTTGAGGGGTACGGCGTTCGGCGAAGAAGGAGCTACAACAGCGCGGGGGAGTGTTGTGAATACTTAGAGAGGGGAAGTGAGGACAGGTGGGAAATGTGCGGCAGGACGTGCTCAAGGCGGGATTGTTACGCCCATGCGACATGGCGGGCAAGCGAGATGAGGCGAAGGCGAGGCGGGTGCGCTGTGGTGACGTGACATGGGACGGCAGTGGCGATAGGTAAGTCAGCGAGCGACTGGGGACGAGGCGACCGAATGGTGAGGCGGGACGGACGCGGTAACGGCGAGAAGCCGGTAATTAGACCGGCTGCATCGCAGTGGACGTTAGCTCGGGACGAAAGTTAGGGCGACGAAAAGACGCGCCGCTCGATAATCCAGATGGAGGCTTAAGAATTCGCAATCCTTTTGCCGTGTGTTCCAGACCGATGTCACCCGAGTTTTAAACCAGGCGCTGCGCCAAGATCCAGGAAAGAGGCAGAATCCGAAGCCGGACGTCGAGACCGAAGCCATTCCGCGCGCTTGCCACCAAGTCCCGGGTGTGAGTCTCACGCGGCTGCGGGTGAGGTCCGTGGGGGAGACGCCATCGTCCTGTTACATCGGCCCGCTCCTGTTTTCGGGCGACTTCTTCATTGCCATCGACACTCATCGGACAACTAAAGGTCGGGCGGCTAGATTTTGAGGAGACGTCGAGGGAGATGCATTATTGGTACGCAATATTGTCGAATTGAGATTGCATCCGGAAAGGCAGCCAGAGGACATGTTCTCACGCTGCAACCACCACGATCAAAAGGGGCCGGCCCACAATCCGGTGCCCTCGACCCAACCGGCCTCCCCCTCGCTCGCGGGGGAATTTCTGCCGCACTCAGATCATCTCTCTGCTCATTACTCCCGCCTTGAATCCCCCCTTGACTCTGCCCTTGCAACGTTGACGCTCATCCGAGACTCTTCCCCATCCACAGCCCTGCCAGCATTCACTGGCCATATGACAGAGGTTCTGCATACTCTGTGTCGACACGCCCCCCTCGCGCCCAGCTTGGACACCTTAGGCCCGACAGTGCCCCCTCCTCCAACCCCAACCCCAGTACCCAAATCCGCCACGTATGCTCCCGTGACGGCATGCACAGCCGCCGATCATGTGGAACCATTGACTGTGACCAACGCGCCCCAGAGTCATTCCAAACGGGCCGAACGACAACCGCAGTCCCCCGACCTCGTATTCCGCTTCGACAGATTTCCATTTATTCGCCCTCCCTTGAAATTCCGCCCTCATCCCGCTCAGATGTACATTGCCATCAAAGAAAAATCTATTAGCGGCGATCTCAGCCTCCCCAGCATACGATGGACAACGAAGGGGAACCTCACCTTCACTTTTCGTCATGATGAGAAGTTCACCCCCGCAGGGGCCATGGCTCTCGCTCCCGCGATTTGGGCCCTCATCCGGCCCCAGTTTAAATTGCCGAAGAATCACCCTGGACATCGCTATGAACCTCACGCAGACCATGGCAGCCACTGGCACACCGTCGTCATTCACGCTGTCCCCATCTGCCCTATCACCAATCCCAATCCTACAATTGGGGATGGGCCCGACGCTATTCGGGAGGAGACCGTCTCCGCCGCACGGGGATGGTTGCGCGACATTGACATAAAAGACGCCTCCCTTATGTGTAGTGACACAGATCTCCCCACGCGCCAGAGTGCACCCTTGCGCCTGTCCCTTGCCCACAGAGAGGATGCCGACTCCCTCATACAGAATGGAGCCCTGGTCCTCGGCTCTCGATGCCGTGTCTCACAATATGTTGCGAAACCGCCGTCGTAACCCTATGCTTCCACCCATGCACCCCCCTTTCTTGCCTTGACCCTTCTACACACAAAATCTTATTCACCAGTGCCCCCTCGCCGAGGCCTATACTTCTACCATAACCCATTTACCGCTTACATTACTCACTAGGTACCTGGGACATCCCTTAATTCGTGCATTGACACTGCGCGACCGTCTTACTGTGGCTCTTTGCCCGTTTGACAGCATGCCACAGCTCCCCATTATCTTCGTCATTACTGCTCACTAGACCTAGCCACATTTTGTGTAGAAGAATGCCTACCATACCTTACTAGGTAAAGGGCAAATAACATGACTCAAAAAAAATAAAAAATAAAAAATAAAAAAAGGCAGCCAGAGAAAGGATTTTGAGCGCCAGGTGGTGGGAGGAAGCAAGAGATGATGACATGATGTGTATCAAACATCGGGAAACAAGTGCACAGCCTCTCTCTGGCGTTTTCCCCGGCTCGAGCTGCTCGAGTTCTGTTAAGTCGATACGTTGAATTGCTAGGTGAGAATATAGCCAGATCATATTGAAACGGTCATTGACTCTACTTGATGTAATTCATCAGTTCTTACAGACACAAGAGAAGTAGTACTACATAACGAGTCGAAAAAAGTTATCAGCCTAGTTATCCACCACGGGTGAACACCCTAGGAAATCACGATATTTAGCGGCTGAGAAGCGATGAAAATGGCTGGATAACGTGGTTACGAGGAGAAGTATGGGAGGAGCCCCAAGAGAACGCCGGGATAAGGGCGCCGTGGCGCCGTCAAATTGACTCGAGCCATGCGCAAACTCGACCCTAACACAGACTTCCTGCACGCGTTGATACTCAGAAATTTGATCGCAACCACAGCCAGTAAAAGAATCACATACGATGAGTATTGCGATATGGCTTGCCCTTGACTGTGCCGACGGAGTGGACCTGCGGAAGTTCAACTGAAATTGGCGAAAATCTGCAATGGAGTGTCTCATGCGCTGTTAAGATGAACAAGAGAACAGCCCGCATCCAATAATTAGAGGGATGTTATAGAAACGTAGAGTAGCGGTCCACATGCACACACAAAGGGAGCGCCGTTGCGTGGTCAGGCACCTGGGCAACAAGCTTCACCCAGTCTGCGGATATTCTCTCAGCCAGCGGGAATTCTTGAGGATGGTCTTCGAGTGCTTGAGAAGATGGAAGGACTGAGGAGTATTAACGCACGGTCTTTCTGGACAAGAGGACCGCCAGAGCATGTTTTCTAATGTTCACCAGCATATGAAAGCGTGTCAGCTGGAGCAAGACAGAAGAAAGGTAACGGAGTGCTCACAATAAGAGCTAGAGAGCGAAAGAGGGCTTGGAACTGCAAGGAGGTCGAAGATAGCTGGCAGAACACGAAATGAAAGAAAAAAATTGGACCGGAATAACGCCGAATAACAAGAAAACTGAACCAGCGCTAAAAGTGACCCTGCGATCTCTCAGCAAACGTATCATGAATCCAATTGCCATGTCGAGTGCTCACCGGATGAACGGATAAGAGAACCCTGACCATGTGAATGATACTGGGTTTCAAACATGTCGGATGAATGAAATCCCCGGACGATTGAATTAAAAGAACGCTGACCATGTCTGAATGATTCAACGCGTCGGAAGCGCAAGCGTCTCTCACCAAACCAAATCAGACACGATGCTAGGAAATGAATAATATCCCAGTAAGTGGAATGCACAATGAACAAACAAGAAATCGAACAGGAAACAAGCTCGCAGAAAATAAATTCTAGATGCGAGCAAGATAGCCGTAGTGTCCAATTCTCGAACTGGCAGGCTCGCAGCATTCGGATACACGGGAAATTGAAGTCAAGGACGCCGAAATAACAAAGATGGTGTGCATATTGGAGTTTTTCGGTTAGGGGTTAGGGGTCGCGCTGCAGGCTCCCGTCATTTGAGGATGGCACACGCAGCATGTCATCACCCACGATGTCGACCTCCATCTCCTCTGTGGGGTACGCGACCATCGGCGTGATGGTGCTGCAATATCGCACTATGAGCATGCAGCGGAGGAGCAGGCGCGCGGTGCGGAGTGCATAGGTGGGCGGGACAACAGGTAGGATACTGTTGAGGCTGAAGACGAGGACGAAGGTGCACACGAATACAGCCCAGTCGGATGCGTGGGCGGTGGTGCGTTGAAGACGAAGGTATCACTGGGCGCGTGGTGGAGGCGTAGGCCCGAGAGCGGAGACGCCGCGCCATTGGGCAGCGTTGGCGCGTAGCGTACGTTGCGTGACAGCGTTCGGGGCCGATGTCGTAGTCAAGAAGCACGTATGGTGAGCGCTCATCTTCAAAGTCGTCCAAAGCAGGTAGACTAGGCAAATCCTCGACGGTCCCGGCTCGTTTGCCTGGGACAGAGGTGCTTACCGCTCACGGCCGGTGGTGAATCTGAGAAAGAATAAGTACATTGTTGATAGATAATAGAAGAACGGAGACAAAGGGAATGGCGCTTGGACGTGGGCAATTTTGAAAGGCCTTACCCGCCTCGAGAGCCCACACGCAAGCTGGAGAAGTCCCCGTAAGCCGCGACTTCATAAAAAAGTCGTCCCAACATGTCCCTATTCCCTCGCCGGAAACTTCTTTTTCTTGTTATGGGTGGGTGGAGGGGGCGCTAACGGGACCCAATCCCAAAGTGAGTAGATCGGACCTGCGTGTACCAGCGGATCCGTCTCCTTCTCCTGCTCTCGCTCTCACCGACGTTCTCTTTCTCATTCGCTCTCCTGTTCCTGCCAACTCTCCAACGCGCGCTCCCTCACCGACCAGAAGGAGGGCCGTGCCTCCGTGGATATGACTCCTCGCGGCCCAAGCGCAGGAGCATGCTCCCTCCGCCTCCACCTCCAATGTGCACTTCCCAGCGCGCTCCTCTTCCCTCCTCCTCCTCGAAGATCTCCCGCAGATATATCTAGACCGGACCAGCGCCGCACTTGTATGTGTGTTGCAGCGCCGTGCAGTACACATACTCGCACTTGCACTCGTCTTGCCGCAGGCGCATGCGAAGGTGTATCTCACCCGTTCCGGTGGAGCGCGCATTGTCGTTTTTGTGCGGAGTGCGTGCACCCGCGCCGTACTGGTACCGGAACCAGCACCCAGATCGTCGCGGGCCCGCAGGGGAGATGAAGGAGATGGTCTTGCTCCACATTGCGGTCTTGCTGCCAAAGGCGAGGGGCAGGGATGGGTGGGCGGGGGCTAGAATTACGAACGGCGCGTTGGTCTTGCTCCTGAACACCATCTTACTGATACGTGGACGGGGAACCTTACTTCGCATCCTCCATTCCGACTCTCGATCACGTCGCCCGCCCAAGCCCTAGCCAAATGCGAGCTCAGGCAGGTGAGCTTGCGAGCCGCCTGAGTGGAAGGCAAGGTAGTGGGGAGAGGCGAGGAGGTGTGGGCATCTTCGCGGATCTAGACGTCCTGTCCTGTAGATCTACCAATCTAATCGGCACAGCCACATCAAGTCTTTCGGCTCCTTCCACAACATCGCCTCTCGCGTCCAGCAAGTCTCCGCCCACATCCACGCGTTTTCGCGAGCCACACCCATCCGCCTAGACCTAAAAACCCACCTCCCCGGTTTTTAGCCGAATCCCTGCGCTAGATCCGAGTCTTTTCAGCCTTCTCTGCGCCAGCAAAAACCTTGCCCTACTCTTTCTTCCTGAGATGCCTGCTGAACCGAACCCCCCCAGAATGTCCGCCTGCGGCCTCCCACTTCCCCTGCCTTCGACCTTCGACTACGCCGCCCACCACAAACGCCCTGCCGACACCCCCACCCCCGACGACATGGAGCTACTGGAGAAAAACAGGCGTAACGTGCGTACAGAGACTCACAACGCGGACAGCGTTAGCGCGACCCGAGACTACGAGGAGGCCATAGCGAACGCGGAGAGCGTCGCCGCCCTCGACGTCGGGGCAAAGCTCAAGGCATACTACGCCTACACGGAGGACGAAAAACGCCTATTGGTAGGTTCCAAGGAGGTTGTGGAGGCGACGGGCCCGCTCCCCGTCTTCATGACCTCTTGGGTCGACGCTCAGCGCCTCGTCGTCGCGACCGAGGAGGCGACGGAGAGGAGGAAGCGCGACGCAGACCGCGTGAAGGCTCCACGCTCGATCCACGGCACTCTTCAGATGGGTACCCCACACGCCGTAGCTCCGACCTCCGAGGCGACCATCACCATCCCGGATATCTGGTGGCGCTCCCTCTTTTACAAGATCTACTTTCCGTTGCACTGGTGGGTAGACGAGGTAATCCAGCAATATCACGACCATCCGCACTCGATCCCGAAGTGCGATATTACCTTGGAGAGCAGCACCAAGGTCCAGGTCATCGATTTCCCGAGGGCAGAGGAGATGTTGGGCGACGAGGACTCCACCTTCAACCTACTCACTCCGGGTTTGTGGAGGCAGGCGTCGTGCAATCTCCTAGCGGCCTACGACATCTGTTGCACGCCCACGACGGAAGACGACTCCGAGCTCCAGGCCAACTACAACACGGAGTACAAGGTGCACGTCCACTTCTTCGCTCACCTCAAGTGCATCGAGGACCTGAAGATGTTCCCGGTTTGGTACCCAGTGGAGAACGAATTGCGCAACGAGATCTACAATGGCGGCGGTTTTTCCCTCGCTACATGGGAAAATCGCTGGATGATCGCGTTGGTGGCCTGGAAACAGGCAAACGCGCCCACGCCTTTCACTCCCTCTCGCTCCGCCTCTCCCTTTAACTCATCCTCATCCTCGGGTGTCCCAAACAGGAACGGCAAGAGGACTTCTCCAGACGATGGAAACACCGCTGCTGCGAAGCGCCACAAGCGCTCCTCGACCCCCACAACCGGGGAGGGCCAGTCCTTTCGGAAGCCGCCAGCATGCGTTACGTGCTGCGGGCTGCACAGCGCCTTCGACCACCCGACCACGATCACAGTGTTCCTCGACGGCAAACCGATATTCCGCATGTTTGCGGGTCCGAGATGGGGCCTTTGTACCTTGATGCGACGGCCACGGCCTCCCCCTTTCTTGCGCACACACTATCCCCCCATGCTGCATTGACTTACACTGACCTTTTGCCCACAGTGCACTCAACAAGCACGGCTCTGGCTGCTATGCCGGGTCTTGACACGCTACTTGACCTCACTGTAACACCGTACGACGCCGACACATTCGAGCACCTTTTGGAACAAAAAAACCTCACCAGCCAGTATCCGCACCTCGTCCGAAACTTACGACAAGGTTTTCCAATTGGACGCATGCCACAACTTGACAAGACAATCATTTTGCCTAATCACCCGTCCACCGACATCGAGCGCAACACTGTCTTGGAATACATTGCCACGGAGACGGCTGCCGGCAGGATGTCCGGCCCATTCACCCGCGAGGAGATGCATCGCATCTGCCGCAGCCACTTCTACGTCTCCCCCCTCATCGTCTCCGTCAACGATCACGGTCCAGGCCTGCCGCCTAAGAAATGCGTATGCAGGAACCTGTCGAAGGCCGCGCCCCAATCGGACATGCCGGCGGTCAACGACTTCATCGACAAGGCAGATTTCCCGACACGATTCGACATGCCTTGGCGCATGGCAGAAATAGTGAGTTTCACATTATCTCTTTTCCATTTATTGCACCTCCTCGACCTTCATCATCCCTTCACCTATCCTCATCTGCGGTCTCCCCTTGTCTTCCTTCCCCCGTACTTTCCCCGACTTCGGTCCTTCATGTACACGCACCGTCAGCGCACATCCTTTCCTCACTTCACGTCTGCGCCACGTCAGCGCCCGTTCGTCAGCGTCACATCAGTGCTCATCACATCGCTCTTCACATCTGCGCGACGTTGTACCCCTCCATCCTTCACTTCTCGTCCACCTTCACGTCCTCATCACATGCTCATCACTGTCAGGTCGCGAACGCCCCTCCGGGCACACAGGCCTGCGCTTTCGACATTAAGGCATTCCACCGGACATGCCCCGTCCACCCCGCCCACAAACCCTTCCTCGTCATCCAGTTCGAGGGCAAATTTCGTCTGGACCACTGCAACCCATTCGGCCTTGGCTCCGCCAGCAGCAGTGCGGGACAAATCTGCAATGCACTCATCAATATTTGGCAGGACGACCTCGGAGAAGACGCGGACACTAAGAAATACGAGGACGACTGTCCTCTCATTTGTTACCCAGACCTCGTCACCTCGGCTCAGGCAGGTGAGTTTGTGTACAAATTCGACCGCACGTCCATCCTCGTTCCCATAAACTCACTGCGCGCTCCTTGGCACCCCACCAAGACCGGCAGTGCCTTCACCTCCCTGCTCCTCTTCCTGGGGCTCAACTGGGACTTCATGGATCATCACGTCTCCCTTCCCCTCAAGAAACATCTCAAAAACATCGCCCATGTTGAGAAGATGATCGCAGGCATCCTCGTGTCTCAGCCGTTCACGCTCCATGATCTCCAGGAGATCCATGGGGCCCTTTGCCACCTCTCCTTCGTTTACCGCAAGGGCACATCGCGCCTTTTGATGCTTTCAAACACCATGGCACCTTTCAGGAGCAATCGCTTCGCGTGTCGATGGCTATTGAACTCCATACTCGACACCCTCACATGGTGGCAGAAGGAGCTCGCCAAACCTGACTACGTCTGCAAGCTAAAGCCCCTTGGCCCACTGCGCAATTTTGGTATATATGTCGACGCCAGCACCTCGTGGGGCGTTGCGGTTGTCATTGGCGAGCGCTGGCATGCCCTGAGGCTCATGCTGGGGTGGAAATGCGAGGGTATCGACATCTGCTGGTTGGAGGCCGTTGCCCTCGAACTATGCTTCATGTTCTTGGTGTAACTCGACTTCAAGGATGTTCATGTCCTTGTCCAATCGGACAACAAAGGCACGATCGGCACACACGAAAAGGGGCGCTCCCCTAACCAAGATATCAACCTGTGCGCGCGTCGTTCCTTCGCCGTCACATCGGGCTCGTCCATCATGCCCAAGATCGTCTACATCCCTTCAGCCGACAATCTCGCTGACGCACCTTCGCGCAGTCTCCCAGCGGCACATCTCCATGAATGCCACCGCATGCCACGACATTTTAAGCTCCTGTGGGAGCTTCGCTCCATCTTCGTCGGCGGCAACGCCATCTCGCCGTAGCTTTCCCGTGCCCCAGCGCCATTCCGTCCCATCGCTGTTACTTCCTTCTTCCACCGTCTCATCCTCGCTTGCGTCTTCGGCTACTGGCCCGCAGGACCCTTTGGTCCGTGCCACGTCTCACATCGTGCATCGTCCTGACCCTCTCTGTTCCCACATCGTGTACATCCTCCCTTCCCTAACAGATTCCTCCTAACAGTTCCGTAGTGCCTTCAGCTTCTCTTGCCCCTCACCTTCAATATCAATAAATACTGCGCACTCACCGCGATCTTCCGTCATACATTCGCACACGCATGGCCCTTCCCCCCCATCGATCTTGTCTTCCCCGTATGTTCTGCCCGTCAACAAATCACACCCGTCTTACACCTACACAGATCGTTCTTCTTCGCATCGAAACATCCATTCTTTCCCATCTCAGACATCTCTGCACCTGCGCCCGGCCCCACCTCGCTTGTCCAGGACATGATGTCCACGACCCCATCTTCTTGCGCCACACGGCCGCCCTCACTCCTTGCTTCACCCTGTCTGCCTCAAGGACCGCTTCTGGAGCCATCCCCCTTCCCTCATCCCCGCGTCTCGTCCACATCTCGCTCGGCCAACCAACTGCAGGTCATCTCGGACCTTCGTGTCGCCGTAAACGCTCGCCTCCTGCAGAAGCAGGCTCGGAAACCCCAAGCTAAAAACCGTCTCGCCCTCAGCTTCTATCGTCCCCATGTCCCTGCCTGCCGCCGCATTTCATGTGGACAGCGCCGCACTGCCTCCTCTCTCATAGCGTGTTGGAGCAGGCCGGCGCCTCCCTCGAAGAGCAAGTTCTTCTCTTTGAGGGCCTCGTCGGCACGCACGTCCCGGAGACACTGGAGTCCTATGGGGCTGGCCTCACCCGTTTCCATCAATTTTGCGATCGCCACGACGTATCGGAGCACGCACGCATGCCTGCCGGCCGCCAGCTACTCGCTCTCTTCGTCTCCGAGGCGAGGGGCACCTGCACGGGCAGCTGCATCTGCAATTGGCTCAGCGGCTTGCGCCTCTGGCACATCTACAACGACGCACTGTGGTTTGGTGACAACGAGCGCCTTGCACTCCTCAAAAAGTCGTCCGTCAAGGCTGGCCTCTCCTTCAGTCGCCCCGTGCATGGCCCCGTCACCCTGGCACACCTTCGTGCCTTTCTGGTGGCCCTGGAACCCGAGATGCCATACGGCGCAGCCATGGGCTCACTGGCACTCGCGGCTTTCGGGGGTTGCCGCCGCTTGGGTGAATTGGTCCTGCGCAGCGCAGCCAAATTCGACCCAAAATGCGACACATGCCACGACACATCTATCTCCGACCTCATCGTCAACAGCCGCAGAGTGCGGGATGTCAAACTGGTCTGGACGAAGACGATGCAGACGTCAGGAGGTCAGTGCCTCCTCACTGCGCGCACGAACCCAGACATCGACATCTGCCCTGTCCGCGCCTTCGACAATCACCATCGCATCAACCACTCCCCCCCGTCGGGTACTCCACTCTTCGCCTACTGGTCCACGTCGGGCTGGCACATCACAAAGGATGTATTCCTCGCCGCGTCATCCCTCACCTTCAGGCCTGGACCAGGTCTTCAGTCACAGCTACCGCATCGGCGGCGCTATGGATCTTCTCCTCGCCGATGTCGCACCTGAGGTGACCATGAAGCTCGGGGGTTGGACCTCCCTTTGCTTCCTCGTCCACTGGCGTTGCTTGGAGCGCATCATACCTGCTGCCATCGCGCGCGCATGGGCTGATCAGCAAAAGGAATTTGCGCGGGCTCACAATCACCCTTCGGATTTGGACGTCGACTCTCACGATTTCTTGTAGCTTCTCATTGTTGTCCTTCGTACTATGTCGTATTCACCTTGTACATCATTTACATCATAATGGTATCGTCTTTCCCTCCTCTCTTTTTCGCTTGCCGTGGTGTGGGGACCTCGGCCCGCTTCTCTCGCCCTCGCACGAGCCGGTGGCTCTCGGTTGCCTGCGCTCCTGTTGGGTTGCTCCGGGTCTCGTTCTTCGGGACCCGTGGCCGCCTTTGCGTACGGGTTCGGTCCCATCCCGCACCCCGTCCTCCTCCGACACGGCCTTTCCCGCAGCTCTCCGCTGTCTCGCGAAAGCCCGCTCGGCCGGGACGGCCGAACCCCCCGCACACACACACACACCTTCTTACGTCTGCTTCACAGGCGCACAGCACCGCTTCCTTCTCCTCTCACAGGCGCACAGCGCCGCTTCCATCCTTCTCCCACACCGGGCCACGAGCTCCCCTGATCTACCTTGCCATGCATGATGGGAGACGGGATCCACTCATTCCCCCCCCCCGATCCGCATCCGGCACACCCCCACGCATTGGTCGTGGGTCCACGCAATGCCCCATCCGCGACTGTTGCGTTTGTGTCGAAGTCGAGGTCACCAGAGCGAGAGCGCGAGCAAGAGCCGCGTCCGAAGTCGGAGTCTAGCTGTACAGATGAAAATGCGAGTAGTGATGCTACAGCTTGGCTTGGCTTGGAAGCCCCGGCTTGGGCTTGGAAGCCCCGGGCTTTGGCTTCACTTTCTTCAAGCCCAAGCCCAAGCCGTCGAGGAGGGCTTGGCTTGGCTTGGCTTGGGCTCAAGCCGCGGCTTGCCAGCAAAATGTGCTACACTTCCATCCGCCAATGCAAAAAATGTAATTAGATGTCCATATCATAATCCGGGTCATAATTATCAGGGTCCTCTTCTAACAGATCATCCCAACTTTTCTCCTTGTCATCGTCCTCCTTCCCATCGTCATCAGCATCCTCCTCATCATCGCACCCGGTGTCGTCCACGAGAGCCGACTTACGGAACATCAAATCACGGCGTATCATACATTTGAGAACTTGGTTCACTATTGTTGGGATCGGCGAGTCTATTAGAGGACACGCGAACACGGGAGCCTGAGAGCATGAGAGATGGATCTATGCCATCGCGCCCACGGGCAGTCATGGTGGCAAAGGGGGTGGGAGAAAGAAAAACTGAGGAGGTGACTCGAGTACAACTGAATATATAATACTCGATGAGTGCCTGGATATAGCTATAAGGATAAGTGCCGTACAGTCTGTACCTTGCTGTAACCAAATGGAAAAACAGAAAATATATTCAGTTCACCGCACATTGTTCTCCGCCTTCCCTGCAGGTACTGTTGCACTGCTCTATAGTGCTGTCCGTCAACGAGCTTGTCACAGTTTAATATCGGAGCTGTGCCGTCATTTTGCCCCCTCCTTGGCCCCTCCAAGCCGCGGCTTGAGCCGTGGGCTTGGGCTTCGGTCACCCCAAGCCCAAGCCCAAGCCCACGCGAAGCCAAGGATTTGGCTTGGCTTGGCTTGTCAAGCCGCGGCTTGGGCTTCGTGGCTTCGCGGCTTGAAGCCAAGCCGGGAGCATCACTAAATGCGAGTCAGTATCCATCAATTAGATTAATGCCAACAAATAGCGATGAATCGCAGCGGAAAGGACCGAACGCCCGGTGCACGCCAGTACGGATGCGCCTCGACTCTACGCCGGGAGAGCGGGTGCGAATCGTCGACTGAAGGATTCCGAAAAAGGAAATTACTGGCAGTGGGGTCTGGAGGCGCGACCGAGATCAACGGAAGGAATCGAGCGATAGAGACAAAAAGAGCCGGTCGGGTGATGAGCAGGTGCAAAGGGGTTGGAGAGGGAAACGTGCTCGAGGCGGGTGGATAGACCATGACCAAGAGCATCCCGCTACGATAACACGCAGGCCGCTGATACAAACGAGCCCACCACGAGCGTCCCTTCCTGTGTCCCCAGGGAGTGAAGGAAGTGAGCGTGAGCATCTGTGTCTCCGTGAACAGCTCCCCAACGGGCAGATGGCTGGTGCTGTGAGAGGTCCATCCCCACACTCTCGGACCTAGACGCAGAGCGGGCGCGACACCCGTCCTGGCACTGGGCATATGCCTGGCCGTTTAGCAATGAAGCCCCCGCCCGCAGCCCTGCGCTCGCACGCGCGCCATAGAGGAAGCCTAGCGATCACCTCGAGCCATATATTCGCCTCCTCCACTCCAGATGGCATGCGTATGCACATAATCAGAGCATAGCAGATTCCGCCTCGTTGCCAAGGGAACAATGAAAGACGCGCTGCTGCATCCAACTCTCGTCCCCAAGACAGCGAGGCGTGCCGCCCAGAATCGACAAGGACATGCGCGGGTGCTGCACCTCGCCATCCCAAGTAACAGTGGAGCGTGCCTGGGTGCATGGGCGGGATGCACTCAACTCGTCTGCGAGGGGATCATGAACGAATTAAGGTATCCGAGACCGAGAATGGAAAGGGAAAGAAGAAAGGAAGAAGGGAGGACCAAACGTACCTGCATCTATTCAGTCGGAGGTCTTGATTCACAAGATGAATGGACGGACATGGGCAGAGTCTGAGGCTGCAGGGAGAGAGGTCGAGTCAGTACATAGTGTCGGGTGAGAAATGAGCAAAAGAGAAAGAAGGGAAAGAACTGAGAAAAGGAGCAAAGAAAATGAAGGACGAGGATGGGATGCAAGGTCGCACATTGGGCGCACAAGGCGAATCCCTTCAGGCCTTTGATCTTGCCGAATGCACTGGATGCCAGTGCTGAACCAGCTGCCTCCCAGAGGGACCAGCTGGCATCGACGCGCGCGTATGGCTAACACGAGCCCACCACACCAGGGACATGGAGCATGTGTGCGCAAGCGACGCATGCTGCGCAAATAGCACGACGAGAGAGAGCGCAAGGAGGAAAGGACAGAAAGCACAAAGGAGGAGAACTTACCAGGTCCGATGCATCATCTGGCTCCGCTGCCGTACGCGTACTCCTTCCAGCCTCGTCTTTGTGCGTCAGTCGCAGTGGAGTTCGGAGGACGAGCCTTTTTGAAAGCAACAATAAGAAGAATTGCAGACTCAAGAGGGAGCTGGGCAGCGCGGACTGCGTCGGCGAATGGGGCGGGCACAGGCCGGTGGAAGAGAGAACGATCCACAGCCGCGGCCGAGGGAGTAGGGAAGTACATTGCGACGCGCATCGGGAGGCGCCCGAGCTGTGGTGGCGCCCACAAATGGCGGATCGGCATACCGTGGAGAATGCGCAGCCACGCCATGGAAGTAGCCAGCCACACGTGGTCCTGGAAATCAGACAGGGAGAGCGAAACAAAAGCCCTGTTGAGGTAGATACTGGAGGCACGACGGGAACGCGGGAGCGGATGGGCGGCGGACAATTCAAGTCCTAGCAGTGAAAAGGGTTACCAAGAGAAGAGAAATCAGGGATGAGGAAGGCATACTGGCTTTCCATCTATCCTCGCGGCCTCGGAAACTGCCCTTGGCCCATCCCATAATCGATCTACGAAGCGTGAGTAGTTTCATGAGCTTGCCATACCTGGAGGTACTAGACGAGGTCAATCTGGCTGCATTTGTAGCGCTGAGTTTGAATTATTTCTAGGAAGCGAAAAAATTCGGCCGTTGGGCTTCAAGCGTGCCAGGTGACTCGAATGCATGAAGGCAACATGAAGGCGGAAGGAAAGAGCGTGGAGGGCTGTGCACTATGGCAACATGGACTGGACAGCTTCGCTTCTGCGCCTCGGCAGTACGGCAAGCGTGATTGGCGGTAGGATTTGCCCATTGGGGGTTCGAGGACCCCAGATACATGTTATTAGCTGCTATTTGAGGTATTCGGAAGAACAGGCGCCGAGACAAAAGTGTGGCCTCAGAATGCGGGTTTATCAAAATAATCATTTATATTTGGGTCTTTTAACACACCGTTTGGCGCCAGACGTCTAAAACGCAAGAAGGGTTGGCGGAGGGTAATGATGGGATCAGTACAGCCATGCCCGTTTTGGGAAAGTGGTGGTTTTTCGTTCAACTATGTGCGCACTCGTGGATTTATTCAAACCCTCTAGCTATTGCAAACAGTGCCGATTACATGGACCAGCCTGAGCTCACCACAGTGCTTGTTCGATTCGCGCACCACCTTTCCAAATCCAATTGTGGCGATCACACGGTTGATTTTTAGTTCGATTATACGAGTTCTGTCGGGGACCGACTTGCCCAAGCTTTTCTTTTTGAACTAATGGATTGTACCACCAGTTTCACTGGGTTTGTGGCGTGGCTGAGCTGTGCTTGCATGGTTGAGTGCTCTTCAGATGATCTATCATCTTTCACTTATTGATCTGTCTTCTTGTGCAGATGCAATCAATCACAACAATACCCTTCAGTATACTTCCCTTCAATTCTGTGTCTACCAGTTGATTCCTGTGTTAGGTCAACCTTATTGGAAGAAAGTACTTGCAAATATACACAGACCTGTGCCGTGCATTTGGATTTTGGATGGAATTTCCGACTTGAATAAGAAAATGAACTGACATTAGGGGTGCTCAATTCTTAATTCGAACCCGTTCAGTTCACTTTTTAATTAAATAAATTGTCAATCAGTTGATCGCCGTTGATCTCGGCATGGTTATCCCAATCGAGTTGCTATCTCTGATGCCGCGACCTACAAAGGCGCAAACCAAATCGGACCTCATCCACACTGCAGAGGGGCTTCTTACTGCCTCAATTGCCTTCGAGGATGACCCAGATGACGACCCAAGAGCTTTATTCCAGGATCAAGAGGCTTATGAAGCCGATCGCGCAGATGACACCTCAGATCTCCTGGAGATTTCTGCACTCATGTGGCTCGAGATTGTAGAGCGAATGGATGGAGATGGATCCAGGGGACCTTATGACAAGATTCCCAAGTCGGTTGACTTTTTCTCGGTCTGTTTGCGAGCACCCGACCGGGAATTTCGACATATGTTCCGGTAATTTACAATACATTTCCCTGGCATCTTCTGAGCACATGCAGGATTGACAGAGATATGTTTGATTGGCTGGTTGCCCTCCTCAGCCTCAAACCGATCTTTCAGTCTCGTGGCCGGCGTCCTCAACGTCACATCAAATATCAGCTAGGATGTTTCCTGATGTGGTACGGAGCGATCGGTTCCGATACACTCAGTACTGCGCAGAAACTCTCAATTGGTTTTGGAACTGTCTTCCTCTGCTGTAAACGCATCCGTCGCGCACTTCGGGAATTGCGACCACAATTCCTTGGCTGGCCGTTGAACTTCCGAGCGCAAACTTGCCATTAAAACACACATAGACGACATCTCTGGTTTCTCCAGGTGCCTTGGCGCTGGCGATGGCTCCCTGATAAATTTCGATGAGATTCCCATACAGGATGGACCTCACTTCATGTCTCGCAAGAAGCGGTTCGGAGTAAGTATTTGTTCCCTGTCATATGAATCATCTGCTAACCGTTTTCGAGATGAACATTCAGGTAACTTGTGACCATGAGAAACGGTTCACCTCCTTCGAACTGGGTTGGCCTGGTTCGGTCTTTTCAAAGGTCGATTTCCTTCCCTTCGTGGAATGGGACCCCACGACTTTGGGGATCAACCGAATGATGAATGGCGAATTTACGAGAGTCCTGATGACCAGGACGACGAAAGCAACGGAGATGATGGACCAATTGTCCAGGATGTTGTGGGAGCAGCCCAGATTCCTGCATACGAAACAGATAATTACTTGAAGGAACAGGGGAGGATGAAGCGACTTGCATTGCTGAACAAACTGTTCTAAAACCAACTGTGTAAATTGTTATATGGCTATAAAGTTAACGAAGATATGATCAGATGATATGTACATTAGAATGAACGAGTATAGCATAGAAATCTAGCGTAGTCAATTAAACAAATTAATTTTTAAGAAGCAAAGAGAGTGAGAAGGAATGCATTGGCAGCGTCTTTAACCTGATCACTAGCGCCCGGTGTCGAGAGAATTTTGTGAGCCATATCAACCTTCCCCTTCGTCTTGTCCATCTCAAACTTCTCACGCTCGAGAGTAAGCTTCGCATCATAAGCACTCGCCTTTTTCTCCTCTGCAGCCAGCTTCATCTTCATCAACTCGCCCAGATTTCTAAAGGAATTGTTGACTTGCTTGCGGAACGTCGACAATGGCGTGTACTTGGGCTCCGATACAGTCGCGGCAGGTGTCTTCGGGACGCGAGGAGCGGGCTTGCGACTTTCTCTTGGCACGCGTAGGGTTCGTGTCCGTCGCAGGCGGAGGCCCATTGGCAGGTTTGGGAGCCTTTTTAGTCGAGCCCCGAGGGCGGCCTCTTCCGCGCTTCCGCGGGGGCGGAGAGGCAGATACCGAAGCAGCGCGCTTGCGGGAGGCGATAACGGCAATGTCGGGTGTGTCATTCACTGTGCCGGAAGGCTGGGATGGCAGGGGATCACCGGAGAACATCCCTGGCGGCACGTATGGAGCCGGAGGCACAATATACGGGGGAAAGATATATTCTCCCTGTGTTCTAGCATCAGGGTCAGGGTTTAAAATGCACATTGCAGCCCACACACCGATGCGTAGCCACCGTTTTCCATCCCAATCTCCTGGTATTGCATGTCGTATCGTGTTGTGTCGCGTCGCGTCGCGTCGAGTCGCCGTGCCGTGTGTACAAGAACCTTGATGAGATGTCAGATATTGACGTGAGAGAAGCACTCCAATCTTACCTAGGCCAAGGAGCGGGCTAGAACCGATGCCGGAAGTGCCAAAGGCGCGGACGTATACAAGGAACAGAAGGCACGTACCCAAGGTCACGCGTTTCTCGGAATCTCGGCAATTCACGGACATCAAACTGATTGACAATTTATTTATTTAAAAAGTGAACTGAACGGGTTCAAATTAAGAATTGAGCACCCCTATTGGGTCTCGATGATAGCCACAGCCTCACCTACTCAATTGCTGCTTACTTCAGTGCGTCTATTCTAATCTTTGAATCTGACCTCTGATTTCATTCTTGATTCAACAACCATGATGTCCAGATGGCTACTGGTTACTGCCACATTGAACCAGGTCCGCCTCGTTTAAACATTACTCCCGATTATTTTTGACACACTGACTGTGATTCAGAATTTTCTCGAAACCCCCGCAGACCGTGCCCTCGAGATCATGGTAGATTCAACCTTTCAATACTTACCCAGACATTGACTGACTTGATTTAGGGCTCAATCTTTGGATTATAGCTGCCGTTCTTCTGGTTGAGCAGCCAGTGTGTTCCTTTGCCATTCCCTTGTCGTCTGAGAGGAGACTAGGTTCAAGGGGCGTCTCTAAATTCAGTATTCAGTTGAGATCCTGACTATTGGGTTACTTATGTTCTCTGAAGCGCTACTTTCTGAGCTGGGGAAAAGCTGGAGATGCCAAAACCTTGCCGCATGTCTTGTTCGGTATTCCAGTCTCCTCACCGGGCTCACACTTGCATGATGCATTTAAACTTGTTTACTTTTTCGGTCTTCACTGCGATGCACTGGACATACCTATGATTCATTCAATTCTTGCCAATATCTGTTCTATCCTGAATTTATCTGCACTTAGACACCATCTGGGTTGTATGAGGTACATCCACTTTATTAACTGCAATGAGTTCGGTTCAGTTCACTTGAGCTTGGTTTGCTCTTCGAGTGTTCTGTGATCTCTGCCGAAGTATTGAAACACGAGAGTCCCAGTTTGAACTCTACCTCAATTCATTGAATGTTGAACATTTGTGATTCGTTTTATTTGGGCTCTCACTTCCTCAAGCTAGTTCTGAAGCTGCAATAACTCGGTGGTGGTCTGCACGATGGGTGCTCAGAAGATGTAGAGTGCATGAAAACTGCCTGTTTGACTCAGGCCCCTGAGTCTTTCAAATGACTTTGACATCTTGTTTTTGTCGATGTTTTTTCTGCCTTTCTGCTGACTTACAGGGCAGTACGACTTTCAAGTTGCAACCAGATGTCAAAGCAAGTTCAAACTACACAGATCCTAATGCTGTTCTAGAAAAATTTATAGCAAGGCAAACCATGTTGTGAGTGTGTTCCAGAACCCATGATTGTGCAAATTTCAAATCATCTCATGTCTAGACACTACCTGTTTGATTCGGGCCAGTCATACGGGTTGCTATGTGTTTTTGTTCTTTTCGAGTTTCCGCCGAAAGGCTACACCGCACCTCCAGTACTGCGGTGAATCAAGTGCCTCTCTCCCTCCCTCCATCCTTCCGATGCTCACTTGCACCGACCCGGACAGATGTTCAACTTAATGGCATGCTGAACATCGGTGAGTCTCCCCTATTGCGAACCTTTCTTTTTAACATTTCTCTCTCTCAGACTTCTCTCTTACACCAAATTATTCTGCGGGGTCCAGTGGTCGGACCAGCAAAGAATGGTTTACCATGCCACTCATTATTGAGCCGATATTAGAGGCTTTGCACTGAGCCACCAGAAGCCCCCGGGTGGCTCATCAGGCATGCGGTCACAGTGGCTAAAATGCGGAAGAATAATAGTCTAATGATAGTCTGATTGTTACTTTTGTGTATGGTCTTCCTGCCAGTGGTGTAGTGGTTAACTGCCCCCACTCTTCCTCTGCTGAACAGGTGGAAAGGTCTTGTGTTTGAATCTTGTTGGAGGATTTGTTTTTGTTGCCATGACTTGAGTTCTCTATCCCTTAAGTCCACATGTGAAGAACTTAAGATGTCCTGCCGGTAATTTCACCTCATAACTTCAGTTGAGCTAATGAAGTATCTGGATCTAAAAAATCGAGCAAGTCAAGATATGATAGTCAACTCACAGAGGCATAGCTACATTACACAAAGAGTGAGCTCCAGTCCTGAACCTTTGCAAACTCGGCCCACGTACGCGGGCGTCTCGCAAGGAGTTCGGGGCTTGTAGAAGTGTGCCCTACCATGTCTTGCGCATCATATTATTAAATACAGTTGGGGGATGAACGAGGATGCACTTACGTCCACACTCTTCCAAATATTGGGATACATCTGCCATGGCGAGCACGACGTGCTGCGGGACAAACGGCCGGAACTTTTCTGGAACTCCTCGATAGAGATCTGCTGGAAAACACATTTCTTCCTGGTAACTATCTGGTCAGTCTGCAAGGCGAGTTTCGTAGCAGACATGAAATCAATGCACTTTCAGCAAATTGTGCTACCATGTCTCCGAGGGCGATCTTCTCACCATACGCTGCGACAGTTGACCCGTTTGGGAAGACGGGCGCCTCGAGCACCTGGTGCACGAACAGTCCATAGTTGTGCGTGACGTCAATGACTGGGATCACCGTTGTGGGCTTCATGGGCCAGCAGACGAGGAAGGACCCATCATCCTGCTTACTCGGCCGGAGTGTCATCCGAGGAGCGGGTCCGTTTTGTGCATAGTGTGCCGCCTGCACCTCGACGAACAGGATGCCTGATACACGGCCATACTGCGTGACGAGGGCCTTGCTTTCCCAGTGGTAGAGATCCACGTACTTACCACCGCTAATCTGACTGGCATGCTCGCAGCCGGACCAGACGACGCGTGTGGTACCGCTGGCTTTCGCCGCGTTGATGAGCAGCTTGCCCTCCAAAATTTCCTGCGGGGGCATTAGAAAACGACTGGAAGGTCTGTCAAGGGAAATGATACACACCCTGTCGGCGTCAAAGTGTTCTACATAGTTGGTGACAAGCTATGTTCAGCATGAGTGCTGGTGAGCGACGCGGAGAAAAAGCGGCAGGAGGCGATCAACGAGGTGATCTATACGGAGCGCGATTTTGTGCGCAGCATGGAGTATCTACGCGACTTGTGGTTTGCGCGTCTTGCTGCTGCGGACATCATCCCCGCCGACCGCCGCCAGCAATTTCTCACCCAGGTGTTTTGGAATTTGCATGATATTATTACCGTGACTACAAACGTGTGTGGCGTGCAGTTTCGGTGTTGCGATGATATTGACTTCGGCGTACAGCTTCGGGACGCGCTGAACAAGCGCCAGCGCGCGTATCCGGTGGTGGAGAAAATCGGGGATATTTTCCTCGATATAGTGGCGCATTTCCAGCCATTCGTTAACTACGGGACGCACCAACTGTACGGATGTCACGAACTTGAGAAGGAGAGGCGTTCCAATCCGGCCTTCTCTGCCTTTGTCGAGGTACGTCACACTTAATATAGCTGTGGCAGGGTGTTAATGACAGGCGCTCCAGACAACGGAGCGGCTACCTGAGTCACGCAAACTCGAACTTCAGGCATACCTAACAAAACCGACAACTCGGCTTGCACGGTATCCGCTACTACTTGAAGCAGTGCTCAAGCACACGCCGGACGACTCACCCGACAAGGACATCATCCCGCAAGTTGTCGGGCAGCTGCGGACACTTCTTATGCGCCTGAGTGAAGAGGCGGGACGCACAGAGATTCGCTTTCAGTTGGGACAGCTCGCCTCGAAGCTCAAATTCAAAACCGGAGATCACCTCGTGAGTACCGGCTGTATAGCGTTGTGGTTATGATGCCGACGGCGAGGGCAGGACCTACGGCTGCAGGACGAAGGGCGTAAAATTGTACACAAGGGCTTTCTCCACAAGCGCGACAGAGTGCTGGAGGTGTATTTGCTTGACAACGCGCTGCTGTTTGTGAAGCAGATCGAGACAAAGACGCACGAGCACTATCAAGTGTACAGGCGGGTGAGTGGTGGGCACTGTTTCAATCTCCCGGATCGTTCGCTGAGGTTGCCTTAAGCCACATCAGGAAAACCCCGAACTCCAAATTGGAAACAAGTATTGATAATTGGTGATAATTTTGGGTTTGGCCCGGATTATCAGTGATTGGCACATTGGCTATGTCCCTTTCTGTTTACACCAATTAGGCCCAATTATCAAACATTATCTGGCTTTGCGAGTGGTTACAAGAGCTTTCGGTGGGATTATCAAACGGTTGTGGATGCAAAAAAAAACAGTATTCATTCACGAAAAGTTTCCATACAAAAAACATCGTATATACACAGCTACCCAGTTAAAAGACACAAGTAAGAACACACCTATTTGGAGAGCAACGACCAGTAAGACTTGCTCGCGGCTCACAGCCCAGTCAGCGCGCTGCCAGAAAGTGCGAGGTCTAAGAAAGATCATTAGCCAGACCTGAATTCGAACGGCGGAACTCGGTCGCGATCGTCGTCTAGCCCGCGGGGGTTAGGAAAGATGGTAAGCATCTGATTTAATTTCAATTAGTTAAACGCAGCGAGCCGAAAAACGTGATGTACGATGACAGCGTACTCGAGCGACGGGCGAGGAGGTCTTCGGGTAAGATTTCGGCATGCTGTAACGGAATTGCATACGTACCCTCGAGACGTTTCGGCAGCGGCGGCGACGACTTAGGACCACAGCGCACGGGCCTGAAAACGAGGTAGTCATGCACAAGTAAAATCCAATGAATGAACATATCTTCGGTAACCAACGCCCAGCCACGGTGCGACGGTGCTTGACATGGGCGAGCTGGCACTCGGACGTGATGCGCGGACTTGCGCACCGCTCGAGCAACCCATGGAGGTGAGAGGAGTGATCGAGAGAGCGGGCATCAGCGCATGCGATTCAGAGAGATATGCACTCACTGGTAGCCTTCACCATGGACCATAGACCCACGGCCCTCGACCGTGCAAGCAGTGAGGATTGAGACAGTCGTCCCGGTAAACAGGGGCTCCGCACTATATGGACTGGGTCAGCAAAGTATGTGACCCTCAGAACAAAGCTTGCCTTCCGTTATCTGCGCTCATGCCCTATGTACGATAGTACTACGACTCGCGAGTGGGTGAGGCGCAGATATAAAAACAGGGACGGAAAACTCACCACGAGTCAATGAACGAGCACAGTGCTCGTTTGGGGCGGCAGCGAGGAAGTTGGACGAGAAGTGGGGAGGAATGCGTGGAGGGAAGATGAAGGGGAGGAAGAGAAGTGTTTGTTGTTATTGCGACACAACCAATTTTCGCGCACACGTGTACGCTCGGAAACCTCGTTGACGTGGGAGCGTTACGGGACCTGTCATGGACTTGGTAAAAATTGTCCTCTCTGCAGAGGCCGCTCAGTTCCCGACATTGTGTCGGAGTCCAGGAACCTTTCCAATAGCCTAGGATATAACTTCAAAGTAGTACTCTACTGTTGTTTCATGCCTTGAAAAAAATGTGGCACTAATTATTCGAGATTGTGGGAGATTGGGGGATATTATCGCCGAATACTTTGATTGTCGAGCTTGCCGATAATTAGGAATAATTGATTGATAATTGGCAGCCAATTGGCAAATCTGGTTTTTCCTGATGGCCAATCCCCCTCGAACTCCTACTCATCAGCACGTCGGAAGAGCGAACGAACAGCAAGGACACGCTGGGCGGGCAGGGCGCGCGGCAGTTGGTCCGCAAGTTGTGGTTTGGGAGTGCCGCCCCGCGCGGCTCACCGCACCCGCCCGCAGTGAACATTCACCCCGACGCCAAGGGCTTGTACTGGATCTCGTTTGTATATCTAGGGCGCAAGACGTACAATCTAGTACTGTGGGCCAACACACTACTCGCTCAGCGCAAGTGGGTCGAACATATACGGAAGCAACAGACAGTGATGCGCGAGCAGAGCATGCTGTTTCACACGGTCGTACTCGGTCACGGTTTTTTTAGCGCGCATAAAGTCAATTGCGCGGTGCTGTTTAGTGAGTCTTCGACTGTTTTTGGGCATATTGGATGCTGATAATCTCAGACGGTGGGCGGCGACTTGTGTATGGGACGGACGACGGCGTGTACGTCTCAGACCTGCAGGAGATCAACAAGGATCCGGTCAAGGTACTCGCACTACTTGACGTGGTCCAAGTCGATATTCTCGAGAACTATCACTTGCTCATCGTCCTCTCTGGTGTGTATCCTATCGAGTCTGCCAGGTGATCCGTGAGCTGACCGTCGCCACAGGGCACCAGGTGCTCACGTTCCCTTTGGACGCGCTGAATCCCAGGAACCCCATGGACGTCATAGCAGGGCCGAAGCGCGCGGAGCGCATCGCGACCCAGGCTTCCTTCTTCAAAGCTGGAATTTGCCTCGGCCGCGGCCTCGTGTGCATTGTCAATTCAAACCAAGGGTCCACCACCTTCAAGGCGTTTGAGCTGACTGAGCAGAACGCACGTGGATGGTCCGAGTTCACGGTGAAGAGCCTGTTTCAGGGAGGGAACGACACGCTCAAGCCGTTCAAGGTAACTTGTTCATGTTATGGTTGACCTCGAGCTTAGGCGGCATGCAGGAGTTCCTCATCCCGGTCGAATCAACGTCAATACATTACCTCCAGACGTGGATGTGCATCGGGTGTTCCAAAGGGTTCCAGATGGTTGATCTGGACTCGTCGGAGACGCACACCCTGCTCGACCCGATGGACGAATCGCTCGATTTTGTTCGGAAGCAGCAGAATCTGCGGCCAATGGCGATTTATCCCATAAGTAACGACTTTTTACTCTGCTATAACGGTGCGACGCGGTCTTGGTGGTGCTTGGACTGTTGTTAATTGAGCCCAGAATTCGCGTTCTATGTCAACAAGGCTGGACGGCGATCACGGAAAGAATTCATGGTGTTCTGGGAAGGGACACCGACTGCGTTTGGTACGCATTTATTTCTATTTGGTTTCAATAATGATGGGCTGAATGGCTTCTGTAGCACTACAAGACCCATACGTCCTCGCATTTGAGCCATCTTTTGTCGAAATCTGGCATGTCGAGACGGGTCTCATGTCGCAGGTAATCCAGGGCTCAAATCTGCGACAGCTGTGTGGGGATACACGACCGTCGGTGAACAACGGGGGCGGGGCCTACTCACAGCAAAGTGGATATGACCCTCAGTATCCAGACCAGTCCCAGCACAGCAATCCCCAGAGTGTCGGCCGCGACGAAATCCTGATGATCTCGGATGACCGCGTACTCGCGCTGCGCAGGATGGCGAGCGCGTTACCGATGGAATCTCCCACTAAATAATGCTCGAAGAGACCTCACGGCAGCAGGCCTTTACTCTCAAATACTTCCTAGAGAGGGAGGGGGTGCGGATTTATTATAGAGAATATGCTTTCTCATTTGGCAGTAAATTAAATTTTCTGCTCAAGTTCTGGTTGTGGTTCCTCAAGCCCCATTACAATAAAACCTCGTTTGAATTTGTGAAAACAAAAGCATCAAAACTAGTACTATATCGCGCTGGGAACCTGGCCACACTAGGAACCTGGCCACAGGCCAACTGTAGGACTTTAGAGTCTATAGTATCTTCCCTTTGTATTTCCACAATGGAATATGAACCCTTGCGCACCTTGAGACCAAATTTCAACCCAAAGTGATAAGTTGATCCAAAGCTGTGCCCGGATTGATTGCGGTCCGGAGGGTGAGAACACCAATTTGATAATCCCGAGCGACCGTTTCGCTTGTTTCTCAACCAATACGCCGGGGATCTGGGACTTTGGGGGCTCATTATTTTGCTAGAAACTGGTGCTTTCTGGTGAGTATATTTTACCCAGCCAAAGGCCGGCCCTCTATGGCCAAATTCATCAACACAATTGGAACAGAAACTCAATTATCGCACTCTTAAATTCGAGATACCGATGGCCTCTTCAAGACTATAATTCCAACGCCTTGCAGTATCCATTATGATAGGTAAGACATGTATATCCTTCATTATATGATACTTGAACACTTCCCCTTCCCTCCTAATATGAATATAGATAGAAAATCACCCATTGGACGCTAGAAAAAAAATTAAATGTCGGGTTCTCAACAGTACACCTTGCAAGTAGAGATATGCATTCAGGTTGGTACATTGGGCTCCAATGAACCTCCCTATCACTTATTTTGGCCTACGATCCATTACCACTGACGCACCAACCCGATTTAGATAAAAGTACGGATCCCGCCACTGAGGACCCTTGTAAAATGTCTCCGCTACACTACTTTTACAAGGTTCAATGTATTATACAAGTGCCCAGAATACATCATATAGGTCCCACATACACTATAGCCAACGGCGCGGACCCTCATTCGCCGCCAACAACGTGCTTCCGAGGGTGGCCAGGTACCCTGTCAACTACCGTTTTGGGAAATCCTTGAAAACTAAATTCGTCGGGCACTCAAAACGGCACCAAAATTATCATAAATATGCTCAATCTCTTCGGAGGATGCGCGTCTATCATCTAGGGGCCATAGACCTGGGAGGAATTCCCGTGGAACATCCAGATCGGGCCCAAAGCCCTTAGGTGGCCAGGTTCCCAGCGCGATATAGTATTTGTCGTGAACCCACTTTATAACCAAACAGCTCTGGCTGAAAGTCCATGCCAACTGGCGACATGCCGTGAGTTGGAGTTTCCGCACAAGCGCACAACAACCCATCGCCCTAGTTCGGACTTGGATACCTGTACATGTCGTAAGCGCTCCCCTTTTACCTAAAAATTCGTGGAGTACGTGTTCTTTGCACTGAACCGGGATTCCCTCCAATGGCCAATAACTGATTTGACGTCCGATGGTAATTATTAGCACCGGCTGTACCCCTCGTCTGCTCTAAATGACAAAATCGAATCACACAGCGGGTTTCTTGTCCTCAAATGGACTCGCACGAGTCGCATACCACCATCATCCCTTCATGTTGTCCCGGGTGAGTGCCCAAGCGCAAGCCCGACCCAATACCGGGTCGACACCGGTAACTCGAGCCCGACCTAATCCCAGGCTCAGGCCTTAGGATTCAAAAGACACAGAATTTAGACAGCGGTCGGTCATATATCTCGATGAATACCTTGTTCCACAGGATTTCGGCAATCAGGTCGAATTCTGGTCTATTTTACAGATCTTCATGCGAAATTTCAAGACTTCTATTCTATGGCTGTTATTTCCGCGTTCTGTTCAAGTTTCAGCGTGACACCGGAATTTCCCGGTGAAGCGTCCTAATATCATGGAAAGACCGATTCCGGACCCTCAAAAAATTTCCTATAGGTCCAAGAGTTAATATTTACCTTGGGTAATGCAGTTAAATAAGTGGAACCTACCTCAAAATCTTGTTGAGAAATGTTCTGCCCAAGCCCGCCCCATTTTAGGGCTTCCAAGCCGGACCCGACCCGACCACACTAAATTTTGTGCACCCCTGTTGATCTCGAACTGTGACAGGGGTTGTGCGTCACGCGGCTGTTTGTAGACTTTTCCAAGCGGGACATGGGCCCAAACGCGCTGAAAACGAAATTCGCTCTGGATGGCCAAAATTTGAGGTGTCGAAATGGTTCAATCAAGTCCCGGATCATATCCCATGGCAATTGAACAAAACAATAAAGTACTTCCACCTACAGCAATATCAGAGACATTATTAACCCATAGTCAGATAATGAATGCATGTTCGTTGAACTTATCTTGCTTGAACCCTAGTGAGCCACGGAAAGGCACCCATGTTGAGAGGTAGGGATGCACGCCATCCCGCAAACGACAACGGCCCTTCAATAAAACCGCCGCCGGATTGATTTCTGCGAGGGTAAGAGGGTGCGGGACATTAAAAATGGCGGGGAATGATGCGATTCAAGTTGCAGTTCGATGCGCTGTTTAGTCCGAACTTTTGCAACTATTCCATAGGTGCGCGCGGCCTTGAGGTTTCTCAGAGAATTTGTAACTCAAGCCATATTGTTCGACAGACTTCCGGTCAGTTTTGAGCCTGAATGTTGATGCTATATTATTTCGGCTGAATTCTGTGGGCAGAATTGCGGCTGTACGCCACACTACCTCCCTGAATTCTTTCAGATTTTTTTCTCAACTTTTTGTGATGTGCTGGAGTGGGTACCGCCCACTCCCTGCAGGAAAACGTCGGGAACTCGATACCGTACAGCCACAGCCAACCACTCACCCAATCTCTCCAAAACTGTACAGTCACAATTCTGACCACAGAATTCTGCCGAACACTATAGGCCTCTTCCGCCAATACGTGGACTCCGAAGGCATTCCGGTGAGTTTGGACGAACTGGGCGATGCTGTTGTCCTTGCGGATGGTGGTCTGGAGGAGGCTTCGGGCAGCGTCCGCACCCTCTTGGGTATTCAGGAGGGTGAATCCACTGAACGTGTAGAGAATACCACGAATATCCATTCATGAATATGAATATTTGTCGAAACTGGGAGACTCATATTTGCATTCAAAATAATATTGGTCACGAATATTCGCCGCTTATGTAATCATATTCACGAATATTCGCGAATGTGATTTATTCACAAGTACTTCATCACAAACAGTGTAGATATGTTGTCTAAGCCACTCTCTAGGTTAATGACATGGATATGGCCTCTATAAGGTAGGAGTTTAACCTTTAGAGTGGAATTGGCAAATGGAAGTATTTACTATATTCAATTTGGTTTGTGCTTGGGAAGTTGGACCCAAAGCTCACTCGGTTGGCACATCTGTGCTGACCAGCTCAAATTATTTCAGTGTGCCTCAGATTGTGGCTGAAATGAGCACCATCATGGTGCACATTCCTAGGTGACAGATAAGTGTTAGCTGGAATATTTAAGGCAAGTACGCACGGAGGTAAGGTCGCGCATAGCGTACGCACAATGGCTAGAATGCGCAGTCATTACATATGGTGCCACGTACAACGGCACTCTTCATTCTGCCCACATCCTGGCTGAGTGAAGAGCGTACATCCTTACTTATAATTGCTGCATTCCTTTGCTTACTTTACACACAGTAATTAATTGTATCTAGGTACATACAATACATTCTGCCTACATCCTGGCTGAGTGAAGAGCTAATTAATTGTATTTAGCTCCCCACTCATTGACGGGACTACTGCGCACATCCGCGCCCACCACACTCCTTCCCCACACTCATTATCCTCCACCTGCGTACCCCATGCACCTCTATTCTTAACAGGTTATGGCCTTCCATGGCAATGACGACGACTATGCGACATCCTGCATCCGGCTCCCCACACTCGGGCAGTGTGGCGAAAGCTTCGTCATCTGGAAAACCCAGCTGAAGTCGCAGATCACGGGCATGGGGAAAGGCGGTTACATCAACGGACGTGCGACCGCACCGGTCAAACCGACTCTTCCGGACAAAGCCGATGATGCAGCCAAAGCGGCGCACAAGAAGGCCCTGGAAGAGTACGATGAGCTATTGGATGAATGGGAACAGAATAATGAGAAGATTTTTACCCTGTTCTTTGCAACCATCCACCAGACGTGCATAATCCGCATTGCTAACCATTCGTTCACTCGTGAGTCCTGGAAAATGTATGAGCATCAGGGGGAGCTGCACGCACAGTCCCTAGCTATCTAATCCTGGAAACTGGCGCCAAATTCCAGGATTAGGTAGATAGTTGTCGTCACCCGGGTCAGCACCCATGCCGATTAGATCCACGCGAAGGGTCTGTAATTTCGCGAGGTGAGTTCTCACATCCCCACCTTCGGCACAACGCTCATCCTGGAGCTTGCGCCGTAAATCCACCGTAACCATTTTGGATTTCTTCTCGAACTCGTCTGACACCTTCTTCCACAGATCCGCTGCGGTCGGCGCGTCCTTGACACGCAAGAACAGTGGGTCGGGGATCGAGCTAGCTATCGCCTGCTTAACGATTGCCTGGCCAGATTTCCAGGTCTTCAAGTCCTTCTCGAAGGCTTCGAGAGCAGCGGCCTCTGCTGCCGTAGGCGGGCTAGCAGTTGAAGGGGCGACGGGAGCGAGGTATGTGGCCAATAAATGGTCTCCTAGGCCAGCAGCATCAGCAGCGTGACTGAAACAATTTTTATAAATGCTCCAGTTGATGCCGTCGGGCTCGCATTTCGGAATGCACAGGAAGTAGTCGCTGAGCTTCGAGTTTGTGGTGGACATGGTGTGCGAGTAGAAGTGTGAAGAGTTGTAGTTGTCGAGTGGATGTGGGTGATTTAGTTACGGGTGGGGCCCATAACCTATTGAACAATGAACTGATGGGGGATGTTGCGCAGAAGAGCTGAGTTAATTCAACATAATGCTACAGTTTAAATACAAACGAGAAGGCATAGCTATGAGTCCATATGATGAGAAATAGGAATCTTACTACTAAAAGGGACAAGTATACACGCTGAATTACGATCCAGAAAACGATCCTGATGTCGCCACGCTGCAGCGGGAGCTGTTCGAGAAGGAGGGCCAATATGATCCTCAAGAAAACGACGCCGCATTACCCCGGTTTAAATGAGAAGCAGACCCTGCGTTGGTAGAGATGTCCCAGGCTAGAGCTATCATCGATTTAAACTCGTCATCGTTCCAGCCCTATGACCACGAGCCACAACCACAAACGGCTGCCCGAGTGAATGAGGCCCGGCTTCAGCATCGCTATATGTCTTGCCGACAAGGAGTGTTGTGATCATTTTGCCCTTTCTTCAACAACGCCGGCACGCATCGAATTATTCGTCTGTCTTCCTTTGAAACCAGGGATTCAGATTCATGCATGAGGACTCCGCGCACGTCATGCACCAGAAGCCCCCAAGGGCAAAAACGGAAATTTCGAGTCTGGTCAGATAAACAGAGAAGAGCTTGCAGGGGATGGAAATTATGCCAAAATTATGCCGACTCCCGATAGGGATAAGACATTGGGCAGACGTGTAACTTAGACAATGGAAACTCACATCTTCGTTTGTCAAGGCGAGGAGCCCGTAAGAAAACTATGATAATGTAAAAGGTGAAGAGCGCAGATTCGAATCGGAGGCACGAGGTTTAGATGGAAACAGGAGCTTCGTCTCGCGACATCGACTTGAAAGTCCGGTCCTGGACAGAACGAGAGCAGAGTCGCGTTGTTTCAATGGAGGTTCTAAAGCGGGAGAGCGCTGCAATATACCCTGTGGCTGAAGACCGAGTCCGGGTTAGACTCCAGACAAGAGGCTGGCAGACAGTGACCAACCAGTATACTACTCAACCGTCTTCGACGAAAGGTTCAAAATCCGAGAAACAAAATGAGATTCGACGCCGCAATGAAGGGTTGAAAGTATGCATTCATGGATTCACCTGAAAGGCGGGTATCCAGAGGGCAGGAGTCCGACCTGAACTAATTCCAGATACTCCAACAGCATTTGTAAGCAGACTATTGAAGCGGAGCCTGATCGCAAGTCAGATCCTTGGCAAGCGCATACCGGGATATTGTGAGCAGTAATCCGGGGTGTAGCCGCCCGTGAAAAGATGAGGAAAACGAAAAGCGAAGTAACACGAGAGCATTTAGGGAGCGCGATTCAGACAGCTAATTTGCGGTCGACGCAGAGAAGCAAGGTCGCCAGTGGACCGAAGGAAAAGAACAGACTCGATGAGCAAACATTGATCGATTCCGACATGGTTTCGATGACGGGAAGAGCGCAAGACGAAAGGCAGGTTATAGACTGCTTACTCGTTCGAACGACGATGGAAGGAAGAAAGCAAGAGAAGCGCCTGTGGCGATGCAGCCACGCATCAGCAAGCAGACCGGCGTGCGGTCCGCAATTCCGCTTCTTGCCTTTCGACCGCCGTCTCGTCACTAGTCTCAGAACGCAACACCACTTATCTGGTGATCTCAGTCTTCACGTATTTCTCAGGGAGAGCCCATCCATGATTTAACAGCCATACGAACTTGATGTCGGTTTCTGTGATGAGCATCTCTTCCACAAAGATTCAATCGAGGGGAACGCGGGAAGAAGTGATTCTGGGAGCACTGGCATGAGAGGACTGAATCGGTTCTTTCATTTTGTTCTTCTTCCTCTATCTTCTCTCTCTCTCTTTTTTTTTCTTTCCCTCATTTTCTTCCGAAGCTGCGGGTCGAACTCAAGGGCAGCATTATTTTGCAGTGGTTCTCGCACTTGCATTTCTTGTCCCTCCCTTGGGAAAAAGACCTCGCGGCCTTGTAGCTCAAGTGTCATACCTCTATTCCTCTCGGGTTTAGCTCACACTTGTCTGTTATCTTTTTTTGTTTCCTAGATCATCTTCCAATCCACTTACTCACATCTCCATTCGCTTTCCAGCCGCTCCGACTCGAATTCTTTGCCACCACGCACACTCTTACCCACGCTCCCGGCGTCCGAGTATAGGAATTGAGTTGCGCGCCACTCGACAACGAACGCTCAGCTCCCTGCTCTGTTACTATCTGCGCGCTCGCGACCGACAGTTGTTCGAATTCAAATCGATCTGATTGGGTGAGGAGTGTCGTTGAATTACGATGCGATATGAGTCTGAAGAACTGGATTTCTGGAGCTGATTCATTACAACTCCTGACGGCTGTGAGTCCCCACGCTCTGGTTGAGGAGATGCTCATTCCATTTACAGTATCTTTCCACGTTTGTTTAACTGCCAATAATTTCTTTTGCACCGCTCCCCGTATGTCTTTATATGTCCTATGTATTTCGCGCAAATGTGAGCGCCATGGTTAGCAACGTCGTGATGTTAAAATTTGAACAGCAGTGATCAAAGGATGGTGAAATTGAGCCTTTCTGCTATGAGCATATACCCCATTGTACGTTTCAAGCCCTCACTACTGAGTCTGGTTGTTTTAACACATCTCATACTTGCGGTTGTGGAACTTGGTATGTGGTGTTCCTGTTGAATTTTGTTTTCGCCCACATAAATCCATCTTTCAGTCGCCTGAATGGCTCAGACGGTCTTATCATAAGCTACGCGCCTCCCTCCTTGCCATCTCTACTCAACCATCTTTTTTGTTCTTTTCCCCAAGCCCGGCGAAACTAAGGTACGAAAAGAACCCTCTTTGCTCCAGTAATTTTATTTATTCGCTGCGAGCCCATCACCGTTGTTCAATTCGCCGCGTCTTTCGCCTGCAATATCCTCGTCACTATCTATTTGGCCTGTCCCTCGCAAGTATAGAAGGAGAAATAATCAAGTATTGGCCGTCTTACGGCAAAGAAAAGCGCTCATGTGCCTGTACATAACCCAGTTCGATGATGAATATAGACACCTACGATACTATCAGGCCGCAGGACCCTGACGGCGTTGTCTTCCGGCGTTAACATGGCTCTGGTAATGCCTGTATCTGTCTTCCACTTTTATCTACCTACGGTAGCTCACAGTTTCGGGCGCTCCAAACACGATGTGATTTTTCCTCGGCCTCGCCTCTTCCAGTGAACGTTAGCCCGGTTTTTTTTTTTCATTGTTGTCTGCTTTAGGCTGACGTACATCTCTTTGACCGTGTACATGAATATCATGCTCACTATGTATGTTCTCGAGTCTGCAGTTCATATCTGTCACTCATAATCCACGCAGATTTAACACCCGCTAAAGAATCCACAACAAGATTCCCGTCGACGACAAGGGCTGAAACCCAATCCCCATGAGCAGCCTCGCAGCGAGCGACATCTCCAAGAGAATCCAAGAGCAAGCTAAGCTCGGGTATCAGTCATTTGGACCCCCAAATCGGGGATTACTAGCCCTTATTCCCCCAGCTTTGTGTGGGGCTATTACCGATAATCCTATGGTTGTATTTCCACACGTTCAAAAATGAGACTACGGTGGAATGATAAACTATCTCCTACATCCGCGTATCCCACAATATGCTAGATGAAAAGACCGGCCTGTTGTAGATAGGTTCAGATCTCGTCTGAATATATCTCGCGTATCACCAGAAATATTTGCAACAGGCTTGCATGAAAATGATAGGATAAAAGCTAGGAAGGTAGTGGGGAAACAAAGTCACACGAGGAAGCGAAGTAACCTTGGACGCAATACATAGTTCTTTTCCCAAATCTTAAAAGAGCAGCCAGAAAGACAACGCACCTCATCTCTGAGTCAATCCGTTGTTCAAAAATAGAGAGGGACTTAAGTGTCAATTAACTCAGCCATAGCAACGTAACGAACGGCGGGAACGAGATTCGTTCTGACTAAATACAGAGATACGTGGGTGGCATGGGAACTGAGGTAGAGGAACGAAATGAAGAGGCGAACGCACCTTGATTGATCACACGAGTGTTAAACCTGAAAGTAGATCCCTTCAATCGCGCTCAACCGGCATGAAATGGAGCTTAACAAAGACAAAAATGAAGACCCAAAGGCACCGAGCTGACGTCTACACAAATGAATGAGAAATTGGAAAGATATACCAAGTCGAGTTGGATCATTCATGGCTTTGAACATCAGGAGCAGAGCGGATGATGGCGAATTGAAGCAGCCCGACTGAATCATTGGGACCATAGCAACATTTGGAATACAAACGACGGGCATTGGTTAATGGATGTTACGCGATCAAAATGATTTGACCAGGACGAGTCTGACAATGTGTTAGTAAGAAAATAGATGATATGCCAAGGTAGAGTTAGGGGTCGTTGAGTTACTCCTGGGTAAAAAAATGGACAGACCAGGGCTCGGCGTTGAATGTGAAATTTTCGCCCGGGATTCCCGGGGATTTCATTTAAAGCGCTCGGGTGAGCAACAGATTATCCTTTAAATTCAAATGTGAGTTTCGAGTAGGACAATATCTGACGCACTGGTAGGATCACAATCAGAAGGCGCATAAATTGTTAGTTACCATGGTGGATGAGCTTCGAGGTCGGGAATAAACAATGGCAAATTTGTGCCAGGCCAACGCGCTGTCGGCCTGCATAAACTGCGCGTCGAACCATGAGCTCAGTCCACAAGTCAGATCGCAGGTGGGAATAGGACTGGGAAGTAGAGTGGATGATGAGATCGCTTTCGAAAGAGGCGATCCGCTTGATCAGCTTATTAAGAGCAATTGCGACTTGAGGTTAGAAGACGAAAGAGAATAGCAAGTCAATAGACAAGAAAGACACCAAAGAAGAGGGGATGCGGAGTGACCCAGCAGAAGACGGTGGTGTTGTTACTGGCCACCAGAAAGGGCAAAGACAGAAAGTGGAAAGAAAAAGAATGAGAGCAGAAAAAAGAGACGAACAGACAGGTTTTCGTGTTCCTTCCCTGAGAATGGAACGCCGTGCGTAACGAGTTCTTGGCAATATTCTGCGAGAGACTAGGACGGTGTCAGAAGGTAAATTGTGCAGATAAAGAGGCCAAAAAAGTACCTGAAAACCTGATCTAGGCGGCTACGAGACATGGAAGCGATGTCCTAAGAACGTGTCAGATAAAGAGACCCAGGAAGGGAATCAGCAGCGCATCTGGAAAAAGACAGAAACAAGAGAGAAGGAGTTTACAGTGTCGGCGCCTACACAGCCAGTTCTTGGAGTGAATAGAAAGCATCAGGGGCCACGCGCGTCGTAAAATGTAGAATGGGGATCGTCGCCGCAATAACAAAAAAATCAATCGGCCGATTCATTTTTACAGATGAGAGATTGGGTTGGGGACACGACATAAGAGTCAGGAGTCAGGGGACTAGAGGGTCAAAGGCTCGGTCCTACGTGGACGAATACGACACGCTTTCGACTTGGGCATTTAAGGGTAGGCCTGCGGCGGTGCAGTTCGTCACCCCTTTCGGCGAAGATGTGGAAAGTCGACGGATGGGGCAGGAGCCATTGCTTTGAGGGCGTTGCTTCGCTCGTGACCGGACTGGATGGCGCAGGTAGGGAGCTGATAGATCCGAGGTTGTGAGGGCGAGCGGGAACCGAGGCGGGGACGTAGGGGGCACCGCGGAAACAAGGCAGGGCTAGATGTCATTTTCGCAGAGAAAAACACGCAGTATTGAGCACAGAAGCGCTTGAGTAGCACGAATGTGAGTGGTAATTGGTAGGTGCTTGATGGGCGATGTCTTGAAGCGTTGGTACGCACTAAACGGTTCTAGAAAAAGAGAAAATCGATTAGCGTCGATAAGGGCAGAAAGGATGAAGAAAACAGAATGAATTTAGATCAAAAACGAGCTACGTAACGCTACGCATGCGGACGTCGCACCTGAAAACGCCATGTACAGAAAAAAATGAGGCAGACCTTGAAGTAGGGAAAGGGAAAAGAAGAGGAGGAATAAGATGAGCACGCACCTCATATCCCTCTAAATCCGTCGCTATTCCTTATCGACACCCTCCCTTCATACTTTCGATTGGTGCGATAATGTCGGCCCAGTACCAAGCCGAAAGGGCGGATGTTACTGACTTCCCAAGAGCCCAGGGGATCGCGAAAATTCGGGGCAAAAATGAAGGGAAACCACCCAGTCCACCGGAACAAGCAGGTATTACGTAGAGCGAGAAGGATGCACAGTCAGATCTTGAGCGAGGACGATGGGAACTGTCGTAAGAAGCGTAGCTCGAAGGGCAAAGGCCATATTGACGATGATGTTTGGGGGCATCCGGTAGCAAAAATCAGTTTTAAGCGTTCCTGAGGGAAAAAACACGCTCATGTGTTCAAACTTCAGACACGAATCATGTGCGCACCAAGTGGTAGCGCCTGGTTCGCAGATGATTCGCGCTCAAAAGACGCAATTGAATATGCCAGACCGCGATATTGCACCAGGCACACAAGCCCCAGGGTCGGGTTTGGTGCGTGTTGGTTACAACATGGCGGCCTGGAAGTTCACGCACGTCTTTAGCGAATCAAGCGCGTTTGACGTGCTCAAAACGTAGTGGGAAGTGGGGATGACGGCGGTAAGAGGTGAGCGGCGCGGCAGCAATGATGGTTGCAAGCCGCATGCCCGGGCCAACTCCATCAGGCAGTCGAGACTATCCGTTCGCAAGTGCCGAGGATGGAACGAAAAGATCAGCGTGGCTGTGTCTATTGATCCGCTCTCTGCTCTTGCTTTCTCCCACTCTTGTTGCTCAGATTCAAGGGTCGCTGCTCCCCATGAGTCCAGTTCCTCCGGGCTCTTATTTTCTACCAGTCTTACTTCAATATCTTCCGCTTCTCGTGCTCTCAATGCGGTATCCGCGCTTGAGGCAGACCACACGTATTTCTACGCACGATCGCGTCTGACAGGTCTACGCACAGCGAATAACCATAGTCATCTTTCCGACTCAGAATGGCCGTGGTATTGACTGTGCATCGGCTCTCCCCCGTGACAATCACGGCCTCTGGGCAGTCGAGTGTGTTGCCAAGCTCATGGCGACGCCCTGGCTCTAAAATTGTTTTCGTGCTTTGAATCATCCGTGTTCCAGCCACTAACGAAGTTTTTTGCTCTCTTCCTGCATCCTAGTGTTGTAGGATAATCTCTGGCGTCCCTATATCCCTTTCCTGCCGCTGTACTCGGTTCCTGAAAGCGGTTCCTCCTGCGTGGGTACCGCGACCATTCAGGAGGATGCCCGGGACACCATAGTGTAACCTTCAGATCTCCATTGCGACTGACTACGATCGTGAGTGCCCCATCTTCAATACCACGATGTGACTTATGTGGGCATTTTAGGCTGTCCTCAGTCTTTCCATAGCAGCTCCGCTCCCTCATGTGTCTGAGATCTCGATGCCGGGGACGTGTGCGTGCCATCGTAATCCTCTTTGCTTCCCAGTATGATGCTCATTGAATTTCACAGATCTTGTTTCACATTTTTATGACTAGACATAGCTCCGGGAAGGTTGCGACGGCCGCTTGTCGCTCGTTTCTTACTGCGTCCCACTTCTCTTCCACTCTCTTCCTGTCGTTCGGGGGTACCGCTCTCGTCTGCTCCTGATGCATTCTACTTCCTGTCCATGGACTGACACTGACATAAAAATCAAGGTGCGCCTGGTGCCGATTCTACGAGCGGGCATGGTACTGAATTATTTCCTTGCAAGTGATAGATTTGTTCACCAGCAATTTCATCAATGTCTGGGGGAAATCGTTTCTGTGCGTGATTGCATTTCGTCCCCACAATCTACCGCTGCGCCCATTCCTCATGCTAAATTCGCATCGGCGCGTTCCTAATATGCACTCTTTAGGCTATCTACATTCACCACCCGTCCATCCTAATGCCCGCTTTACCCAGCGCTTTCCCAGCGCTTGTGGATGGAATTCGTCCTCCTCGAATGATGCGTTCCACTCCTGCTCATGCGGAAAATAAACGCAGCGTGTCTCACCCTTCCAAGTCTTTCAACCGCTTGTCTTATGTGCTTTCACACCGAATTCTCCACGCATCAAGACTCAAGGTACGTCAGTCGCTTCTGCCTCCCCCGTTGAATTCATGTCTTCGCACCTGTACACAATTCCCGGGATCCGCATTGAGCCATCGACTACTGCTTCTGGCGGCGTCGCACTCCTCTCTTCATTCTCTATCCGTCTTTCTGTGCTTCCTTTGTGTTCTGCTGCCGGTGCGTCCTGCAGTGCGTGCTGTCTGTTGTAATCACGTCAGGTGTAAATTCCAAGTTCTCTAAGCATCCGCGGCGGTGACTTTTTTCTCTTTGTATCTGTCAAATTAGATCTCGTGGTGTCAAATTAGCTCTCATCGTCTTTCATTGCGCTAGCATTGTCTTGCTGTGCGGAAACAAATATTTCATGAGCGGTACTCGAAACTTTCGCCGGCGTACTGTTTTTACCGGAAACTTGTTGAGCCATTGTTCTGCCTGCATCCGCCTCAATCTGCGCCGCACCAAATACTGCTCCCCACCTCCCGCCTTCTCAGTGCCTCGCCGCTCCGCCTTGTGAAGTGCCGTGCTCACAAGCAATAAACTGGACATCGCCTTTGTCAGCTCCCCTTACCTTTGCTGCGTACTTGTTGCAAGTGCGGCTATAAATCTGTGCGAGTTCCCCTTGATGTTGCCAAGAACTAAATTCCCATTGCGCTTGCGGATGTACAGCATCTTCGTCTCTGGTGGCATCAGCGTTGATGCGAGTCAATGCTGTCATGGTCAATGCCGACACGTGGACAAAATCTTCGTTGCTGAGGCCTGAGGGCCTGTGGGTGGGGACACGTCCTGGGTAGTCAGAGGGGCCGAATCGACGATTTTAGATGCAGAATGATCGGGCCCATCGTGCTCTGCTGTTGCACTGCGATTATTTTGGTGAACTTTCAATATATATTCAGACAACTGTTGTTGTTGAGGGACTATGAATGGGAGCACGTCTTGGGGGCCTTGTGGGATTTTAAACAGACTGAATTGGGGATTTTAGGCGCGGAAAGATTGGGCCCAACGTGCTCTGCTGTTGCACTATGATTTTTTCGGTGGATTTCCCGATTAGGCCAGACACGGGGAAGGGTGCGCACCTATAAAAAAGTGAGAAAGGGCGCACGGATGCTAGTCAGTAAGGGGATCATTTTTGCCCTATAAACCATGTATGTGCTCCCAAAGGTTCGCGAGCTATGGCCGTTTGATGGGGGGGGAGGAATATCTATTTTCCCCCCAGGCTGGGGGGGGCCTGCGGCCGCCCGCCTACCCCAAAAAATGATAATGGGAGCATGCATAGATATAGGTGAGAAAATCATATTCTGTCTATAAACTTTGGGTGTGCTCCCAACCGTTCACCTGCTATGGGCATTTTGATCGCAACCGGGGCCCGGGCCGCACCCGGGCCGCACCCGGGGCGACAGGCTGCCAAAAAAAAATATAGCCATTTCCTAGTCAGTCAACTGATTAAGGTTAAGGTTACAGGGCTACTGCACCTGCAAAGCAAATTCGTGGTTCTGCCTGATTTGAGCCAGTTTCGGTGGTTTTTTCTGTCATGTTTGAGCAATTTTGTCCGAACCTTTTTTTTTTTTTCTTGTGAAAAAAAAAATTCGCCGCACCGGGTGCCCCGGTTGCGATCAAAATGCCCATAGCAGGTGAACGGTTGGGAGCACACCCAAAGTTTATAGACAGAATATGATTTTCTCACCTATATCTATGCATGCTCCCATTATCTTTTTTTGGGGTAGGCGGGCCCCCCCCAGCCTGGGGGGAAAATAGATAGAAAGAGTTCAGCAGGGGCCTCTATGTCGGCCCGATGTCACAGTCTGAAGTTGAATCGCTTATTGGCCCTTTCCAGTCATCGCCGCTTTCGCTTGCACCAAAGGCCAGTGACAAAGAGAAGTATCGTCTTGTCCAGAACTTGTCCTTTCCGAGGACGCCGTCGAGCCAAACTGTGTCCATTAATTCCTGCATCAACTCGGACATGTACCCTTCAACATGGGGCACATTTGACACGATCTGCCTCACCGCGTGGAGATTGCCCCCAGACTCACAAGGGGCTGTTCGGGAGGTTGCCGAAGCATACCGAACCATCGGTGTCACCCCCACACAGTGGCCCGGCCCGGTCGTCCGCCTCAGAGGCAGCGACAGCTTTGCAATTGACACAGCCGACTGTTTTGGTCTCCAATCTAGCTCGGGGATTTACGGTGTTCTTACAGATGCTAGTGATGCGAGTCGGCTAGATGCGGCTAGACACGGCCTTCGGCTAGGCGCCAGCAAGGCGTCTCGAAACGCCGCCGTCTACCAGTGGGCGGAACACAGTGAATACAGGACTATTGCCCATGGGGGCTTTCCCTGATGCTATTGAGGGCATGGTATTCATACAGCTCCGGAACGCATAGTTCTAGCTCCACAGGGGCAGGATGGAAAGTCGAAGCCTGAACCTGTCGTTCATAGTAGTGCTGGCCAAAATATGATATGAATACGAAAATTCTGTACCGTATTCATATCCATATCATATTCACCTTAGAAGCCCCATATCATATTCGTAGTGTATCATATTCATATCCAGAACGTTGAATACAATATGATATATCTGAATATTTCCTACTTTTTATAAACAGTCCCAACACTCACAACTTTGTGATTAAATTGAGCAGGTCTGGACCCATAGCCGGATCAGAATCTCCTCATCCAGCTTCACCACAGCTGCGTAATGCGTGGCCCAGGCATGAGCCAAGATCAGCCGTGCTTCCCGCGGCCATGGGACACGAGCTTCTCAAGTTTGTTGTCAGGATCGCCAGGCTGCTTTTGGAATACACGTGCCCATTGCTCATTGAATACAGCGTAAGGACCGTCCTTGTGGGAGGGAAAAGCGGGTTTGGGATTGTCGCCCTTGGTGAGGCCAGGAGTAAGATATTTTCCAGTGGGATCATCATCAGGAAAAACCAGATTCAGCATTTTTTGTCCAATTATCGCCAATTGGCAACAATGAACTAATTTAGGACATTTATCAAAATTCTGTGCCAATTAGCCGTAAGCCTCTATATTTTGACCAGAATATCGAGAAATGCCATCGACGATAAAGCCAGATCAATGTACATACAAAGACAGTGAAAGACTGCCACTATTAACATCTCACCTCTAAGTCAGAACTTCGAAGAAAGGTCTCAGACTGACAGCGGCGCCATCCTGTGCCTACCAAGTCGTTTGCCGACCGGATTCGGTGATCCTCGGACGTACCGACGACTACTACAAAGCACAGCCCATCAACGATACAGAACCAAACATTGATCTTGCCACGCTGGCATCTTCTTCACGTCCCACCATCTTCTCCCCTGCTCGCGATTCCAATAGCCTTGTTGTAACTCTCCTCCTACACTCGTATCTACCCCCAATACCTCTATCACCCTCAGAACTCTCAAGCCCATCTTTTTCCAACTATATCTGGCAGTGCCTAGTGTTCAGCCTCAAGCGTCACATTCATGTGCCTCTAGGCTCTAGGTAGGATTCTTGTCTTCGTTAATACCTTATTAACACCTCCCCAGTGTTACCTGCCTGCGCCGTCACTGCCGTGCTCAGTGACTGCACTGCTGGATCTGGTATCTTGCTCTCTTCTACCCCATTATGACCAGAAACTCAATTTGCACACCCTAGTCCCTCAACGAATCCTATAACAATGTATGTCCCCCTCGCACTTCATCTCTTGCTCCCCCATGTATTGACTCGATGTTCTTGTTTTCAAGTAAAGAGACACCATCAGGTTGAATTTGCGGGAAGGATTTGCGTGCGAGTATGGGCAAGGGAGTATGGGTGGGCGGTTTTTCCAGGTGTGTGTCTCTTTGTCTGGAGATCTACGGTGGTGGTCCTGCTGCTCACCATGAGCGAGTCTGTCGTACTGCGTACGATACTGGTGGCAAGTTCACTTCGGTGTCTGCGCCTCTGCTCCGCCCAGTACCTCCGCACCGACGCCGCGGGACACGCCTGAGCGGTGATTTCCAAACTCGACTCCCTGCTCTCCATGGTCACGGTGGCGACGGCACTATGCAGACGCTTCTTGGGAGATTGGCGCGATGATGATCACCCGGCACTGGCTACGTAGATGTTTATATGGTACAATGTGTTGTGTAGACCCTCTAATACATGATGTTTTCCTTTGTCTACGAAGCTAAAACCTGTGCGATGTACCCACAAGCTCTTGCAAGTCATCATATCTTGTTAAAATTGGTCATAATCCGCTAAAATGCGAAGTAAATTGGCGCCATTTGGCACGGAAATATAGGCACAATCCTTATTGAGTAATCGCCGCCAATCAGCCAATTGGCGCCAATTGGCAGGAATTACGGCCAATTACCAACTCTGGATTTTCCTGATGATGGCGACGCCCAGATTGAGCAGCGGTAGGGAGATTTTTGATGGCAGTGAGCAAAGCTTCCAGATCCTCGACGAGCGACAGGGCCATTGATGCGCCCGCAAGTGACGGAGAAGTTTTCGAAGTTTTCTTCTTACTGATCAGCTGATGTGATTTTATAGCTGGGCAGCACCCTGATACGCGACTCCTTTGCCAAGAATTTACCGCACGGATGAATAACGGAGCCGATTTGGATGCCGAGGATGTGTCTGTGATCAGCGATGGCCGGACCCAGGCCCCCGATGTATGACCGTATCCAGATATATCTGGATATGCTGAGTGCCATATTGTATCGTATCCATATGTTATCGTATCCATATTCACCCGTATTCATATCCAGTCCGAGGGCTTAAGGCCGTATCGTATCCCTATGTATCTGGATATATTCAAAAATAATTTTGGTGTATCGTATTTTTGGCCAGCACTAGTTCATAGGGCAGACTAGACATTCTGGTGAATGCTCCCGAGAGAGCGGGGTACTAGGATTTTAACCGACGGGTAGATTATCACCCGCGGATGGCGGTCATGCTGGATGGGAACACGGGTGTGTTCACAACGGATTTGGTTTAAAGTGACCCTGTTCGGTATCACCCTCCCATCGTGGCTACGAGGTTGTTCGTGCCGCCGCGCAATGTTCTGCCGAAGCATATATGGGTTAATTGCAACTGAGACAAATTTTCGGCCTTGATGCCGTGCGAACATTGAGGACCCGTCTCATCAGACCCCGGGTAAACTGGGAACTCTTGTGAAAGTTTGAAATTCGCCAAATTATCCACGGTGATAACTCAATAGAAAGATCATCTCGAGATATCTGAGCATCTTGATGGTGCCTGGCGGTAAAGACAAGGAGTTGAGCGGTCATAGAAGATGTCTCAGCACCGGTTTTTTTTTGCCGCCTATGATGAGGCACAACGTGATGGGACTGGAGACCGCACATATGATGGTAGTCAAAAATATTTGGCATAATACAACATTCGCGCATTCGTAGCGCGTAAAAAGTACTTCACATCTTTCTTGCCAGGAAACATGCTCCCACACAGATCGCACCCTCAGTCTGCAAGCCGTGACGCACTTCAGCCAGGATCGACTGTAGCTCCTGGTCGTCGGAGACAGGGTGTCCCAAATGGGCCTCAAGAGTTCCCTCACGTCGCATTATGGCTGTGAACCTGGTAATGAGAAACTCTAGACCCTCAATGGAGAAGTCGGTGAACTCTGAGAGTGAGCGATCATCAATCCCCTTACGGACACGACAGAGGTGCCCGATAGGGCCCTGTCCGCTTTGCACATCCTCGACCGTGAATCCAGCTTGCTTCAACATGCCCCCGAGGCGCAAAGTTAACCTGATAAATGTGTCAGCCAGCCGTGGATCTCTCCGCATTTGTTTACACACCCAACGATGAAGTCATGCTTGCGGACGAAGCCCGTATAGACACTGTTGAGCTTGCTGATCCAAGACTCGCCGGCCATGAATTCGTCCAAGTTGTAGCCGTCACCGGCCGCTGGGCGGATGTATAGTTCTTCTTTGAACATGACAGGATCTATTTCGTCGAGCATGACAAGTCTTCCAGGTTCTGCAATAGTTATATGATTAACGAGAGATTCAAAGCATAGGAGCTCAAAAACTCACTCAACAGCTTATGGATGTTCGCAAGAGCCGTCTTCCATCCGGGCACGGTGAAAGTGCCGCCAATACTGCCGCCGTGCCGCCAGGGGGATCAACCAACAGCGCCACACCCACACTCAGACTCACCACAATCGGTCCGACGACTTGCGCCACTGTCGCGCCAGTGTGGCGCACATGATTGCGACTTGCGCCATTGTCGGTTGATCCCGAGGGCAAGCCCATTCGGTTTCCATAAGTAGTTGAAGTGAATAATGTAACTGATTCACCATGAAAAATTGAACAAAATGGGACTGGGCGAGTCCCACTCCCACGAAACTTGTTACTCCTCGGCGCTCGCCGTGTACTCCCATCAGATCGATCATTGTCACCGACTCCCTTCTCTTCCGCCCACATCAAGTCGAAACTGCAAAACGTGCAAGTTTAACGTTCATCCATCGCTGACTCTCGAAAAGTCGTCGCGGGGTAGAATCCCCTCAGACGTTCCGACAAGTATGGTACTTCACCGACGCAAGGTCCAAGCTTTGCCACTCTGGCAGCCGGCGAGGGCTACACAAGGCTCACTCGAAGACCTTTGGGGGAGGGGGGGGGGCGGGGGGCTAAGTCCGTGAACTCCTGCTCAATGCTAATCGCACCGTCTCTCTTCCAGCACTCTTTGTCAACAATCCGACACCGCGTACTATTCCAGGCCCTGGCCGCCGCTACCCACCCACACACATCATACGTATCAACACCAATCTTACGCTGACATCCCTCATTTCCTCTACGAGTATGTTCACGCCAACCGTGGGCGTCGGAGCTTCGACGCTATCGAAGTACCGCATCCAGATGACGTGCTCGGTATGTACACGTGACTGGATCGGCGACCCGTCGAACACATCGAGCTCGCGCATTCCGCCAATCTTGACGAATTCATGGATGGTTCCGATAAGACTCCTTTTTATAAACCGACATTCACTCTAGGAATCAGACGATAGATGATTCGCGCCTCTAGGAATAGGGCAACAATCTCGACGCTCTCGCCGAATACTCCAGGATTTACAAAATATCGAGTTCAATCCCGTGTTCAGGGCCTCTGCCGTTTTCAATATATGGATCGGCGGGGCCGATTTACGATATGTGGTCGCCAATGGGTTGGAGGGAGGGGCGCCATTTCGTCGGGCCTGCGGGAACCTGGAGGTACGTTCGCTCCCCTCACATAATTCGGGCCTCCAGTGTGGCGGGATTAACCCTAGGTGCATAGGCTTTCAACGACCCATTGTAGCATTGGGCCTCGGATTGCCGACGCGCAAACCGGAATCATGGCGTTCATAGTATTCAAAGCAGAACTATTATCAACAAACATCGCCCGTCAGCTTGGCGTTGTCAGCCAGTCCCATCCTTTCTCCGTCATAGTCAGCGTCTTTGACTGCTCCAGCGGCTGCGCACTCATCGGCATTCGCACTAATCAAGACTTATCCCGACGTCTACTTGATGTCTACTGCCGTGAGTGTCTTCCCCGAGCATTACGGAGCAAGGGACTGACGGTATGCATCTTGCTTTGGCCCCGGTGAACTGCAAACAGTACAATCGCGGCTGCTGGTCCGGATGTTTGCCCTCGCCCTCCCCTCGAATTCGCCTCCCTTCCACGTACGTGGCTTCCACTCGGAAGCGATAGGGAAGAGTCTGTACAAAGTCATTAATAAACACTCACTCTCATCAGATCGGAAGAAGGGCCCTTCTTATTTGCTCTCCGCCCGACTTTCAGGTCCCCGTTTCTTCCAAACTAAATTCGGCACGTTGAGACGTATCTCTTTCTATTGCAAGTCGACGGCGATCCGGCGAACTCGTGAAGTCCAGGACGTTTTCCCGAAATTTCCCCGTCACTCAGTGCGCTTATCCGACGCCTATTGTTTAGTTTGACACTATGCGTCTAACAGGCACTACCAAATTGAACTAATCCAACTTTCTCGGCGCCCCACTGTCAGGACCGTCCACAAGTAACGCCACATTTCCGACTGCCGGGCGCTCAGGCCTTGATCAGTCCTGAATTAGTTGGCGGCGGTGGAGGCCACCGGCAAGCACTGGTAGTACCATGCATTGATTTCCGTGCAGCTTAGGTTAGCTCCACAGGCTAGCCAGAAAGTGCAATAGGCATCAATGGACTTGTAGGATTGCGATTCAACGAACCGGTAGGTCCCGCGTAATCAATTCCTCCACACTGCCCCAGAGGACTGTTTTGTCCCGCGGCAAACGCGACCGATAACGCCAGAATAAGCACTGATAATGAGCGTATCATCTCTTGCACGGGAGGTTCTCTGCACCCTGGCCACTCTTTATACCTGATACAATGGTCATCAGGTACACAAAATTGGTCCAGAGCCGTATACCGGATTATTGTCGCCGAACTATCGGCTACGCATAGTGAGCACGAGGATCCTTGGAGGATAGAAATCGCCATGAAGTGGGATAAACTTTGGGGCCGGAGTCCCATGGTTCGAACATGGGACAAGGCATACTCTCCCATCGCTCTGTATCCCCCGCATTTTTTAGCCATGCGAGGGTGAAGGGTCAGTGTCCAAAAACATGACCAAAGGAACTGTTTACCCGAATAAAAGTGCCTGGAATATTTATCCCGAAGCCGCACCTCGGACACTCAGCCTTAATAATCTGCGATGTTGTTCAATGCTAAGCCGGTTGACGAAGAAGCGAAGATTTGTAAATTGGTGTCCCGAGAATGTGCCGTATAAGAAAGCGGCAAATTTTCCGACCTTCACCCGATGTGCCGGATGTTCAGTGAAACACCGAGTTTTGTGCCGCATTCAAATGTCAACCGTGGGAGTAAATCATGCGGCCGTTTGATGAGAGTGTTCCTCTTGTCTTACTATTGGGCCCTGCGGGGGTAAGAGATTTTTGAAGAATCTCATAGTAGATGCGGGTATTCTCGACATTGGGCCCTGCTGTCCGAGCATCTTGTTAGATGCCGCGCCGCAAATTTATACCCCTTGCCGTTTGCGTTCCGCCGTCAGCGCCAATCACGCGGCTACCAAACGGCAATCTCCGATGCTACTGCCGAAACGGGCCGCCCACCATGGCATCCCGGCTCGTCGGCCTGTTCAAATTTTGCCACGCTTAGTTTATTTCACCGGGACCTGACAACTCTCTATACTGAGGCTGGAGTATCACCCACTATCTTGTTGCTACAATCCTATCAGAAGCTCAAGGTAGTGGATGAATCAAAGATCATATGTAGCCGGCGATCATCTTTGTGTAAACTGTGACGCCTTGCGAAGTTTTAAATGCATGATGGTAGCCATGATTGCAGTTTGACTTTACGATGAGGTATCGGGTGTGGTGAAATGGGAGCAACCATCGAAGACGCCTTGGATCATCAAGAAAATGTCCAATTATTGATCCCGCACTTGTAGACATTTTAACATTGGTTTCCCCTAAACTATGGTTGCGTCCACGGGATTAACAGAACTAGTCCCACCCCATGCATAAAAGCACAATACATCCCTCACCATGCACGATACATTTTAGCAAACTCGACACATCCGCTGGGAGTGTATCGTGCCCGTGCGCAAAAACGATATATCGCATTTTCGCTTATTTCGGTCATGAGGGGGGTCAAGGCAATATATAGCGGCAATGTTGAGAACAATAAACAAATAAACGAGCTCATAATAAACATTCCATGAGTAATAATTTGACAACGAATTGATATTGTGCTCGGGGCCGGCCAAGAAACCAACGTAATCCCCGTGTTCAACCTACTGAAAACTGGTTACGGAAAACTAAAAAAAGCAAGAGAAGGCATACCTTGCCTGCCCTTCCCCTTTTTTGGCAGGCGGTTCGAGATGGGCGCTTCATCTGCGACCCCCTTACATGTACTGGGAACCCGCGAGCGCGGTGAAGTCATGCTGTTGGCTTCATCAACCTCGTGCCGAGGCCCACGACGCGACTTTGGGGCACTCGAGGCAACATACGAAGCAGCCAGGATTAATCATGGCCCCAATTTTTCGTGAGGCCTGATTAAATCCGGGCCCCAATTCTTGGGGCCGCTATTTTGAGGTTTAATCCTACTTTAATCCCGTCACACATGCGGAATACAATATATTTTACCTAGATAGTAGATTAATCCTAGATACAATTAATCACAGGCGGGTCCGATTAACTGGCTGCTGATTAATCAGTGCGCACTCGCGATTAAACTTGAGATACCTTGTCTCGAGTCCCACTGCGATTAATCCCACTCCGATTAATCTCGCCACAAAATATTAACATACTGCATGGTACATATACATAGCCTACATAGCCTACGATCCTACGATGTCGACATTTCAAGCCCAGGATTAATCCTACCATTCAACCTCGATTAATCCCACAAAATAATCCTCGTGCTTAGTTCTTTCGCTTCTGTGACGAGGGTGGGTAACCACGTGCTTGACGCGCAGCTGCTGCCTAGGGCCCACCCGCCACTTGATGCCGTTTTGCAGGCGGATTCTGTATTCCCTCCCGTCAATTTCCATGGCCACGTGCTTCATGTGGGGCAGCTGCTGCCGGCCCCTTCAATGGACTATGAATTATAGGGTCAGATTGTTGTGGCGAGGTAAGGGAGGGGGGGAACGCGCCGTCTACGATTGCGCCGTCCGAAATATAGGAAATCTGGGCGATAGCAGATACATCGGGCACTTGAGGTTTCATAAGGACAACGGAAGAAAAGGATGAGGAATGGGTTATAAACCCACCAGCGCGACCAGACACATTAAATGCGGTGGCCTGAGTGTTATCGGTGGCCTGCAGATATGCGGAAACCGCCGCGTCCTGGTATCTTGGGCGTCCGAAAAAGGTGGAGAAACCTCCCCCACTGATAAAGGCTCCTGTTTCCTCGGGCTCGTCATTGTCGAAGAAGGTGCCTCCTACGGCGGTTACACTTCCACGTGGATCAATCCCATCCAGAAACTGACATGGGAAAAGTGAACTCACAACGGACATGACGCCGGGAAGGGTGGGTCAAAGGGCTTGCAGAGTCCGAAGGGCGTTCCACCCGCACCCCAGATCCCGTTTTGGACAATATACGAGACACCCCGGGCAGCGAGTTGGGCGTAGGCATTGCAAAGGGAACTGTGCGGATTCGATTCAGAATCAACCGTCCCAGCATGCGAATACGTACATTCCCATGGCAGGTGAGACCACGCTCTCGAGGCCAATCGATGTGTCGGAGTTCGAGTTCAGGATTGTTTGGGGCGGGTTTTCCAGCTCTAAAAGGAAGTTCGCCTGGTCCAACATCTCGGTGAGGAGGTCGTTTGGCAGCGTCCCAGTCGAAATGTAAGTAACTGGGACCCCGGTTGCCAGCCCTACTGTGTATTGGGTGTCGGGATCCTGCATCCCCGTTTCAGTGCACGAAGCATTGAAGCTGAGAGTCAAACTCACGCCGGTGTTCCCGGCGTTCTGTGGAAGCTGATTGTTGAGACCGCCATCCAGAGTGATCAGGTCAAATGTCGTATTTGGATTTATATCGGGGCGGTGCAGCTGCAGAAAAGTCTGATCGAATGTATTGGTTAATTATGAAGCGGCTGGTACAACGATGAGATACAACTCACTTTCAAGTCCCGTTTGTTGGTAAAATCATTGTTGAAACCAGACACTCCTAACACGTTTGCCGCCGGTTTGGCCGGAGTGGACGGGATTCCATACAGTTCCTGGAGACAAGCGGGAGTCCAGCTCGAACTGACTCGACAATCAGCACTGATGGATGCTAAGCTCGTAGGAGGCTTGGCACTGGTCGTTTGAGTCCGGTTGACGAACGAAGCGGCGCGGGTCCTAGTCACTGGGAATCTGCAACAAAGTCAGTGGTATGGAATTTGAAAAATTGTTTCACGAACTTGACCGTGGGATGAACCCAATCGATGTGGCCCTGGAGGTTGCTGGGAATGGCGTACGATAGAGTTCGAATAACGGTGGCATTGGTTGTCCGATCCTGGAAGGTAGAGAAATCCGCCGCAAGCAGATCATTAGCCTGGGCGACAGTCATATTGACGGAGATCCAGTCGCCAGCCGGGGTTACAGGCACGGAGGTGAAATTGCTTCCTGAAAGCCAAGAGCTGACCCGGGAGAGTGTGTCTGCCGACGGAGCCACGAATTTGTTGATCTAAAGTGAATCAATGAGGGCGATTTCCCGGGAGGACTAGGATATACCTCTTCTTGGGATAGATACTTTCCGTAGAGGGCATTCCCCGGCGTACTGATGTCGTAGACGGTCTCATGAAGAGCAGGTATATTGTTGGATGAGAGCCCAAAACACAAAGTCAGGACTTCTGAACCGGGCGTGGGCTCGATGGATGAGAAGCCAGGCGGCGGGCCATCTCGCCTTTCTAACACAACAAACTCGGACGCGACACCAACAAGGAGTGGGATGAGGGCTGCGACGATTATCAACATTGGAAAACCAGGAAGATGGTCAGCACAAAAAAAAACGGATGAGATGTGCTCGCCCTTGAAAGGCTTTTTTCCGCCCACAAGCTGGGGTATTATGGCCGGTCAGATGAAATTGAGCGAGGTCGTCATTCCTCAATGTCAGTTCGCATCCCTCTTCTGCTGCGGAATCGAACCAGTTTACGCCAAATGACAGTTTCGTCAGGTTCTTTTCCCAACGAGAGAGATTTGTGCCGCAAATTGTGCACATGTCCCCGCTTTCTTCTCATGCTCCCGATCACTGGAAATCACGTTGGGCGTCCCGACGACTCGCATGGAAATGTTAGTCTGCAATCAACTGCGGAGAACAGTAAACGTAAGCCCGGATTCAATTGAACCACGGAGAAGAGGGCCCGTCGTGGTGGAAGCAGCTACTTATAACGAGCTGGCCAATATTACTGATCGCAATGATCTGTGCTGCGGAACCGAAACAACGTAAAAGCGTGCTGGTGAGAAACGACCTTCGTGGCGGGTGGTTCGCCAAGCGAAGTCAATTTGTGAACCTATCTGTCTTATCCGAGAACCTGGGCCCACGTTCTCGGATAAGATAGTTAGCATGTCTTCAAATGCGAAAATGACGAAGACGTACATTCAATATATGTGATGGTAACATCGGTAGGAACAGACCTGCTGCTGAGATATAAATAAAGTTAGAAACATGGCGGACGCGGTGAACTCTGAGCTCGGCCGTTCAATTCAAGCAGAACGCGACGTTAAAAAACGTACTCAACGATCTATGGACATCCCGGAAAGTTTGATCAATTTGGTTACGAAATTAGCTCCAGAAGCAGCAAGCGGCTGACGTTGTCGGAGCTGAACAAGTAATGTAATCCAGCGTCACGAGTTAGTATGGACGTGACAAAGAACCCTACGCTTAGGCCCAAAGCACCCGAAAGAATCCTTGAATGAGGAGGATTTTTGTCACATCCCACAATGCAGAGCGGAGCTTGAATCGAGATAGGAGTGGATCCCGACGCAGCATAAGTCGAACCTAGAAACCACGATTCGGGTACAGGTGGGGAGACGCATTGAGGGCAGGGAAAGGCGGCCCACGCAAACGGGATTAGCGAACTCAGCGCGAAAGAAAAATGATAAGAGGAATAGACAGGAGCTTCTTGCGATTCGTGAAAGAGGGAAGAAGTTGTTGGATTGGCTGAGTGCATGACGATAGTCTCGAGTATTTTGAGATGCGCAGCAGGAAGGCGCCATTGGGGAAAAGAGTAGTTATGCACAACTTGAAATCCGTTTCGTATAGCGGCAGCTTTCTAGAAGCGCGAGAGTCCTCCATAAGAGCCGGAATATATACGTGATGCAGCGCCGACAGTGACCCAAACTCGCAGGGGAATTTGGGTTTGACGCGCCGAACCTGTATTCCAGAAAGCCAGAGGGAAAACTGTCCGGGAGGAGAGTCAAATGAGTCGCAAAGTCTGCGGCAGAATATAGCCAGACTGGGAATGAAATCGGCGGCAGATAGCTTGTATAACTGAGTATCCCAGCACCACCAGGAGATATGAGGCGAGCAAAGTTTCCAGGGTCGTTCAAAGAGGATGGTGCGAGTTTGCGCACAAAGAATAATCCATCACCGACTGCCAAGACTCCAGATTCCGGAGCAAGAACGAGAGACGGATTCAACCGGTGAAATGCGGATTTGAATTTTGAATTTCACAGGCACTGGAGTCATGATCGTTTGCGAAAACGAAAGCGAGGGCAAAGAAGCCTGCAATGAGGAAAGCTGGAAATCTGTCATGAGCGTTAAGTACGAGCAAAGGCTGATCATTGATGGCGGCAACTGCCGTGCACAGCCCTCCACGCTCTTTCCTTCCGCCTTCATGTTGCCTTCATACATTCGAGTCACCTGGCACGCTTGAAGCCCAACGGCTGAATTTTTTCGCTGCCTAGGAATAATTCAAACTTAGGGCCACGAATGCAGCCAGATTGACCTCGTCTAGCACCTCCAGGTATGGCAAGCTCACGAAACTATCCTAACTCGTAGATCGATTATGGGACGAGCCAGAAGCAGTTTGCGAGGCAGTGAGAATAGATGGAAAGCCATTACGCCTTCTTCATCCCTGATTTCTCTTCTCTTGGTAACCCTTTTCGCTGCTAGGACTTGAATTGTCCGCCGCCCATCCGCTCCCGCGTTCCCGTTGTACCTCCAGTATCCACCTCAACAGGGCTTTCATTTCGCTCTCCCGGTCTGATTTCTAGGATCACGTGGGGCTGGCTTCTTTCATGGCGCGGCCGCGCGTTCTCCACGGTATGCCGATTCGGGATTTATGGGCGTCACCGCAGCTCGGGCGCCTCCCGATGCGCGTCGCAATGTACTTCCCTACTCCCTCGGCCGCGGCTGTGGATCGTTCACTCTTCCGCCGGTCTGTTCCCGCCCCATTCGCCGACGCAGTACGCGCTGTCTAGCTCCCTCTTCAGTCTGCAATTCTTCTTATTGTTGCTTTCACCTACCCCTTCCTCTTGCACTCTCTCGTCACACCGCTTTGAGTCCTCATCTCTTCCACAATTCCCTCCTCATTGTAATTCTCTGCTTTTTACCTCATCGCCTATCCATCCTGCGCTTCCCGCGATGTCTTCCCGCTCGCTCCGCTCCTCCACGCATCCATGCATCCATTCCGGGTGCGGTGCGGTTCGTCCATTTTCATCGCACTCACCCTCACCCTCCCTCACGCGCCCTCACTCACTTTCCCCATCCGGTTCCCAGAGCACATCGCACACAACAATTTTACTTTCCTGCCTTTCGTCGGCCAACGAGGAACCCCCGTATCCGCGTATCCACGTATAACTCCGTGACGGTGTCCTCGCCCGTCCTCCTTCCACGTCTCTCCATAATATCCACCGCCATCGATTTGGACTCCCGTTTATCTGGTGGACGGACATACATCGTCGCACCCGATTCATGTATCAATCCACCTTCAATATACTTGCTTACCCATCTTCGTTGTCAACGGTCATTTCCCTGGATGCCTTCGTGCTGTCGACGGTCGTCGCAGGAGCATTGAGTTATCCAGCATGCTTCTGTGTCGCGAAGGGCTGTTGAGTGACCCTATGCATCGGTTCGTTTTATTTTGTTCACCTTCTAGCCTCTTCAATTCTTATTAAGTTTCAATTGTCTCCCATAAGTTTCGTTGTCAACGTTGGCCCGCCCTTGTGCTGAGTCTCGGGTGCGGACGCACCTTTACATTACGGTGGCCCGAGGTCATTGTAACCTGACGTGAACTTTGCATAGTTAACCGTCCTACCCACCCGATTCTCTCGAGCGCTTGGGACGACGGTGATATGGGCATTGGTGCGTTTCCTTCGAATCTTTTCTGACTTTGACTCTATGATGCCAACTTAATGGTACTTTCTGTAGATGCTACCAGAATCGATTCTAGTCTGTGCGGCCGAGATTTGGCTGGAAGACGCTTTTCATGGTGCGTTGGATCTGCACACAGCTTTGCCTGGAACCGCTCACATCTTGATGGTGCGTCCGTCCACTTGCCATCCCGCGTTGTATCATGCTTGTTTCTCGTTTGAAAGGCCGCAACCGAAGCCATATCCAGCATGTAATCTTGCCCCTCATTCACTGACGCATCTATTCGGCGCAATATTCCCGACTCTAAACTTGAACCGTTTCCGGGTTTCTTCCCAAATGCGTCACTTCGTTCAATCACTAACCGGTAGTCCCATTCCAGATTGCGATTTTACGCCTCGCAGAGCCTTACGCCCGTTTCACAATACCATCGGATATCTACTGACTTGCCTCCAGTCTCTTCCTTCTCCCCCACATGCTCCGGATCGCCGTGAATATACTCGGACGACGCGATGTTTGTTACGGTGAGCTTAACCTTGACTCTTATTCAAGCCGTCGCGCTTTACTGACTTGAACGTGAACCATCGAAGCTATATTTCTCGCCCAACGGCACCTCCTTGTAAGGTTGAAGCCTACAATTTTGGCGTGACCTCGCCTATGTAGCTACTGGTGCGTATGTTTGCATTTCATTGCCCGATGGTACGTCAAGTTCCCATCCCATGCATTTTCGCGAGATCCAAAGGAAGGATCGTTATGAGTGTAATGATGACTTTTTGGGGCAGAATAGACTAGGGAACAATTGAACTGAAAAGAACTTACTGATATAATACCAAGTGGGTCTTAGAACTAGGAGACATCGAATTCAAATCTTGTGAACGACGCCACGGGCCACGATAGTGAGGACTCGAGGCACGTCAAGTTGCAACTCAGGTGGGAGAAAATTTCCAGAGCGGCGCTCCGCACTGTCGGCGCGTGTGGGAATGATGAGAGCTGTTCTTCAAGGAAACGGAATAAGTGTAAGGTCTCACGGGAAAGGATATGAATGAATATATATCCTGACGCGCTGGCCCGCTCTCGGGAACTTAAAAGATCGAATCAGATACCCGAGGCGCAGTGACGGTGATGGAGAGCCAGGGACCTGAGGGGATGTCGGAGTTGCCAGAGGGCGAGCGGAAGGCTGGGGAACAAGGTAAGTATAAACGTTCTGGGGCAAGGGTGTGGGCGTTTCCCTGCCTAGAGAAACGGGGACGCTGGCGTGACCTCCAGATGTATACCAGTTGATCTGTGGGCACGCCGCAGACGTCCGCCGGAACCAGGTTGGGACGCTGGCGGTGATGGGGACGCACAGTTGAGTCGGAGCTGGCCGTGTGCATGCGACGCTCGCAATGCGGCCAGTCAATAACCTGAAAAGAAAAGGCGAATGCAAAGAATTAGAGACATCGGTAAAGATTACAACGTACCACGACACGGTCTCTCGCTCGCTCACAGTACAGGGGTTCGAAGGAGCGTCGCGCAACGCTGGTGGTGACCCGGAAACCAACACGGGCTGCTCGAGTTAGCGCGTGGCGCCATGTCCCGCCCGTGGGCACGGCAACGATTAGCAGAAGTTCCGCGAAGAGAGTTATGAGTTCTCACGGGCAAGGATAATGACAGCGTACCGGGCCACGGGTTCCCGCTCGCGGGCCTTCAAAAATCGAATCACTGTTAACCCTAGGGCCTTGTCGAAGGCAGTACGATTCGTGCCGTTCTCGTGTTCCGCCCTACGACTGTGAATCACTGGCTTCGCTCCTGCTGAAGGGAAGGCAGAGGGAAGTGGACAGAGTGATGATTAACGAGAGGTTTAAACGGTTTTGGGGACAAAATAAATTGTGGACCTAAAGCCCTCAGGCCTGTCCTCTAAGAGGGCCAGACCCAAGCCGGCTAACAGAGTACTTGTACGATAGGTAGCTAGAGATAATGAGATAAAGTGAAATAGGTATCAATATGTAGGGATGGTGGGTGGGGAGACTAAAGTACTAGGACGAGTAGCTCCAAACTGCGAGGCAGCTGTGTAAGATGGCGGATGTAAACGAGAATCTGAATAGACTTTACCTGCGAGGCAGCTGTGTAAGATGGCGGATGCATTCACCGCTGCGCTCGCAAGGTTTATATAGGAATTGTAACAATAGGATCGTAACAATAGAAAATGTAACGGCAAGAATTAAGAGATCAAGGGATAGATGAAACAACGAAAGACAATAGTTGAAACGCACGCCGCTTGCCCATTGACCACGTTTAGTTCGTACCTCACTACACACCCATCACTGGCTTCGCTCCTGCTGAAGGGAAGGCAGAGGGAAGTGGACAGAGTGATGATTAACGAGAGGTTTAAACGGTTTTGGGGACAAAATAAATTGTGGACCTAAAGCCCTACCAATCTGCTGCTCCGATGAGAGGGTCAAAACGGTGGCTATGTCACTGTTTCGACCCTCTAAACGGAGTAGCAAGTCTAGTAGGGTGTAGGGTGAGTGTGGTAATGTTGAGGCCAGATTGAGACCACAGGGATGATCAAAGTGGGCCAGTGTTGGAGAGAGAAGTCACAGTGCCCCAACATTGCCGCTGAAGTCAAGTTCAACTGCTGCCACACTGCCGCTGCAATGTCACATTGCCACGCTGTCACACCCTCCAAGTGCCGCCATACTGCCGCAGCATGCGGTAGACTGCCTCTGAAATAACCCGACTGCCGATGAAATAACCTGACTGCCGCTGCAAAGTGCCAACTTTGCCACTGCAGAGTACTGCTGACTGCCGCTGCACAATGTTTGCTTGTGTTTTGGTGCTGCAATACTGCCGCAGAGTGCCGCTGCATGAAAATTATTTCATCTCCCCACGGGTCAGAAAACATGTTGTTCAATGCAGGGCACATGTGGAGCGTGATATTAGATACAGTACACTCCCCTGGCATATTTTAAAACACCAATTACAGTGGTATAAAGGAGCTCAACATGTGCCACAGGTTCAACTGCCGCAGACTGCTGCTGTAGTGCCGCTGCCGCTGCCGCTGCATGTGGCAAAAGCACTGCTGCGGCAAAATCCCTTTGCCCGGAGCTGCAGCATCGTGCGACGCCTCGGGAGTCGGGCTGTGGGGCCCCCGGACGATTCATCGTATGTGCTTCTACAGCAGACTTGTAGACGATACATTTGTCAAGAGGCACGTCATTTTGGAGCCATACCGTGTGCTCATCAAAAGAAGAATAGTGGCGGTCAGAGTAACTTTTAATTTGGCGATTCTGAGGGCGATTCTGCACACGATTCTGGAATTTCTTTTTTGTGAGAAAATCATCGTAATTCAGAATCGTCTCGAGAATCGTTGTAGAATCTCCTCTGGAGGAGCTTCTACAACGATTCTCAAATGCGATTCTGGCTCTAATTTAATTTAAAGCCGATTCTGAATGATTCTCACCTAAATCTGATGAAAAAGAATTCCAGAATCGACATCAGAATCGTTGTCAGAATCGCGGCGAGAATCGCCCAGAATCGTCTACTCTGACCGCCACTAATGTATTGTGCAGGCCGCAAAAATCGCTCTGGGGCTTTTACATGGCAGTTGCGTCAACTAGATCCGCGGAGCGCTTGGATCTTGGCCTCATGAAAGACTTAAATGGAAGTGGTGTGCTGTGCGAGAATGAAATTCCGTTCAGATCCATGCGAGATGTGCACGTACTACGCCAACCCAGAAACATATTCGCAAGTGGGCTCGATAACTTTCCCATCGTCTCCGACAGCCTTGGTGAGGTCAAAGGCCGCAAGGATGCAAGCAGCAGTGATCCACAGAGAATCAAGGGCCATAGATTTCGCCGGACAAGCCCTGGGGATGTTTCGTCTGAGTATGAAGCTCCTTGTAGCTTTGTCCTAAGACGTACCTCCGCCCATAACCGAAGAGCACTACAGGGTCGGGGCTGATATTGTCTTCATTGCCGGCCAAAAGGAACCGCTCAGGAAGGAAGTCAAGTGGTTCTGGATAAAAAGCCTGCGGATCGTGAGCATCGCAGGCGAGGAATGACAGTGTGCTCACCTCATCGTGACAGATGGCCCTGACGAGAGGCCGGGTGTCAGCTGTCGGTTAGCAGTTTTCGACGAAATATGTTCACCATGTATTTCCAAGCACAATAGAGCCCGCCGGGATCCTGTATCCGCGATATTCATCCTCGACTGCGACGAAGTGCGGTACAGCTGTCGCATGGTTGGGCTGGGACAAATTGAAGAACCCATGCAACGAACCAAGCGGGGCCACAGACTTCCATCGAAGGACCTCTTTCACCAGCGCGGAAATGTAAGGAAGTGCCGGTTTATCATCGAAGGTTGGGAGGCGGTCGCGCCCAACTACAGAATCGATTTCCAACTGGGCCTTCTTCTGGATATCGGGGTGTAACAACATGGCAAGCGCAAATGTTCCGAGAACAGCCACTGTCACATGATTGCCGGCGTTGAAGATCATTCCAGCCCCATCTCTCATCGCACCCTCAGAATAATGTGGGTCCAGGACGTCCCATTCCATTGACAGAACTTGAGAGACGAAGGATGCTCGCGCTCCACCCGTGGCCTTGAGGTGATGAGGAGAGTCGACCTGTGCAGGATAGTCCACTCACAATTTTGCGCTTGGTCTCCTCAAATGGTAATTCCACAGCTTGTCGCACCACTTTTTTCCATTCCTTGGCCTGGCGCTTGAACTCGGCCCCCGGGAACCATGTCGGAATATATTTCAAAACCGGAATTGTGTCCTACAAGTCCTTCAGCCAGTGATATTGAAGTTATACATAGACTCACCACTAAATATTTCCCCGGAACAGCAGCAACCGACCCCGCGCGCGCCATTTCGTGACTCAATTTGAGGTACGGATCATTCAAAGGCAAAACATCAATTCCATACGTGATGGACATGATCATCTTGCCGACCATCCTGGGATCAAACACATTCGATAGTGCCATGGTATGCTGAAAAAACGCACTGCTCAAAATATTCCATCAAACAACATCCTGGGTTTTTCAAAACGCATCGAAGTAACGCATGCGTTGACGCAAGTTCCATAGGTCGAAATTGCGATGAGGCTCCGGCGCTGAAGGTCGTGTTTAATATTTCACGTTGAGCGCGCCTAAAAAGGAGTCTGTTCCGTGATCAGCTGCACGCCTGCACAGGCACCCACCAACGAGGTCCTAGAGAGTGATAAATTGGTCTGCGAATTGTTACTCGGTACCGAAGGCCTACCACATTTCATTAAAACTGCGGACAAAAGTCAGTTTGGCATGCAAATGGCGGGAACGACGTCGCACCCATAGTAAAGTCCAATCCCATGAGCTCATTCAACATCGGGAATCGGGGCCTAAGTAAAACTTAAAATGTACCTCAGAATGTACAGTTGCGAGCAGATGCGCTTGCCTATCGGAGTAGATGGAGGACCGCTTTACCATAAGGTCGTTCGTGGCTTGAAGGGACGAGAGGATGATTATGGATTTCCCAGCGACATTTAAGTGAAGGATATCAGAATCTGCCGGTGGTAAATGGGGGTATCTACGCATTGGAATGTGAACGAACCAAAATCGCGACTCCATTTTCGGAAAGTCTCCCACTGTTCTGTGGTGGGTATGTCAAAGAGATTACCGACAAGTGGCAGTTTCTTCGGTCCAGGAGGGAGCGGTAACCTCGAGCGATTTTTGATGGAACGGATGAGAAACATGCAGGATACCAGAAGAACCCCGCACAGAGGACCATAGAGCGTCGGAATCGCAGGGGACATCGTCGCTACGGGGCAGTTCCATTGGGTCGGCCTGTAACTTATACAAAAATTTACTCAGCTGGAGATTCCGAGAAACTCGGGGGAACTTGTCCGTGGCATTAATTTCGAAGTCATCCGAGAGTAATTAATGCAAGCGTGTCCTGGATGCCATAAGTGAGTCATGGATTTTTATTGTGAGCCCAGTCTGAATCGGATGGTTTGATGGTTATCGTGTACATTTTTCATGCGGTCTTCCCAGAACATCTAACGTACTGCCATTCTTTCGGTAAATGGCCCCACAATGCGACACTTCAAATGTCACTTATTGAATTACGAACGAAGGGATGGTGTATGAATGCGTGACATCGGTGACGAGGGGCTCCGCGCCCCGGTTCTCCGGGAACGAGTAGCGCTAGCGGACACCCGCCGGCACGTCAGCCCGTTTGCGCTCGACGGGGAATGCATGTACCATCGAGCGCTGTTGCCGACGTGTCAATGACATCGAGATAGATCAAGATTAAACACGATTCCTTTCGAATGCATCTTACGGAGTCCGTGACGGATGGTATGCAGGCTGTCATTGACCATGCGGTCTGTGCCAGTTCCTCAGAGAACGGTCGAGATGTAGCGCAAGTGCCGAGCGAGTGTTTTTCCGACCCAAAACCACACAAAAGCAGCCTCTAACACCTCTTCTGAACTTCAACCAGTTCATCCAACCACTTAGGTCCGACCGAGCAAGGAATTTACTGCCCCAAAGGTCCGCCATTTCACTCAAAGCGCTATCGAGCAGGATTGAGAGGGCGATGATCTCGTTTACGGAACTATTTCGTGTGTCCATTCGACATAAATCGAGTGCTATGCCCGACCAAGAACAGTTAGCGTTAGTACCAGTAGTAGGGCAGTTGCTTCCCGCACTAATTCAAATCGTTGTTCGTCTCAATATTGTCTGTCCCAAATATTCAAATCAGGAGGTGTTGCGTCATAAAATCTACTAAACTTTAGTGCGCCACTTTGGGGGTAATACTGGTGCATAATTATAGTGTAAAAAAAAGCACACCCAAATTCTTTACGGAAATTTACACAGGTTGAACAGAATCACAGGTTCAAATACTGCGAAATATTCTACACACCCCTGACTCCTGAAAAAATAAACACACCCTGTGTATTGAACTTTTTTATACACACGCTATATCAGTCCAAATAATACACAGGTATATACCACTCCTAATAACACACACCTGTACCTTGCTGCTCAAAAATGCACACCTCTATCTTGCTGCTTGAAAAAGCACAGCTTAACCTTTGACACAACATTCACCGCCCGGCCCGGTACCTCGGATACCGGTCGACAGCGGCAATCAAACTACATGATGTTGGTTTGCTTTCGACTGCATCCACCACCGTCTCGCCGCATCCCTCGCCGTTCGCCGCGAGAGTGAGGCCTCATATCTTGTTCTCAAACATGATCTTGCCTCCCGTACCAACATGGGCACCTCTATGGCCCTCGAAAGCATTGAAATCAATGCCACTGACAAAGAATGTTCCCGCTTGCCTAAGGATCACCCGGCCCGAGGGCCTGCCATATGGTGTGTCAAAAATATTTATGCCCCAGTATTACAGCCATACGCCGCCTTTACTATTGATGCCCCACCTTTGCGAAACAAAATTCATCCGACAGGCTCAATTCGATCCCAACCACATCGGAAAAAAAGGGAGGGTATGTTGTATGGTATTCCATAATCTCCCTCTTTATAAAATTGCGTGTGTCCGTCTGAAGCCTTTTAAACTCCACTTTAGGCTATTCAGCCCCGCATCTTTGGACCGTTTTGACGCCGAATCAAGAACTAATTCAATTCCACTTCTTCAATCGAAGTGGTGGGGTGCTTCACACCCCATCGCGCTCTTGTGTACTATGTACTACAAAGCTGGTAGAGCATTCGTGGCATATTCGAGCCCAGCAGACATTCCAAAGTCGAATTTTGATGGACTTCGATGTGAGTGATCCCCCGCCAAATTATTTTGCAAAGGTGGGTGATTTTTGAGGTATCACTTCGGCACCTTGAAAGCACACTCCGACAGGCTTGGAAATATCTGTAAATTTTCAGGCTATTAATTCATACCTATGCCTTGGTTCAGTCCAAATTTCAGAGCAGTCTGAGTCTGGCGGGACGTGTCGCGGTAGCAGCGGGAGATAGGGGGAGTAGTCGATGACGTCATCTGATAGCGTGCAACCCAGGTGGTTTGGTAGCGCGCTACCAAAAAATGAACTCCAACAGTTTGGGCAGAATAAAGCCAGGTGGCTCTGATGGCTTCTATTTACTGTTTAATAGGCCTGCTGGGGGACCGCTTTCGACTTGCCATAGGATAACGAGAGCTCGGAGGCGCACCTTTGGAAAGGTCTGCTGCCGACCATGCTCGCTATGGATGTCTTGCTTGAGGCATCACTCGTCCTCCCAGTCCATGGTTATCGCCCATATCCCCATATCCAAGGCGACGGACAAGGATCTGATCTTGAGAATCGGAAACAGACTTATGATGGGCCATTGATGGCTCGCGCAGAGACAGAGGTCGAGCGGTACGTAGATTTCGTTTCTTGAAAGAGGTACCAACGATTCGGCTGTTAAGAGGAGCTACGTGCCGTTGGCGAACCGCATAGGGGTTTACTATCAGAATCTGAGATGATTTCCTTAATCTCCGGGGCGGTGTGACATGTTTGGCGTCCGCCTGGATCTAAATTCGACTGACAGCGCAGTATTGAAAAAATAATTCCCTGAGGACATTGAAGAAGGAAAATTGTCGTTTTCAGTCGTTCACGTCGTGCACGCGAATCTCAGCCATTGGCAGATTATTAGTGGGTCGCTCGCCCGGGGGGGACATGTCGGGCATTCCGGCAGTGCGTGGGCATGTTGCGACGGAGGCCCACCACACCGACTCTGAAGACTTACGCAATTGACTATACGGAGCACCAAACAAATTCATTCAATTATACCCTTTCCATCCGTAATAGTCTGGAATCTGATCTTCGCGCGAAGATCATTGCTCTTCATTCAATTATACCCTCTCCATCCGTAATAGTCTGGAATCTGATCTTCGCGCGAAGATCATTGCTCTCGGCGGAAATTCAGCGCTCTTCGAAATGATGAATGCCCGTCGTGTTGATGGGGGTGATTGACACTCGTTGTACTTACAACACTTGCAATTTTACGACACCGCGCGATACATGCATATTGCATGATTCGTACCACGTACATGTCTCTCTTAAATCTAACGTGGTCAACTTACCCGCGGTTTCAAGTATCCGAGATGCTCGAAATGCAGATTCATCTCTGGCGTCAAGGCGAAGGTTCAATGACTGTCAGAACCGAACGATTTCCGACATACGCATTGAACCGAACGCTCAAGTCTTCCATTTGGCGTGTAGAATTTTACCTAGCACCGATTTGACCGCAGCCCGTAAGACTGCGAGGAAGTGAGCACTATAAAGCCAATACCCTAACTAGGTTGAGCGACCCGAGTCAACCCGCTTCACTCACAGCGCCATGGAAAATCTCCCAAAAACCTTCCTCTTCCCCCAATTAAACGAAATAGTCCGAGACTTCAAGGGCGTTCATGATCACGTCCACCCGTTAAAAGATCAGGCCAGGCTCGAGACCTTGAAGTGGTTTTCAAGGTACCTATCGTCATCCAGCTCCGGTCCCTACTGCACTTATTTGCACTCGCTGGCAGCTTCGAGAAGATGGATGCGCAGCGACTGGAAATACTCAAGCATACTCGTACAGACTATCTCATGGCTTCGATGTACCCTAACGTCGACTTTGATGGTCTTGTCCTGAGCATGCAATGGATATACTGGTCATTTCTCTTCGATGATAGTTCGTCTTTCTCCTTTTGCCGCTTAATGAGACTGATCTACCTCTAGCTGTCGATTCTGGGAAGCTGACTGACGGGGAGGTCAAGCATCTGGTCCAAATGTATGAGGACGTCCAGCGCAATAGAACTTTGGAGGGAAGCCAACCTCGTTCCCTCATTATCGAGGCCTTCCAAGGGATCTGGAGGAGATTTAGAGATAGAAAATGTCCGCGTAGGTCATTGGTCAGGAATCTCATCCGTAGCAAAATTCATGGAGCCTAGAATTTGAAGGTCTTTTCGCCGAAGCTATGATCGATTGGACGACGTCTCTCCCTCAGGTGAATGACATCAGAAAAAACACTAAAGTCGCCGACATGGATATATGTCAGTGCTTTCAGCTTGGAACCATCAACCTCATTCTCAGGGATTTTTTGCAGATAAGGCCAGTCGTCGGAGAACCTTAGGTTTAGAGGCTGCCTTTTACTTCGGGGGGTCCGTACATTAGCGGGTCGACTCGGTGATACTAACGAAATCCTTAGGTTAATTCGGCGTCTAAGCATCGATGAACAAGTCATACGCAGCGCGGAGATGAAGCAGCTCGACTCCCACATCATTGAGATGTCTGGACTCATCAATGATATTTTTTCGTGGAATGTCGAACAAGTGCGTCTGTTTTTGCCAGAGTTGTTTGCCGATGTCCGATGCAACGCTCAAAGAGCAGTGGCGATATGTGCAATTTCATCAGCGTTCTCATTATTCGGGAAAAGAGAACAGTCCAAGAAGCTATGGACGAGGCTGAACAACAACTTCGGTCCCAGGCGGCCAAATTGCGCCTAGCCAAACTTCACGTTCTCAACATTTTTGCAGAGCACAAAGATATCGAGGACTTGAAGTCACTGATCGAAACGAATGTCCGTTGGCTCTGGATAGCTGTTGAGTGGTCGTGAGTAACGTTCATCCCGATAGTCTATCCGTCTGAACTTGCGGCTCTGCACAGATTCGTAGCCGCAGATAGATATTTCGGGGGTCGTAAGGCTGCGGAGGAAGCTCGAGATTGTGGCATTGTCCAAATCATGCCTCTTCGACAGGAGGGGACGCAACCTGTCAAAGATCTAGATAAATACGTGGGATAGAACTACAAACGAGAACATTATCACACCATTTCCATATTAGAGAGTTTGTGATAGCCACCTGTAGCAACCTAGGTGGCTTCCGAGGCATGTGGAGCGGGGTGGCTCCATTGCAGCCAGGTGGCTTCTCAAATGACATCACTATTGGTTCTGTTGGTGTGAATAGATCCCTCAGGTTCATATCCTTTGGTGAAAGACATGCAAGAATGCTTGACAGGCAAGAACAGGCAGGAATGTACACATATAAGCCTGGCAAAGGAGAATTCAGCATCTCCTGGCCCTCCAGAGGAGAAGGAGATGGCAATGATGACAAGGGGGCTAAGGACAACAGCATTGAGGAAGAAAACAATTGAAAGGAACACAGGGTAACAATGGGACAAGCCACCTAGAAAAGCCACCTGGAGCTGGAGTCACATGCCTCAGTAGCCACCCGGGTGGATCTGCACAAACTCTCTATTACTTACAGCTAGTAACAGTACCGAAGGTGCGAACAGATTTCTATCTGTTTTGGGATGTTGTCAGATAATCCAGTGGCCATTAGCTGTAGGCTTGAGTCTGTTAAGTGACTGTATGGCACATATAACATGCAAAAAAAAAATGCTCGCAACTTATGGTTGAAAACAGGGTTTTCGCTAGCAAATTGCAAAACTGTTTACAACCGTCTTTTTTTTGAAGGTATTGCATCTTGAGAGGCTTACTTCTAGGGGACTTAGAACTTGAAAAGTTGTGAACCTTTTATGGGATTAATTGCGACAATGATATATGGCGGTCCAAATGCATGCCACAACATTTTCCGGTGATTTCGGACTTTCCGCAACAGAAAATAGGTGTTTTAGCGCCCTCCGCACTAAAAAGTGTTTCTTTCACAGGGAAATCACTGATTCCTGCAAAACTTTTGACGCCGCCTGCATAACTTTTCGGGTCGCCCGCAAATTTTTTTTCATGTTGCCTGCAAAACTTTTGCAACTCCACACAACAAATTTAGGTACATTTGGGAACTTGTTCAGAAATGCAGAGCAATCATTAGATTGAGTGTAAGTAAGGTACGGAAGAATTGGGAGCAACGACGTGAGGAATGAGAGGATATAATTCAGTACAAAGGTTGTGAACGAAGTCCATGCAGAATGAGTGGCTATAATCGAGTACGAAGGTTATGAAAGAACGTGGGTCTGAACCGAAATCTGTAGGCTTCGAACAATTGCATGTGAGGGTATATAGGGCAGCTTTTCCGTGTATATGAAGAGACTACTGAAATTTGCCCCAGATATTGGACATTAATTGCGCAATGTTCAGGCCCTTGTGAATAGGGATATTGCCGTTGTTAAACAAGGACCTGTTGAACGTTGCTGCGGATGAAGAGATAGTAGTCGACGACATCGTGCTAGAAACAGAGGTGGATGGATTGGAAGAAGATGCAAATGGTACAATGGATGAGGTGGACACAGGGTTAGCAATGGAGGATAAGGCATGGGCACCACCACCGTTTTCTGGGTCATATACGAAGGCCAACGTCACCGGCTGAAGGATTGGGAAATAATTGTCATTGCTCTCTCCTTCGACACCTGCAATATTAATGTTAGCTGGAAAGGAAAATCAATTATTGAAGAAGACTTACTGTGAGTCGAACCAAAAGACACAGATCTCTTGCAGCATTCTTCCCATGGATCCAGAGACAGAGAGCCACTCGCGGCTGCGCTTGTGTGAAGCTAAACCGAATTGAGTCGGAATTTCGATCAAAAGTGTCAGAAGCTCACCCGCATCGTAGTCTTTCCGCGAAATCTTGTTGATCTCCGGATCCATACCCAATAGGAACAGCGAAGAATGACCATAGTACGAGCCTGGCTGTGTGGCACCAGTATATCATCAACCGGCTCCGTTTTCACCATAGCAGTTTCGGACTTGAGGATTGGCAGGCACTGTGGGTGGCTTGGTGTTCTCAATTTCGAGCTCGGTGGTCACTTCTCAAGCTTTCCAGCCCTGAACTCCCTTATTTGGTTCACCCGCTCATTGCACACTCTTCCATGCCTTATTACACTCAATCTAATAGTCACTCTGCATTTCTGACCAACTTCCTGACCTCACCTAAATTTATTGCACAGAGTCGCAAAGCGTTTTGCGGGACCACTGTGGCACTACAACTTGGCACGTTCCAAAAGGAGACCTAGCTGAGCAAATATATCATCCTGACTCTTATCTGAAAGAGTTTTGGGGGAATCACTGATTTGCGCACAAAAGAAACTGCCAAATTGATGAGCCTCTTTTTAGCGCGGGATGCATTAAAAGAGCTATTTTTATTGTGGGGAGGCCGAAATCGCCGAAAAGGTTTGCGGCCGAATAAATGTGCATTTAGACCGCCATAATGATGCTATTTGCGTGCCGAAATTCATAAACGGAAGATAGTTGGATCCTCCACACCTGAGGGTCATTATGGACTCAACATACTGGAACGATAATGAGAGGAACACAAAACAAGTCAGAGAAAAAAGTCTCAAACCTCATCTATTCCGTCGATGACCCTCCCATTGGCCAGCCAAATTTTCCTTGTCGATGTTGTTTTGATCCAGGAGCCGTAACACTACATCTGAGACTCAAACACATGGCCATAGCCATGTGAATTGTAGTATACTAGGGTTATTATGGGGGAAAAGCACAGGGTAGGGATTTGATGGAATCCTATGCTAGGGTTTCCATCATTCGGCTCTGCGTGTACACAGTACAACAGTAGCTGTGCTGTGGGGCTACTAGGGTTGGGGTTAGTGGTTGTGAGGGGACTCAAAGGCACAACATGTCCTCCTCTATAATGAGGTGCTGGGGGTGGCAGTGGGGTGATCGGGGGTGCACCGGAGAAAAGTCAAATGCACATGAGGTCTAACAAGCAATGTGTTGGATGGCTGGCAAGCCCAACACCTACATGAGCACCGTGTCGCAACCGTTGCGATACATTGAACAGGCAATATGCTAGATGGCTTGGGAGTCTAGAAATACTCTAAAAGAAGCCCAAGCTCTCTGTGAATGCGGTGTCGCAACCATTGGAACACAGTGAATGGGGAAATGATTTGAATATGTTGTACAGGCAGGCTCTCTGTATTGTGATGTCGCAACCGTTGCGACATGGTGAATAGGACAGTAAATGAAGCCATGAATCGAAAATTTTGTACACACATCCCCTCTCTGTATTGTGGTGTCACAACGGTTGCGACACTGTAAATAGGGCCATAAATTGAATATTTCTGCAGGCAGGCTCTCCATATTGTGGTGTCGCAATGGTTGCGACATGGTAAATGGGGCCTTAAATTAAATATTTTTCACAGGTAGGCTCTTTGTACAAGCAGGCTCTCTGTATGGCAGGCTCTCTATATCGTGGTGTCGAAACGGTTGCAACATGGTAAATGGGCTATAAGTTGAATATTTTTTACAGGCAGGCTCATAGGCAGGATCTGTACTGTGGTGCCGCAACAGTTGTGAAATGGTAAATGGGGCCATAAATTGAATTTTTTTTACAGGCAGGCTCATAGGCAGGATCTGTATTGTGGTGTCGCAACCATTGCGACACGGTGAAATAGGAATATTTTGTACAGGCAAACTCTGTATGGTGGTGTCGCAACTGTTGCGACACTAAATAGGGCAATATGCTGAGTATTTTGTACAGGCAGGCTCTCTGTTGTGGGGTCGCAACTGTTGCGACACGGTGGGTAGGGCGATGGATGGGGTCATAAATTGAATATTTTTTTACAGGCTGGCTCACAGGCAGGATCTGTGCTGTGGTGTCGCAACCGTTGCGACACAGTGAATAGGGCAGTAAATGGAGCCATAAATCGAATATTTTGTACAGGCATGCTCCCGTCTCTGTATTGTGGTGTCGCAACGGTTGCAACACGGTAAATACGGCCATAAATTGAATATTTTTTCAGGCAGGCTCTCCATATTGTGCTGTCGCAACAGTTGCGACACGGTAAATAGGCCATAAATTGAATATTTTTGCAGGCAGGCTCTCCACATTGTAGTGTGTCCCAACCGTTGCGACACGGTGAATAGGACAGTAAATGGGGCCATAAATCGAATATTATGTATAGACAGGCTCTTTGTATTCTAGTGTCGCAACCGTTGCGACACGGTAAATGGGGCCATAAATTGAATATTTTTTTACAGGCAGGCTCACAGGCAGCCCATCTATGATTCCCAAATTCTAGTTGGCATCTAGCTTTGGTGGTCAGGCCCTCAATTGGACTCAAAATTCAACCTTCCGGCTTTTTTGTCCTGTGTTAGGAAGCCATCCAAGCCTGAAGGTGGGTGTGAAATGCATGAGCACATACTACAATGTACATCCTTTATCAACAAAAGTCATCCGGGATGTGAGAAGCCATACAAGCCATTAGCCATATATTTACGCACCGCAAAAAAGCCATCAGATGGCTCATATGGCTTGTGCGCAACCTCTCTATTATGGCAATGACTTTCTTGGCAGCGGAGCTCAAGGTTGTTGCATTGGTCATGGGAGTTTGGTGCAAGGAATCACGCTGCACATTCTCGGCTAATATGTTTGGGTCAGGTAAGACGTTGGAATCCGACCGAAGGGTGGGGTGGGGAGAACATGCACTAAGCAGGATAAAGAGAGAAAGAGGAAGAGGGAAATACAATAGTGACAGCTTGAATAACTTAATACATGCAAAAAATGTCTACCAGGCAAGAAGAGGGTCAGCATCAAAAAAAAATAACTAGGCCTAGACTTGGACCAGGATCTTCAGGGAAATGTCCCAGAAGTCCTGGCATGTGATGCCCAACATCTTGAACTCTAAGACATTGAAGATCCAGATTACGTTGCAGAATTCAGGTTGCGCCGCACATGCATCACCTGATTCTCTGCCCGTCTTTATTTGACGCCGCTCCTTCGATATCCCTTCAGGCCTTCGTATCTTGTCTTAATTGTATTCACACCTTTGGAATCTATTTCTTTTGGAAGACTGACTCCAACGGCTGTTCAACAACCGCGATGTCGTGATACGCACACCTTTCGTTTGGGTTTTATTGCAAGCCTCCCTCGCCCTGCCCCGTTATCGTCCCGCGTCACGAGATTGTATCCGGTTCAAGGACATCGGGGCTGGCTTAAAATGTCTAACGAGCACTGTTCATCCTATAGACCCTACCCACACGAATCTGTCCGGCATTCAACCAGTCAGCTACGTAAATTGCTTCCAGCTCAGTCAGGGAGCGTTTCAGTTCGATTTTATTTACTTGACATGCTAGCCTTTTTATTTGACAACATATCTCACTTTCCAGCTCAATCTACCGACCTTGAGGCTAAAATGTTCGATGTGCAGAGAGAAGCTGTGCATTTGTTTCCCGATGTTTGATGCACATCACCTCTTGCTTCCTCCTACGACCTGGCGCTTGGAACCCCCTCTCTGGCCTCATTTCCCGGTCCAATCTCGGCCTGACGATCGCGCGTACTCAAGTGTGTTCCCTGCAACCTCTCCTTGACCTCTAGCCGCCCAACATCCAATTTTCCGATGAGCGGCAACAACGACGACGTCACGAAGTGTCCGGTCAAAAACAGCAGCAGGGCAATACCACGAGACAATCAAGTCTTCCCCACCCGCGTGCCACCTAAAGACTCAAACCTGGGATTTGGTGGCAAGCGGGATGGCTTCTGTCTCTCGACGCCCCGTTTTGGTTTCTGCCTTGTTCCTGGATTTTGGGGCAGCGCCTGGCTTGAATTTGGGGCGGCATCGGCCTGGAGCGCACGGCAAAGGAACCGCCCATACTTAGGCATGCATCTTAATTATACAACAGTACGTTTCTTCGTCTTTTTTCCCGAGCTGACCTCCGCAACGATCGAGCCGGTCCAACCACTGGCAGCTTCACCGTTGCCACGTTCGTCCCGCCCCGCCAACCCAACGCCACCGCGCAGTCTCCCTTGCTGCCTTGCTCGTAGCCGCCGCCGTAGCCGCCGCCGTCCCGCGCCACGTCACGTCTGCGCGCTCCTGCCTCCCCTTCGCCTCACCGCGCCTGCGCTCACCGTTGCGCCGCCTACCGCACGCTTCGCTGCCCCACCTGTCCCGCGCACCCCCGACGCTCCCCACGCTTCCGCATCGCATTGCCCTGCTCGTCCCATCCCGTGTCCATCTCGCCGATGGCCCTCCCCGCGCATCCTGCCGCGCGCGTTTCACCCGGGACCGCCCCCGCCCCCCTCCCTCGCGGGCATGCCTGTCCCCGAGTGCTCTCCGGCTGCTCCTCCCTTCTGCGCGTCCTCGCTACGCGCCCTCCTATGCCGCCCCCATCCGTCCCGCACATCCTACACACCGCCTACACGCCCCTGCATTCAACGCCCACCCGCCACTGCTCCCCCGAGAGCCACGGCTCCCATAACCCTAACACCAGCCACCCCGCACGCGCCCTGGCCCGTGCCACGTCACCCCGTCTGCCCGTGCGTGCCCGTGCGTGCCCGTGCGCCCCCACATCCTAAACCACCCCCGCGCACATGCCCCTTCCTAAAAGATTCATCGACTATCATGAATCTCGTGTAGTCTGACTACAAGTGAGACTAGCCCCTTCCCTCGCCTATTATTCGCTCCTGAGTCTGTAAATCATGCTTCAAAAAAAATCCGGACCAACCTTTCTCTTAGATCTTCCGCCGCGCCCGCCACCAGGCCCACAACCAGTGCCTCGATAAAAGCTTAAAGGTGGGTCGGAGTCACTTTCATTCGATTTCGTAACTACTTCTTCTCAGACTCAATAGTCACGTAGTTCATCTGCTATCTATTAAACTCCTCAGCACCGTCCTGCGCTTCCTCCAATCAAAACTCTGCTTTCATCGGGCTAGTTCCATGCCCCATGTCGCGTTTCCGTTCTGCAACGCATTTTATCCATACTCTAATACTCACTCGAACCCAGAACATTTCAGCTATCTTCTAATCGGAGAATGTGGTTTCCATGTTCTGGGATTAGAGAGATAAATGAGCGCTGGGCCCCTACATTTTTGGTTCAGTGACATACTGGCCGGACTTCTCTCTCCTTCCGGCGTATGCACAGCGCCGTCGTCACCCTCGTTTCCTTGCGCCGCCCACCGCATGAAAGACGAAGCATAGCGAAATAGCGATGGATTTTGCGGCTTTACGGTGCGTTCTCGTTCTCCATTACTTTGCCTCCCCTTTTCCTCCGTTTTTCTTGCGCAGAATGAGTGTTCTTGTCCAGTTTCTCATGGGTCGCCGACCCTCCGCTGTGTTCTGCGCTGCTTGAGCGTGTTGCTTGAAGCAGAGCTCCGCGCGCTTCATTTCCCATCCCTTGCTTTTGTTTCTTCTGCCCGCTCACCTTCGTTCCAACTGCTCCTTCCGAGTCCAAACTTCCAGGACTATCGTGCCGCATCGCATTTTCATCCTTCAAGTGTCTATGCACCACCTGGCATTCAGCGCCTGTGTCTCACATTGTGTAACTACGCGCGACACAGGTACTCGAGCTTCGCGTACTCCTGTCGATATTCTGCTAGAGCGCCCACTTGAAATGTCCTTTTAACTGCCGGCTCATGCAGCGTATTTTTATTTCTCCTTCTTCCACGGCGCTAAACCCAACCGGTTGTCGCTCACCGTGACGGTTGTGACCCCCGACGGAGCGACGCGCATTTCAGGACTCGGTTGACCATAATATGTGGCAGAAATCTTGATAGGAAGCGAATAAACACTCTTAAAATCTACGTACACAGCCAAACTCTCGATTGGTGAGTCATTACTTTTTGAAGCTGAGGCCAACTGCACTCGTTGAACGGGTGGCTGTCGGTGTCGTGGGTCAACGAAGTTGCGTTGTTGCGTGACATGCCGGGCCTACTTAGTCATTTCCTCCGAGTCTATATACGTCGTTCGGAGAATTAGTCTCTGTTTGTTGCTGCTACCTTTACTCCAGCGCGTACGAAGAGCCCACCCAGACTCAGTTGCCATTGATGCAACCATCTCCGGCTGCTGTATCATGATCGCTCAAGTCAGCGAATGAGTAAATCTAAGCCAACAAATGAGGCACCGCCGGGAATGACGGTGAACGGCGCACTTGAAACGGTGTGGAGGCTCCCGTTCTCCTCATCCGTGACCAAGAGGACGAGAGATTGCCCTAGGGGGCGGAGACGTCAGTCGAGCATCTATGGACAGGATACTGCAGTTCCGTACCAAGTGTGGCATTGACTATCCAGGTGAAGCTGGTGTCGGTAGTGACATCAGTACCAGAGATGGGCAGCGGCTGGATAGGGTTGATTTGAACGCTGATGAACGATCGTGGTTAACGTGAGGAATCTCGGGCAACACACGTGCTTACGCCTGAGAACAAAGAAGGAAAAAGTCAATCAGGACCCTTGGGACGATCCAGGAAGTGACTTACCATAACGTAGGGGGCTGCAAATCCAAATATCAAATACGTAAGGAATCCGCACAACGAGGGAACAAGGAGACGCACGGATTCCTCCAGACCAAGTGATCAGCAGGGGCTCGCACTGTGCTGCGGACGGATTTAGCGGTGCCAGAAGCGAGACGAAATATGAACGTACCTGCACTGACTCTGCGCAGAAAGCGTTAAGTACAGGAGCAAGGGAATGAGAGAGGAGGACGGCGCACGGGGTGTTGATTACCAGCGGCGCATGGGGCGCGACGGCGGCGCTGGCACCGAGAACTGCTGCAAGGAGGAGGAAGAAAGACTGCATGTCTGAGGGGCAGATGAGGAGGGATGCTTCCCCGCATTATGGTATTTATACAAACCACCATCGGTGACTTGAAATTGAAGGCGGAGTCGGTGTTGCGTTGGCACCCGCTTATGAAATGTTCGCTGAATTTTGCTGCATTCAAATGCCATAATTACTGCCTACACTCGCAGCGGACGGAAGAAGCAGTAATATTGTAGAGCGACCCGCGGAGCGCTCGTTCAGATCACTCGAGGACTTGCTGTATTGAACGATGAGTCAACCGGGTGAATCAACTCGACTATCATCACATTTTAAATTTGACGCCGACACCGGGAATAAAAATGCATTCAGTCAGGAATCTGGACCATACATGCTGCGAGAGAAGCATGAATATTCGGTACCGCTGTAGCCGACGCCCGGGAGTATCAGCGATTTGGGAGCACTGCATACAAAAGAACGGCGTGTTCAGACCGAGGCGAAGAACATCTCAATTGACGCATGTTTCTCAAAATCACCGTCGTTTTCCCGTCGCTTAAACCCTCATGTAAATTCCCACCACACAACATGTGCTGCGAGTTCAACGTTAAATACTGCTAAATAAGAGGGTCTGGAGTTGTCACAGGATTCCTCGATATCTACCCCGCTTTACTGTATGCACGATTCCTAGAGCCCTTAGTGCTGTGGATGCGGATGAAGGTGGAGTCGCGGCGCAAGTAATTCGAGAATGTTGGGCTGAGGTGCGGGCTCTGCTCGCCGCGGTGCAGGCTCGGCTCCGAGTCACAGAAAGCGCGACGTGAGTTTCTCAAATTGTTGCTGGGACTTGGGGGGAGGGCCGATGCTGCGCACGGCATGACTTGTACTTCAGGATTTATACTCTGTATTCTTCTTACTGACTTGCACCGCAATACTCCCGATCAAATAATGCACGGTTTCCCAGTGCTTTCCCGAGCACAGAGCTGCAAAGAAGCGAAAATAAATTATGCAATACGTGTCTGATATTTATATATACACAGTATATCTCAAATGTGTTCATAGAAGTGACCCGGTGGCAATTGTGCCGCCGTTAAAGCCGACCATCAAAAGCTCGGGATTTTCCGAAGTCTTGCGTACGTGTAGTGTGCACCGCCACGACCCAGAGTTGAACACTTTGAAATGTATTGTGAAATTCTGTGTCCAAGAACTGACTCAAATGTTGTACTAAATGTATGGAGTGGAAGCTCTGAAACACTCAAATACTTTACTGGAGATGTTGTTGAATGGTGGGTACTACGAGCTCGAATACAAAAAATATGCAATACTCACCCTACAAATAGGGCAGCGTCGTGAGCAAGCAATATTGGAAGGATCAATATGTGTCGGATGTTTATGTATAAACAAGACAACTTAAACAGAGTACTAGATGTCATCAACCAGGTGTGATCCGGTGGAGATTAAGAAACAAAGATGAAGTACATATATCGGCTGGCCCGTGACTTATTGCATGAACTATGATGTCATCATTTAGGCGATCACGGTCGAAAGTACAAACCTAATGCCTCGATCAAAAGGAATAAGATAAACACGTTAGAATATCGTTTGAACAATGTAACCTTTTGTTTCAAGTGATGTCCGGTTCAAAATGATGGCAAAAGAATACCGATAACATATAATTCCGCCGTTGAAGCCGACCATCTGATGTGTTTGGGATATTCCGAAGTCTTGCGTATACCTCGCATGCACTGCCATGACGTGGAGTTGCATTTTCATCTACACCTTAATCGTTCGGATATCTGGATTTGCCACCGAGCATGACAGCACCTTTGAAAGGTACACAAGCACGTAGCGATTAAGGTGCGCCACAGAACGCTGAAACGTCGAACCTGGACAGACACGGGTAGATTGAGGTACATTACTCAATATCAACTACAACTTTGTTGTTGTCAGACTTTGTGTGAATATTGAAATATCCCAACAGGCCCAAGACAGACGAGGCACACATCATCAGCGTAAGGCCCTCGTAGATCACCGGTTTTGGGCGGATTTCCTCGTCGCCATTGGAAACCGATTAATAACGCGTATTTACTTAACAGCAATACAACTCAAAAAGCAGTTCCAAATTTATTAAGAAAGCTCTGCACCTCTCAAATATAAAAACATAATACAAAAGCCGTGACTGAATGGTAGATTCCAGGAGCTCGAATATTTATTTTTAAAAAAGCATCACAAACCCTACAGAGGAGACATGATGCTCAACACAAAGCTACATAAAGCAATACAACATGGATTGGTGTGTGTACAATATTGGCGGCTACTAAAAGGAGTGACACGGCAAAGGGTGGGAATCGAAGAAAGCAAAATTATAAATAGACTAGCCGGATTCGAACCGACATCATCTTGGGGGATGATGTAATCGCTAAATCTATTAGATTAGGCTCTTAAAAGGACTACAAAAATCTAATGGACACCGCCACTATTTCATTACATCCTCAGGACGCACTGATAAATGTATCACCAACTCAATAATCTGGTGAAGAAGAGGGATTTTCCCGGCTTGTAGGTTCTGGAAATGGGTCGGTGATCCGAGTAGCGCTAGAGCGAATATTGGGAATGGAATATTGGATGAGGTCCCGAGCCGTAGTGTAAGAAAATGACGAAAAGTTAGAGTAAAATTGTGCGAAAATGTCGTGTGAATAGAGCGAGGTCGTGCGATGCAAATTCGGGGGTACTGGTGGCTGAACTGCCCACTGGCGACTTTACGGGAGTAAGGGGCGAGGAGCTACGGCGCTACCTCTAGGCGCTTGGCCTTGCACTGGTTGCGATGTCGTAGTACGGGTGTAAGATTGGATCCTCAGGCCATATTTACGATACAAACAGATGCTGTAATGTAAAATAGGGGCACGGTACTGTAAAAACGAAACCAACGTGCAGATAGATTTCCACACATCGGCCATACGACCCCTCCACACTGGTCCCAATTGATGAAAAGAACAAGTACATAAAGTACTCGTAACCTGAATAGTCAATTGAACTTGCTGCGGTTGATCCCAAGCACTGTGTACAGGCCATAAAGAGACCCACACAGCTGTCGGGTCTATTTATTTGAAAGAAAATATTTCCGAACAACTGATTCAGAGTAGGGCTCCAACCCGTGCCCGTCGTCAATGGGTCGATGGACGGGAACAGCCGGGTCAGCACCCGTCCGTTTGGAACTTGGAGCCTTCCTCTGCTGGGATGGGTCCGCCCCGTTGACGGGTACCCGTACCCGTCCCATTTGATGGGTTTGACGGGTCCTTCTCAGCATCTTCCGGTGTTCCTGCCAAGCAGCCTGTGCTGAGCAATGTATCCTGCCTACCATCACTTTATCAACTGATCTATCGACATGTGCAGTTCGGCATGATGATCAGCCTTAGATCAGACCATATCGACGCACCAGTGCGTGGGGACCAGCAATTGGCAGGCCATCAATGTCCACTTGTACATGTTTGGTCCCACGCCTACGCCTGTCAAACGAGCGGCAAAACGACTTGGCAGCAATTTCAAGTGGCCACAACACCCAGAATACAAAACTTAAGAAGCCAAAAGGTTAGTTGTATACTATACAGTGTGTATGCCAATTGTACAGATGTTCTACAATTATTTGACGCCATAAATTCCTATTTTGAATGTTCGTATCCCATCTCCTCATCCTTCCTGTCCGACTCAGCTTTTCTCGACTCTTCCACTACATCTGGACGCGACGGACCCCTCTGCGGGAACTCTCCAGATGCTACACGTGCATTCCAACGCTCCAATGCAGCTATGAGGACCGCTGCCTTCTCCTTTTTCTTCAACTTTGAAACAGCCGGAATTTCGGACTTTCCATCGACCAAGACCTCTCAACTCCGATACCACTTCAACTGAAGATCCATGTCAACCACCTTAGCTACACGAAGGCTCTCCTCTTCTCGGAAGCGCTCCGCATCAAAAATAACGGGGCACTTGTCAATCTCGGCTTGTTCCTTGGCTCGCTTCTTGTTGCGCTTGTCTTTCCCGACACGGTGCTCGATGACGGTCCGGACATCGGCGGCGGCTTGCTCGAGGCAAGGATTTTTCTCCCTGTGCTCTCCATCAATGGTTCTAGCTGCCGCACATACATGCGCCAGAGTAGCGGGACTGCAGATTTTGCGCTGCATACGCCTGGGTATTGTTCCGCTTGTACATCAATTTCCTGTTGATGAACTCAAGGCCGGCTCGAGGTGCTCGACATTTGGCCACACATGCATCGGCTCCCAGCGTCCCCTCGTTCATGTCGTTGGTGGAAAGCATAGCAGCACTGTCCTGTTCTCCCGCAGACAAAGAAGCAATGCGGCCCTTGGAGGTGAATTCAGCAGTAAAGCGAATCCAGGTCTCGAGTGCGTCATCTAAAAATGCAACGAGCGCTCCCCGCAGGTGTGGAAGTCTGCATTCCATGGCAAGGATCGCATAAATCACCTCGGGGTGCTCCCACCGCTCTTCGGGCCCACACAAAAGATCTGGGGAAGAAATGAGGAGTCCCGAATGGGCGAGAAGCTTGGAGTGTAGAGGGTCGAATGTAAGGATATTTGTTGGTGCTTTCCAGGCGCAACACATGTACGGATACGTGATAGCTTGCCCGTAGAGTGCAAGGACAGCAAGTTCAATGAGTGTATAGGGATCGCAGATATTACTCTCTATATGGTTAAAATTCCTGGTCGAGCATCACTCATTATTTGTAGGAGCCATGGGAACCAGAACATTTCGAAGACGAGATACTATCAGCCTTCGTCGCGCAAGTTTACACACTGATACAATTTGAACCTTGATGTTTGTGAAGGCGAGATTACAGGTTGCATGTGTGGAGCTCAACAAGGACAGGGTAATCTGTATTGGTTAGTAGCAGCAACACAGTATGCAGTACCCATTGTTCTTTGGTTCAAGATCCCGAAGTCTTAGTCCTGTGAAAGTTTGAGCACCCGTCGAAACAGCCATTACGGCCGGGACGGGTTGGACCCGTCCGTTTTGGTCTCTCACACATGGTAGAAACGGACGGGTCGACCCGTCCCGTGGTGCCCAACAGCCGTCATTTGCGACGGCTGTCCCGTTTGACGGACGGGTTGGAGCCCTAATTCAGAGTGCTAACGTCTGTCCAAAGATTGAGCCCAGAGAAACACACAATCTATTTATGACCTGAACGCAATGAAGTAAATATTCACTATTCCGAACAACTAACCCAGTGGGCCAAAGGCTGTCCAAGGATTGAACGCAGAGCAGCACAGAACTCGATTCCCGGGAATGTGAAAAGCCCTGAAGTGCAGTTTCGCAAGCGTTGGAGAGATGGACGTGAATATTCGGTGAGGAAAGGAAAGTATCACTTCACTCTCTTTATAAAATTAAGCACCTCTGTCCGTCCGAAGCCGTATCTCCATTCGTAAAGCTCTCTTGCACGTTTGCGGTCAGCTGACAGGCGTCGCTTATTTATAAAGTGGGAGCCGGTGCGAAGTGCCGGTGAGCGCTTGTGTCACATAAAAAAAGCCGTGGTGTCTTCAATGCCTACCCACAATTCCCGAAATGCAGATCGAGAGGCCGTGAGAATATATTTCTTGGGGTGGAATCAGACCTCAGACTCCCGGATGTGGCTGTGCTCTAGCATCTTCCGAACCAGTGGCTGTGCTTTGTGCCCTCAAACATCATAACATCATGTCTACCCTCCAGAATCTTTTCACCATTTATTGTGGACTTTTTTCATCTCAGAAGGGTTCGAAGTGCAGCCACTGGTTCGGATGATGCTAGAGCACAGCCACATCCGGGAGTCTGAGGTCTGATTCCACCCCAAGAAATATAGGGATGCAAGTATCAAACTTGTGTGGGGTGAAAAGTGGATTGAATGATGAACGAGCGAGGTCTGAGGGATTTAAATATGGTGAGCAGAATAATCATGTTTCGGAAATGCATTGGGGCGCTACCAAACTTGGTTTAGTTTGGAATGGCCCGGCGAACTTGCTGATGGATATGGACCTTTTTCGAATTATTCCAGTCTTGTAGAACCATTGGAGCGTTACGAAGACCTTTTTTGGTTAGCCACTCGTCATCTTCGGGACCGAATCCCTTCCAACGTACTTTGAACTGTTGGATTCTACGGCTCTTCACCTTCCTCCATCGCTCAGCCAAAATGAATTCGACGTCTACTTCGGGCTTGGTGTCAAAGTCGTCACGGTTTAAGGATTTTGTAGGGCGGTCTCCTAGTTCAGTCGGCGATGAATGATAAGTCTCCAGATGCGCGATATTCAAAATGGGGTGGATACCGTAGGAAACGGGGAGACGAAGTTGATAAGTCACCGGGCTGATTTTGCGAATGATTTCGTATGGCACATATACTGTGCAAAAAGTATTTTTGCATCTTCGTAATATTGTACCAAAAAAATGATAACTTCAAGATTTCAGATGCATCTTCAAATGTGCACCAGATTTGAGCAGCAACTTCCTTGGCAGCAACTTCGGCGAAGTGCAACTTTGAAGTAGTACAACTTGGCGGACATAACTCTCCCATGCATCACAGGTTGGAGAATTGGAGGGTGCAACTTCAAATGACAAAGATTTTATCAAGGACAACTTCAGCAAATGACAACTTCAAATGTGCACAACTATGAGGAGCTTAGCTGACATCTTGTATCTTTGATATGATGAACTTTCGTGACTTCCATCGTGTGAAACCTGCGGGGAATCACCGGGAATGGGTTGTTGGTGCCCGTGACTATCGGTTTGAACCACCTTTTGTCTAAGGTAGACCACTTCCCTAAGTACATTAATCAAGACATTTATCCCAAACAGTGCAAAGGCTCGAGATGGACACCCGTGATATCATAAAGGGACATCAGCCATTCTTTACGACTACTTGTTGTCCCAAAGGTAAATCCAGCTCTTTCCCTTGGGCTGGAGCACTGACCAGGAAATTGATTACCTAGAGTTCAACATAGATAGCCCAACAATTAAATGAATTCATTGTTGTATCAAAGTAGGGCTGCACGACGGGCACAACTGTCTTTTTGGCAGGTGTACAACAGATATCCCCCCCCTAGATCACAGACACTTAAGCAAGATTGATGCATATCATTTGATTGAATGATTCTGTGCTCAAGCTGAGTAGATAGATTGTTAGCAATTTAGCTTTTACGTCGGTCTCGAATTTAATTTCAAGGAAATCCACCAGGTACTGAGGGAATGGCATCGTTTTCTCAGAGAGAGTCATGTGTCCGAGTTCTAGGTATTGTGTCACATCCTGATTGCCAGCCACGTATATACACGCACTGTGGTCGGGTGCTTCCAAACCTCACAGGGTGACAGATACCAATAGAAAATATTGTATGCATGAAGAGCAACTCAAAGCAGTCGACAGGCAGTAGGAATTTCCTTGCCATTGTTTACAGCCTTTTGCGGAACTTAGGGCGCAGGCTGTTTTTTTTTTTTTTCAATGAGTTTTGCGTCGGATGGCTCTCCTGATTCTCAATCGTTTTCCCTGAAAATATGCTCATTATGTTGGCATTGGAAGTCCGGAGGGCATAGCCTCATCGGATTTTCTGATGGCCAATCAAATTGCTTGATTTGGAAAATATCCACGTCTTTGAGTAGGATAGCTGTAACATTAGCTATTATTGTTCAATTAGGCTAATAATTTGATACAATGGACTCACAGGTGTACCAGAGGGCACAAAATACCGGTATTTTCAATACGGCCCATACATCAGATGCAGTCCATATTACAACCACACTAAATTCCCTTTTCAAATTCTTGAGCCAAATACAAGTCATACAAAAAATGCCGGTATTTGGTGCCCTCTGGTACACCTGTGAGTCCATTGTATCAAATTATTAGCCCAATTGAACAATGATAGCTAATTTTACAGCTATCCTACTCAAAGACGTGGATATTTTCCAAATCAAGCAATTTGATTGGCCATCAGAAAATCCGAAGAATCCATGCCCTCCGGACTTCCAATGCCAACATAATGAGCATATTTTCAGGGAAAACGATTGAGAATTGATCCCAGGAGAGCCATCCGACGCAAAACTCATTGAAAAAAAAAAACAGCCTGCGCCCTAAGTTCCGCAAAAGGCTGTAACACGGCTGCACAATCAATTTGGCAGGCAGGGCATGATCCTTCGGTTCATTCCGAAGGCTACGCTAGAATGATTACGTAAAGCCATCAACAACCTTCACTGGCTTTACATAATCCACCTGGACAAAATTCAAGCATCTCGGAGGTAATAGTTAGATGCAAGTGAGGGGGTGGAGTGGAAGGAGATACAATGAGAAAAGACCACCACTCAAGCATGATGCTTGAATGACCGGTCAGTCAATATGTTATCCCGGTTAGGTGGAGCTCCAAAATTTGTGTTGTTGTGCCCCACATACATCCCCCATTTTTATGATTCCATTTCGCTGATTTTTTGTCCACCTACCCTACCCTTGCCTTCAACCCACCTGCTAACTATGAGCCCGAGCATTCCATTTTGAAAGGTGCAAACACCATCATCTTGAACTTCCAAATGACCTTCTGCCTGTCAGCTAGAGCTCTGGGAAACCTCCAAAACTGTTTTGTATAGAAATACCTGCCACCAAGTTCTCAGCTCAAGCACCACATTATGGCTTTGGAGTGCTACCTTACCTTTGGATTGTTCCCATCACGCATTGTGCAGTGACTAAGTAGTTCCTAGGTCTGTGGAACTATTTATTAAACACAGCTACCCGGAAGTATGAAGCAAAGGTACTTGTCCAGTGGCAAATACCAACTCAAAGGCAGATGAAAGGGAGCCTCAGTGAGAACATCAGTTACTTAATGGAAAGGTTGTGCCAGAAAGCTGACTAAGCTGCTGCCCTCGAGGGCAGTCACGTGCCCAACCCTCTCCTGCTGTTCCGGGGATGTTTCATATATATGTAAGGGCAACCTTAAGCTCGGCGCGGGGCGCGGAAACTAGTGGGGGAATCCGAAGTATAAATATGGGTACTATAATACCGGAGTGGGAATACTATACACCTAGCGGGGGAATCCGAAGAGAAGAAAGGATGAGGATTCCCATGCTAGGTGAAACCTTATATACAAATTAGTAACCACCCAGTAGCATGTGCCTGGAGGTATCTACAATGATCACGGGCCTGGTCGCATAGCACGTGCCAACGAGAACAGGCAGGCGGAAGGTCGGGGGCATTAGCCTGAGGGATAGCTGGAGCAGAGGCTGGAACGGAACCAGAGAAATAGCCGGAACGGATGGAAAGGGCGGAAAGGCGCACAGAGCGGGGGTTCCCCTGACATCACCCCCCCTTGGAATACGGTGTGCCGACGTACCAAGCTGATGGTCCAATCGCGCCTCTGGAAGGACAGCGAGTTGAAGGCGGCTGAGGCAATCCGCCAGGGGGCGTTGGGGTAGCAGCGGTAGTAGGTGTCAGTGGCATCTTTGGCAAAGATGTCAGAGTGCTTTACCACTTATCGTGCTCTGGACCGTAACCCTTCCAATGCACCACGTACCAGAGGCTGCCATATCAGACTCGTGCTTCAAGGATCTCATCAACCTCCCAACTTTCATCTCCGTCTGGCTGGAGGACGGGTGGTGGCTCATCATGCCAGGGGCATCCAGAGAATGGGTCTGGCTTTGCAAGCTCGAATTTCACAACTGGGAAGACCAGGTGGAGCTGGGAGTAATGCGACGGAAGCTCGAGCTTGTGCGCACTGTTGCCCACAACCTTCACGACTTTGAAGGGTACAAGCCGTTTGTCCGAGAACTTGGGCGACAGACGCGTTTTTTCGATGTCGGAGGCATCCACCCAGACCTGGTCGCCTACCTTGATCTCCGGCGCTCTTAGTACAGCTTAAACTCGTCCTTGCCTTTAACAAGGGCGGCTTTGGCTTCGGAGACTCCAGCAGCGATCCGGTCGTGGAACTTGTTGACGGACTCATCGGCGGAGCACCTACCGTTCGGCTCAAAACCCATCCGAGGAAGGCGGCCGGTGTCCATCATGAATGGTACCTGCTGCGTCGAGGAGTGGATGTGGTTGTTGTAGGCGAACTTGGCTGCCAGCAGGAGCTCATCCCAGTCATCCTGTTTGTAGCTCGTGAAGATATGGACAAACTGTTCGAGCTCCTGGTTGACGTGTTCGGTCTGACTGTTGGTCTGCGGATGGTAAGCGGTGGAGGTAGCGGGTTCAATACCGATGAGGCGCCACAGTTCACCGAGGACGTCGACCACAACCATGACCGCGTCGAACCTGTGGGCCTCTAGAAGCTCGACAATGAAGTCCACCGAGATGGTGTCCCAGTGCTCATCCGGAATCTTGGTCGGATGAAGCCCACCGTGGGGAAGTCACCGGAGCGCCTTTGTTCGGTTGCATGCGGCGCAGGTTCCGACGTACTGGCCGACGTGTCCTGAACCCAAGGCAAGATTATTTCCATGTTGTGTTAAAAGTGCGACTTCAACATTTCACCACTGCAGCAGGTGAAGCATTTTTATACCGTTCCATTCCACATGGAACACCATTCTAATCGCTGTCTTCCCCTTCTTCAAGATATCATGCACATCGCCGCCCACCCCACCGAGTTAAACTCTTCGTTTCAATTCCAAGGCAAAGCCGCATTTTACACCGCATTTTACCTCGAAGAACTCCAGCACGCGCTGGAGTTTTCATAACCTGTAAGTTTCCCACATCAGCTCTGCCCCGCTACGATCGCTGACGATTAGCTCGTATTTTCTTGCAGAGACCCCCTGAATATGGGGTTTGTTTAAAACCGGGAACTTCAATTAAGCACTCGACTTTTTCTCAACATCGCTCTGCTGGAAAGACCTATTTGTGTTTTCAAATTGTCGTAACCGTTCAGTAGATACAAGTTTGCCATTCCATTTTCAATGCGCTCCTTCATTGGTGTTGGAATCGGAAGTGGGACAACGTGTCAGCCCACCAGAGCCACGTATGAGTAGGACGTGGAGGACACGTGTAACTGACGCATTGACACGTCTCAACTACATGTTCAACACACAACCACATTGTTCTCGTATTTCCTGTACAAATATTCATTGTTCTATGGGAAGGTATAAATACTGGACTGTATCTTGGTTGGAATATACCGATTTTCCCCTCCAATTTACTACAGTTTGAGCCTCACCTGCAGACTTACCCGAGCCACAATCGGAACTACGGCGTAAATTTGTTTTCGCCCATGGGGCACCCAAACGAAGTGAAATCGCCCTCGATCAATCGACTAACCAAACTCCCAGGAAAATCCCTGGAAGTAAAAGATAATTTTGCCGGTGTGCCGAGGCTGAATGCAACCAGGTCGGAGTCCGACAATACCGAAACGGTTAGCTGCACACATGACACGCATTTATTTGTGTTGCACGCCTCGCTTACAGGCTGTCTTAACATTTCGTTCAAGGATATCACACTGGTCTTCGCCACGTTGAGAAACAGGCGTTGGGAAGTTGAACATTTGCGGGTGATATGCTCTGAGAAGCCATTAGCGGGCAGTCCTGCACTTGTCCATGGGATATTGAGCAGATCCTTCCCACCCAGGCCCCCCGTCGGAATGGTGTGTTGAATTCGGACAAAATATGTGATTGGGCACATCTGAGAAGTAGGAATGCCGCTCTCAGGCTGAGCGATGAACATAAGGATCAGATCTTGAATCCGCATCGGTGGCGGCACACTTGCTTCGCATCGCCAGGGGAAGAGAGGTAAAGGAAACCCGCAAACCATGAACAAAAGCTGAGCGCTTGATCGGCGCTAAACACGAAAGGGCTATTACAACGATCAGCGATGACACAATCGGCAACAGCCGGCATCTTTCCACAGCTCACCGCTCCACTCTTTGGCATGCTGGCAGCGGCGGCGGCCGCCTCACCATTTTGCCACCGTGTTGGCTCCATGCCACAGGGTATTTTTTATCATTGAGTTTAAACATCCTGCCCCGAAACATCCAAGTTGCAACTGTTCATCCCGAAGTTGCATTTTGATCGGGCGAAACCTGCGGCTTTCAGCAGCTCAAAGATTTCAAGTTGCAACTGCTCAAAGTCGCAATTCTGTGAAGTTGCTACTCGGCGAAGTGGTAGCCGTCTCAACTTGCTTCTACAGGTAGAGCAGGGGATGGTAAGTTGTATCAATCCGAAGTTGCAGTTGAATCACATTGTCGGACTTTTGCGGCTAATTTACCAAGTTGCATCTTGGTTCGGTGAGCAAGGATGTAAAAACTTTTTGCACACTATACGTGCCATAATTTCGAATGGACCGTCATACTTCATGAGGAGCTTCTTGCCGCGACCTTTCTCTTCTCGCAAAAGATTGAGTGAATGGGGATTGAGTACTACGAGATCCCCCTCGTCGAATTCTGTCATGAGTCTGCCGTCATTATAAGCTCTCTTTTGAAAGACCTGGGACAAAAGTAATGCTTCCTTTGCGCGGTTGCGGTTAGCTTCAAACTCCTCAATCATATTCTGTGCCTTCTCATTAATTACCAATGTACTCCCCCCCGAAAGGTCGGCTTCTGATGGACGGTTAATGGCATCCGAAGACGAGATTAAGGAACTACCAGTGATTGGGTGATAACCGCGTAAAAGGTACGATGGGGAGAAACCTGTGCTCGTGTGTGGAGTCGAGTTGTAAGCGAGTGCGAAGCCGTCCAGGAAATTGGACCAGTCATCTCTGGAGGGACCAACATAAGCTCGGAGGGCAATTTCGAGTGTTTGGTTAAGATTCTCTGTCTGTCCATCTGCCTGTGGGTGGTAAGCGGTCGTGAGCACTCTCTTCATACCCATGAGACGGCAGATTTCAGCCCAGAAGTCATTGCACCAGCGAGTATCGCGATCGGTGATTACCTGTTTGGGGATACCAAAGTGCGTGATGATGTGTTTAAAGAACAGATGCGCGGTCTCGAGTTCAGAGATGTTGGTTTGGCATGGAATGAAGATGCTATACTTGGTCAATTTGTCAATGATTACGAGGATATTATTATACCCGGATGAATTGGGTAGCTCGGGAATGAAGTCCATCGAGACTACTTCGAAGGGCTGTGTCGGGATGGGAATTGGTTGCAAAAGGCCTGTCAGTGCATGTCGGCGAGGCTTGCTCTTCTGGCAAATGTCGCAAGTTGAGGTATACTGTTTTAGTTGACGCGACATTCGGGGCTAGTGCTGGCCAAAAATACGATACGCCAAAATTATTTTTGAATATATCCAGATACATATGGATACGATACGGCCTTAAGCCCTCGGACTGGATATGAATATGGGTGAATATGGATACAATAAAATATGGATACGATACAATATGGCACTCAGTATATCCCACCTCAGGCTACCCTTTTTGGGAACCCTTAGGGTCAATTCTTTTCCTAGCGGTACCTAATTTCATGGTCTTCCCACTGCTGGTGGGGCAGCCCACATTTTGGGTGGGGCAGCCCACTTTTTGCAAAAAGTGGATGTGGGCTTCCCCACACTTCTTTCCAGTGGGGAGCCCCACCCGCCGCAGGTGGAACTGAAAAATTTGTGGGGTGCCCCACTGCCCCACTTTTGAGTAGGACCCCTGATACCAGTCCCACTGAAAAAAAGTTTTTTAGGCTCATTTCTGGGCCATTTTGCGCTGTCTGTGGTGATCCTGAAAGCTGCTTTTTGAGGCTATTATTCTAGCCAGAAATCATGTATGCACCCGCACCCATTCCACATGCCCAAATGGGCCCCCTTTTATTTGCTGTGCTTGCACCCACACCCTGCCAACCACCCCCTCACTCCCCCTTTTATTCTCTACACTTACACCCACTCTCCACACTGCCACCCACCTGCCCGCATCCATTCCACATGCCTGCCACCTACACCCACTTGCACATTGCAAAACACTTACTCAGATTACAATACACATTTAAACTGTGGCTACTCCACTTCTCCTGTGGGCTCCCCTACTTTCTTTTTTCTTATGGAGGGGCACCCCACCTACTGTTGTGGGCTACCCCACTTTTCCTGTGGGCCACCCCATTGTCCCATTTCTTATGGTGGGCCACCCCACCTACTGTGTATACAGTGGTGGGCTGCCCCCATACTGGTGGGGAGCCCCACCTTACTTATTCCTACTGGGGGGCTGCCCCTCTCCTATGGTGGGCAGCCCCACCATTAGTGAGCACCCCACCTTTTGCCAAAAAAGGAAATTTCCTACATCAACTCTGCCCTGGCTCATAATTGAACTGTTTTGGATAATCTAACTATATTGGGGTGCTATTCTAAGTCCTTGGAAGGTGACCAGGCAAAATTAGAGGCTATTATAGTGCATTAATAGGTGAGACTAGCAAACCTTCCCTTTTTGGACACTACCACCTTTCACCCAAAAAGGGAATTTCCTACATCAGTCCTTCACTGGCTCATCATTCAACTGTTTTGGATCATTTAACTGTATAGGAATGTTATTCCAAGTTCCTGGAAGGTGACTGGCCAAATTAGAGCCCAGTATAGTACAATAATAGCGAGCCTTCCCTTTTTGGACACTAACTCTTTTGGCCCAAAAAGGAAATTTCTTACATCCACCCTTCCCTGGCTCATAATTCAACTGTTTGGGATGATCTAACTATATATATATGTTATTCTAGATTCATTGAAGCTGACTGGCCAAATTAGATGATAATATGGTGAAAATTGCGAATTTGATGGATTGTGTTCCTGGCTATAATGCCTTGGGTAAAGATAATAGTTCCTGACTGTATTCCCCTTCAAATGGCTATAGGAACACCCTGTAAGTAATGGATTATGTTATATCATCAATGTGAGCATATATTTCCCTTTTGGGACACTAACACCCATCACCCAAAAAGGAAATTCTTGACATCAGTGCTTTACTAGCTCATAATTCGACTGTTTTGGATGATCTAACCATATAAGGATGTTGTTCCAAGTTCATTGAAGTTGACTGGGTCAAATTAGAGCCTATTATAGTTTAATAATATGGTGAAAATAGCGAATTTGATGAATTATGTTCCTGGCCATAATATCTTGGTGATCCACCAAGGGAAAGGACTCCTGGCTGTATTCCATTACTCTTAGAGGTTGAAAGGACACTCTGCAGGTGATATATCATATTCTGATGATGCAAAACATCGCAATTTGGCCACACAAGTAAGTTGCAGGCTCACTCATTCTGGGCATCCCCATGATGTGGGATACCCCAGAGCACATCCTTTGAGCTTGTCTCATGTATATATATTCGGAAAGCAGACAGTTCTCACTCAGCACACCCCATACCCCATGATTTGAGGTGATCATATGTTATATTGTTGTTCACTCTATTCAGCATGCTACAGGGTCATAGAGACCCTTCTCAAGGCTCCTAGTAGATATTCCAGGCTGTATAAAGAGTTTCCATGCAAAAATCAGGTCACTAGAAGATCTTAAACTCGAAATATGCCAAATGACACTTTTTGGTTATTTTGTGAATAGGGCACCCAGGAGACCATTGAGTGTGAAACAAACACCAGGAATAGAAAGGTACAATGTAAATGACCCAGATTGAGCTTTATTTGAACTGTTTTGGTCAGGTTTTGGATGAATGCTAGTTCTGAGGATTTGGGTTTGAGAACAACTTTGGTTGCATATACTGACTATGGTCCAAAACACCATCTGGCCAAAACTTGAACGAAACACTTCAAATAAAGCTCAATCTGAGTCATTCACACTCTCTCTTCCCATTTTCAGTGTCTATTTCGCACTCAATGGTCTCCTTAGTGGCCTATTCACAAAATAACCCAGAAATGTCATCTGACATATTTCGAGTTTATAATCACATAATAACCTAATTTTGGGTTGGGAACTCTTCATATGGTCTGAAATACATGTTTGAAGCACCCAGAAGGATCCCTATGACTCTGTGGTATGCTGAATGGGGTGAACAACACTATAACACATGATCACCTCAAATTATGGGGTCTGGGGTGACCTTGGTGTCATCTGTCCATCTTTCCGAGATATATACATTGGCTAAGTCCAAAACATATGTTTTGGAATATCCCACATCATGGGAAGGCCTAGATTAGGGTGAAGATGGAATTTCCTTGTATAGCCAAAATGCGATCTTTTTAATGATCCTCACATATTCTATTGCTTGCAGGTATTCCCATAGCCCAGGGGAGCAAGGCAATACAGTTAGGAGGTATCTATGTTGCTATACCCCCAAGATATTATGGCCAGGAACACAATTTATCAAATTCGCTATTTTCATCCTATCATTGCACTGTGATGGGCTCCACTGTGTTCCAGTCAGCTTCAAAGAGCTCAGGAAAGTGGTCATATACAGTTAAATCATCGAAAACGGTTGAATTATGAGCCAGGGAGGGGCTGATGTAGAGAATTTCCTTTTTGGGCGAAAGGTGTTAGTGTCCAAAAAGGGAAAGTTCGATATTTTCACCCTATTATTGCACTGTAATGGGTTGCAACTTCAGCCAGTGACCTTCAAGGCCTAGGGAAACAAAGTAGTACACTCAGCAGGTATTTATATTGCTGTATCCCCAAGATATTATGGCCAGGAACATAATTCATCAAATTCGCTATTTTCACCATATTATTAAACTATAATAGGCTCTAATTTGACCCAGTCAGCTTCAATGAACTTGGAACAACATCCTTATATGGTTAGATCATCCAAAACAGTCGAATTATGAGCTAGTAAAGCACTGATGTCAAGAATTTCCTTTTTGGGTGATGGGTGTTAGTGTCCCAAAAGGGAAATATATGCTCACATTGATGATATAACATAATCCATTACTTACAGGGTGTTCCTATAGCCATTTGAAGGGGAATACAGTCAGGAACTATTATCTTTACCCAAGGCATTATATCCAGGAACACAATCCATCAAATTCGCAATTTTCACCATATTATCATCTAATTTGGCCAGTCAGCTTCAATGAATCTAGAATAACATATATATATAGTTAGATCATCCCAAACAGTTGAATTATGAGCCAGGGAAGGGTGGATGTAAGAAATTTCCTTTTTGGGCCAAAAGAGTTAGTGTCCAAAAAGGGAAGGCTCGCTATTATTGTACTATACTGGGCTCTAATTTGGCCAGTCACCTTCCAGGAACTTGGAATAACATTCCTATACAGTTAAATGATCCAAAACAGTTGAATGATGAGCCAGTGAAGGACTGATGTAGGAAATTCCCTTTTTGGGTGAAAGGTGGTAGTGTCCAAAAAGGGAAGGTTTGCTAGTCTCACCTATTAATGCACTATAATAGCCTCTAATTTTGCCTGGTCACCTTCCAAGGACTTAGAATAGCACCCCAATATAGTTAGATTATCCAAAACAGTTCAATTATGAGCCAGGGCAGAGTTGATGTAGGAAATTTCCTTTTTTGGCAAAAGGTGGGGTGCTCACTAATGGTGGGGCTGCCCACCATAGGAGAGGGGCAGCCCCCCAGTAGGAATAAGTAAGGTGGGGCTCCCCACCAGTATGGGGGCAGCCCACCACTGTATACACAATATGCGAGGGGCGGGAAGCGTGGGGCACCAGGCAGGGAGGAAGCGGTGTATGTAGCGCAACCCTGTAGTAGTCGTATATAATTGCAATATATTTCATGAACATTTTGTATGGCTTCCCCCATTTCAATGTGTGAATGTACCGTATCCTCAACCCTTCCTTTCACACGGATTCGTTGTGAAAGGCACCACTAAACATGATGAATGCACACCATGGAAAGTTACAAAAAGTACTTGCCTTTCATAGTTGCTAATCTGGATGAATTCCACTCAGTTTCACGGTGTTTGGCGATGAAATTCATGGAGAAAGCGCCTGAAAAACTGTGGTGAAAGTCATACAGTTTGCCGGCCTCAGTGTAAAGGTCCAGCATAAGCTATTACCCACTGCCTTGGCACCTCAAGACCCTCGAGATATCTCTCAAGACAAGCAACATGTGCAAGACTTTTCGAGCACCTCAGGCTACCCTTGTTGGGAACCCTTAGGGTCAATTCTTTTCCTAGAGTTAAATGACCCTAGTGGTACCTAATTTCACGGTCTTTCCCACTGCCAGTGGGGCAGCCCACATTTTGGGTGGGGCAGCCCACTTTTTGCAAAAAGTGGATGTGGGCTTCCCCACACTTCTTTCCAGTGGGGAGCCCCACCCGCCGCAGGTGGAACCGAAAAATTTGTGGGGTGCCCCACTGCCCCACTTTTGAGTAGGACCCCTGATACCATTCCCACTGAAAAAAAGTTTTTTAGGCTCATTTCTGGGCCATTTTGCGCTGTCTGTGGTGATCCTGAAAGCTGCTTTTTGAGGCTATTATTCTAGCCAGAAATCATGATGAGAGTCACGCGAAGTTGGAGACAGCATAACACACACCTTGAAGCCAGTGAAGCTGTCCACCCGCATTGTTAACACACCTATCACCCAGGGTTGGACCAGAGGCTTCTTGCGGGGTGAGTAAGCTGTTCCTCTTGTTAGCGGGGGACTCCTCAACCTTCAGAGAACACGTCGGTGTACTAGAAGAGGGCTGAACGATGGAGACACGGACCATGTGTTGTAGAGCGGGTGAAGAATTCAGAGATGAGCAGCAAGTACGACAGTCCCGCTACAGGTCAGTGATCAAAGAACCATGTCGGCGACTCGGGGCTTCAGGAGGCTAGCACACTGGGTTGGAGGGTGTCGATGTTCAAGACCGACACTGCCAGAGTGTGGTGGGAGATGGGAGAGAAGAGGGATAGACGCATGCACAGCAATATGGCCGGCTATATGTCACTGATTCCCACAGACTCCACTCCGTGCCTCGGAGTTGTTGCATACATCTCCGACCACAACGAGACCTCGTCGGTAGGCATATGGGAGAGGCAAGATGTGTGGGTGGATTGGGAAATGAGGTTGAGTAATTTTTTACCATTCCCATGTCTCTGCAAATTCTTGCCAAATTCACTGTATCTTAGCATGAAAGATTCATGGACTTTCCCCATGAAATTGATGCCTCTCGGAGGCCTGCTCAAAGGTACGTGAACTCGATACATGAATTCTGAAGTGTGTGAAAATATTTTCATGCAGATTGTTCATGAATCCTTAAATTCATGGACAGGCTATATGAAACTCACCCGATTTGACAACCCCAGTGTTATGAGTAGCAAAGCAATGTCGCGGGTTTGAATCTTGATACTTGAGACGCTTGTCAGGATGCCTTACAGCGACCTGATGCTGAAATAGTCCTTCGAGTCTGTGTTGCGAGCCTTGAATCCCAGTTGCCAGTGAAACTCTCGATTTTTCTGTATATCCACGACCAGGCCCCGGACTTGAAATGGGCACCTTGAACCAACATTGAGGATGTTGTGCACTTGATCGAAGAAAGAGCCATGTGGAGGACGAAATTGAAGGCAGACAGTAAGGAAAGTAGACAATAATGGGAGAAAATAACAAAGGTAGGTCACCTTGGGAAGCGAGCGTCTTTTGAGTAGCCCTTGAGCGCTGGAAAGTAGGCCGCGTGATGAAGCGGCACGTCGGAAGCTGGGCCGGCCAGAGCTAAATTGTGATTTTGGAGGTCTTCCAGACATAGCCATGGGAAGAAACCAAACCGAATTCGGTGAGGTCGCAGCCAAGGCTGTTCTGGGACGTGTTTCGATGTGAATGGGGACCGAAAACGTACAAGATGCCTACAACTACAGTTCAAGAGCCTGTCTGTGCTGTTTCCAATTCAACAGTTTTTCAGCAGCTCTCTGAGTTACTTTGGCTTCCGGGCTCTGCTCATCCTTGGCTTCTACTCCGGGGCTCATGGACATGCACTTCAAGAGACAGACTTACTAACACTGGGGTCTCTGGACCCCTCCGTATTATAAATCCAGGCCTTCGAGCTTGATCTCGCGTAGTATTTTTACAGGACGCCTGCTCACCGAATGTTGGGATACCGACGCAAAGCAAAAACGTCTCGCCAAGGACGTGCGATTCGCTCGCCCAATGATCCACACATCTCCACTCATCTTGCCAGACAGACGCTCGTTTCACGGAACAATTCATCTCGTCGCTATCGTTCTCCGGCCACGTTGATGCTGTATCACCACTGGCGGTTCGCGGTGGATCTTCTGGCCGAATGCTCCACCACATCTCTGTTTCCCTCGACCCACCCCCCGAGCAGTGGAATTGCCGACACTGTCAGAGGGTTGGTACACCTTTCTCGTTTGCGCTCGCCGTCCTCATCTTAATTTGCTCATCACCCATTTTGTTTCGCCTTCCCCGTGACTAGGGTTAGACTTACCGTCGTTGCGCGCCCATCGAGAAACCAGGGCCCACACGTCTGCGTTGCTGATTTGGTTTTTACGCACTCGTTCCCAAAGATGATTCTCCGAGCGATCAAGAGCGCCCTCTATTGTGTCGACAGCTCTCACCTTCCACACCGAGTGCCCGCCATTTGAGAGAATCGCCAGAGACGCGCTGCTTCCTGCATGAACATATCTGTAGACGCAGCGACTCGGGATGACAATCACATGGGAGAATTCATACGTGCGTTTTCAAGTTCTGCTCGGTCCCCATCTTTGTCTGATGTCCTTTCTATCCATTTTCATCCATTTCCTTCTCTCCCCCCTCATTTCGACCTTACGCCTCCTCACTCATCCCGTTGATTCCGAAATCCGCAATATTCAAGAGAAACCGCCCATGATGGTTACTGCATGAACATATCTGTAGACGCAGCGACTCGGGATGACAATCACATGGGAGAATTCATACGTGCGTTTTCAAGTTCTGCTCGGTCCCCATCTTTGTCTGATGTCCTTTCTATCCATTTTCATCCATTTCCTTCTCTCCCCCCTCATTTCGACCTTACGCCTCCTCACTCATCCCGTTGATTCCGAAATCCGCAATATTCAAGAGAAACCGCCCATGATGGTCTGGAATTACTTTGCGCACAATTCTTCTACCCGCCCCACCCGGTGCATCAGGAAAACCTCCTTTGGAAAATTGCCTCCAATTTGGGCAATTTCCTTCCTGCTTTCCAAACCAGGCCAATCAGAGGAAATCGAGGGAAGTATCCTCTATTTCTTTGATTGGTTTAATATCCTTGTCATTGCAGAAATTTCTTTGTAGGTCAATGTGAAAATTTTCACCTTCCAGTAACATCTTTCAGTGCCTTTGCTTTTTGTCATTTGGAAACAAGACACTCCGTATCATCCGTTGTAAATACAACCTAAAGTAGGAGGAGAAAGATGGCACCACAGAAGTCAGAGAACCAAAGTCACTGAGACTTTTTATTACACTTGTAATCTAACCAGTGGCTGAGCCACACTCTTCCTTGCCCACGTCCTTGCAAGTCGTCCCAGCGACTGGCAGCCTCCGAGATAGGCTGAGCAATGAAAAGGCTATGGCTAAATGTATTGATCTGGGTACGTCAGGAGACCGAACTCCGGCACTGTATGTGCTTTTTCGAAGGAGGGTGCTGCCGCACTGCAAAGTGTCACGGTCTGTCTGCCGGCGATTGGAGAGGGTGTTGAATTTGTTGAAGTCCTTTGCCGAGCTAACCGCCAATTCCGTCGGATCAAACCGTGAAACCATCACGCGCAGATCAAGGTGGTTTGTTTTGATGGGCCAAGCGATGTCTCTTCCTTCTTGCCCCCATCATCCCCCTCTATCTCTTCCTCTTTCTTACGGCCGCGATGCCACACGCGCTCGCCGACAACCCACGTTTCATGTAGCTCAATTCTACCGGTATCCTACCTTGCTCACCCACCAAAGTTACACAGGCACGACGCTGCATTCGAAGCATCGTGGTTGGGCACTCGGCCAACGACAGAGCTAGCGGATACACCTCCCCATGCACCATTGTTGCCTTGCGTGACCCCAAAGCGTCCCTCAGGTAGGCGGCCGTATTCGCGCTTTATACCGTGCTGCACGTGGCCCTGCACACGGTCAGGCTCTGCCTCGGTGAGGGTGCCGAGCGGCAGATCCAGCTCGTCGGGGCTGCCGGATAACGAGGGTGCCACGCTTAACGTAGGTTAGTCAGCTCGTGTGCGTGCTTTTGCCTCTTGGGCTCAACATTTTTACCGACCAGTTTTTCTAATCCTTAAACTGTATGTTGATTAACTAGGTAAATTTTCGTTGCTTTTGACCCATCCAAGATGTTTGACTATTACCCCACAGACTCTTGTCTCCGGCACTCACGGCTCGTCGTCCTATTCAGATTCTCCAAAGTAGGCGTCATTTCCTTCAAAACATGACATGTCTTACCATCTCAGCGCATCCATTCTCCTTCGGGACTCGGTTCCGCCGGCGGCGTTTGCAACGGTGATTCAGTATCATCAACATTCTTCATGTTGTTTTGTCCCGCTAGTACGTTTCCGTTCAAGTATGCAATAGCCCCATGTTTATTTTCTCCTTTATTCGGCCAGGGAGTTCTCTGTACGGGTCCCCGCTGAGTAAAGCCTCCTCCACTGCCATCTGAGTCGATGTTGCTCATCATTCTAGATCTATTCTTTTTCCTTGGACTACGATTAACAATTTTCAACTTTCCGGTGAGTCGTAGTTATTTGGACAGATTGAACCTGTGTTACTGTTTCCCGCAGACTTGGTCGCACTCACCCCTGAACGATCACCCTCCCCCCATACTGGTGAGGCATGTGTGGCCCACATGTGCACCTCCAGGTTCGCCGCTTTTTTAATTATTTTCTTGGGTTTGATGTCCTTCAATTCTTCGGTGCTTGACTAATTCCGCGTCTTTTCAGCAAATCTAACATGTCCCGCAGACTTTAGGTACGTTGTCGCTTTTCATTTGGCAAGACCTCCTCTAATCTGTTTATCAGCAAGGCATGCCCTAGGAATACTGTATTCACAGCACGACACGATAAATCCGGGAACAGTGAACCGCTACCCTGGCCGCCACGAGTGAGACGCTTGTTTTATCTTGAGATTAATCTGACTTAATGCTGTATCAACAGCGTGCCACGATGTGGGTCCAAGGTCATCGAGATTTGGTGGTTATGGCTTGTCTCGTTCTTTAGACCATGTAATATGTAGAACTCTGCAATACATGATGTTTTCGGGCTCTTTCGCGTGTATTTGAGCGGTATCTGGCAGAAAATCAATAGGAAATCTGCTGCAAATGCAAGTTGCAAAGCTATAGATATCAAACCCGTTCATATGCCTGTCCAAACTTAACATTTTGAATTGCATTTAAAGGAAGATTAAATGAGAAGTATTGAGTTTCGTTTAAAGGTGTCTTAAACCGGATAAAAAACTTCAAGTTTAAGACGCTATTAAACCCATCTGCAGATGGTCTGCAGATGGTCTGCAGATAATCGTCTGCAGATCATCAGTTAGCAATGACGTAGGGAAAATATATCATATTGCTCGGACTAGCTTCTAGATAGGTTAAGGACTATGGCACGGTCTTCCGAGAACTCAAATTGTGCACAATGAGATAATATCTGGGAGGGTCAGACCGTATCAGTGGCATTTTGCACTTTGGAAGAGTAAGTCTGAGCAGGGAATCTGGGTAATACCGAAGAAACAGGTCTGACTGCCCGGCAGGTAAGGGAGCCTGGCAACGGATGATACAAGAGGTCTCCTCTCCACGGGAGAGGATCTGCTCAATGCTGCCAGCAGTTGGTGTGCTCGCCGAGGATGAAGGATAATATAAAACAAGGCTGTTGCCTAGGTGCGTTGATGCACGGGAGAAACTGGTGCTGTTGTACATGTACTGTGCACGGTCCCCATCTTTGACAAGGGGAGGAGAGGTACCCACAACCTACCTATACAGTTGCCCATCTGTTCTATACACCAGAATGGTGGCTGTTGTATGACATAGCCGCCGGGGGCTGTGGCACAGCACAGCCATGTTCTTTGGTTAGTGTTGCCGCTGTCTGGTTCAGAACCGATTCCGAACCTAAACCAAACCTCAGTTCAGGTTTAGGCATCGGCAAAGGACCAGACCGGACCCCAGGTGCGGTTCTGGGTTCAAAGATTGTTGGATTTTCCCGGACCTGTCCAAACATGTGCAAACCTGTGCAAACCTCAAATTTTCTTTGCTTCAAATAACAATATTCGCCCAAAAAAAAATCGCATACGCGAACCTTCTTCGCGTCAATAGAGGTGTTGTGACCGCATTATAGCCAAAAGGGGAGATCAAGTGAATCATGATGGTGGCAACGCGCTCGTTCCTTTTTGCTTCCGTCACAATGACCTCCGCACCAGCTCATCGAGGGCTTCACTTTGAAAACAGCCACAAAATTCTTCAAGACAGAAAATTGCTGCATGCTCCACATCAGCCTGGAGCCAGCACACTGCCAGCGCATCACCCCCGACTGTCAGACCTATGTTTATTTGCATCTTACTATAGTTTCCTCCCACCACTCATTTCCTTGTCTTTGGCTGGCTGGAGCCCACTGGTACCTCTCTCTTTTTCAGGCCGAGTTTCTGAACTGCTGGCTGCTCCACTGGGTATGCACATCTTGCCTTCGAATTCATCGGCCTATCCCCGTTGTCTGGTCTTTCCCCATGAAGAGAGGATGCTGGCTGCTTGGCAATGCCATGCTCTCGATTAAAATGGTGCGCCAGCATGGCTTCACGTTTTGGATCTCCATCTGGGGTATCCCTTGTGTATATCTCGCAGAAATTGCACTCACTCTACCCAAAATAGCTGCCTCCGGTCGTCATAACTGTGGCCCTTCAACCTGGAAAGCTCCACCAACTGCTCTTTGTTTTTGCGTTCAAATCAAGCGAGAACAATTTGCGGTTCTTTGAGGTCCGAACCTGTTCAGAACCTGAACCGAACCCTTGGTGGACTGGACCGATTTTCGGTTCGGGGTTCGCCCATTTTGCCCGAACCGGACCTCAGGTCAGGTTTGGGGTTCGGAGATTTTAGCAACAAACCGGACCGAACCGGACATCGGCAACACTATCTTTGGTACAGGACATATCGGCGACAGTATAGGGTTTTGTTTGGGTGGCGGTGTGTTCCCGCATCGTTGCGGGAACGGTTTTTGAAGAAATTTTTGATGAGGTTTTTTTTTGGGTGGCGGTGCGCTCCCACATCGTTGTGGGAACAGTTTTTGGAGAACATGATTTTTTGATAATGAGTATTGAGCTGGCACCCGGAATAGCTATAGTCCAATGAACTGCGAACTGTGTTGAATTCTGGTCGACTGTAGCAGATCAACGCATGTCGTGGATCACTCCTGGAAAATCTTGGAAGCTTCAACTGCAGGCTGCGGATCGAACCAGAATTGGTCCTGCATCACCACCACATTGTTCAATAGTGCTTCTCAGGTTATTCTAAAATCACAAGGGGATGTGTTCCGAAATTCAATTGTTGAGGTTGAAACCTCGGATGAAGGGTTCATTTTTCTTATCAACAACGTAAAAAAGGTAAATGGTGTTCACTTGAGTCGGTGAGCAGATGAACCGAAGTTGGTTTGTATGTGGTGTTGACATTGGGCAGCCGCATCTGCACCATGGGCCCGGCATGAGATTGAATCCAGAGGTGGACTAGATGTCAGGGGAACCCCTGCTCAGGACGTTCCTCTGGCTTTTCCGGCTTTTCCGGCCGTTCCAGCTTTTCCGGCTTCTCCGGAAATCCCTCCAGATAATTCCCCATCTGCCTGTTCTTGCTGGCACGTGCTATGTGACCAAGCCCGAGATCACTGTAGATACCTCCGGACATGTGCTACTGGGTAGTTACCATTCAGTATATAAGGTTTCGCCTAGCGTGGGAATCCTGATCCTTTCTTCTCTTTGGATTCCCCTGCTAGGTGCGTAGTATTTCTGCTCCTGTATTCTAGTAGCCATATTTATCTTCAGATTCCCCTGCTAGTTTCTGCGCTCTGCACCAAGCCTAAGGTTGCCCTTACAGCAGAAGAAAGGATCCAAGGGATCAACCGGCCAAGATTGGGAAGTTTGGTGCAGGTACGGATTCAGACCACTACTCCAGTGCTCCATCCTGCCCCACTTCAAATCTCGACCCCTCCTCTGTTCCGATGGACCAACTGCCTGCCCCTGCCTCCGCGCAACCTGAGATCCTGAGTGTTCACACTCTGGATCCGGCTTCTGGAGCCGTGGACCGGCTTGCTGCTGTCGAAGACTCCCTCGAGAGCATCCAAAACACGCTCCACCAGCTATTGCGCAGTGCCCAAAATCCGCCACCTGCCCCTGCCCCTGCCACTCCGGCTCCGGTGCCAGGTCCAGATTTCTTGGCCCCCCACCCAGCTCTAAAAACGATCCTCTGACCGAACCCTCCGGCTGTTTTCGACGGCGACTGGACACAAGGACGGACATTCCTTTACTCAGTCCTCACCTATTACCGGCTGGTCCTGGAAGCCTTCATTGCAGATGGGTTCGTCTCATAGGAAAAACTGGTCCGGTTCGCCATGACCCTCATGTCGAAGGACACAGCCGCTCAATGGGTGGAATGGCACGCCTCAGCCGACCCGTTTCCGTTCCCCACCTGGACTAAGTTTGAGGCCGAGTTCTGCCTCCGGTTTGTGGAGGAGAACAAACAGGACCAAGCGCTCACCAAGCTTGAGTCCCGCTCGTATTTCCAGGGCTTCCATGACATCTACCGGTACACAGACAACTTTGAGGAGCTGGCCGTAACAGCTGGTTACTCAGATGCTCTAGTCCGGGTCACCAAGGACCGCTCCGGCCTCGACCTGAAGATCAATGTCATGATTACAATGTCTGGAACCGCCCCCGACCTCACCAACTACGACGGCTGGTGCGCACGCGTTTTCCAGCAATACAAAGCCTTTGCCTGCACCCCAGCCGGGAATCTTCCAGCCGCCTTTCTTCGGCCGCATGCAGCGGGCATATTTCTGGTTCCAGCTCTGGTTCCTGTGTGTGCTTTGGTCTCATTCGCCCCACTCCCGGCACCCGTGCTTCCGGCGGTTGTTCCAATGGACGTTGACCGGACCCGGACGCACGTGTTCCTACGCACCTGCTTCCCGTGCAGTGCGGCCAGGCCTGGGAAAATCCCGGTTATGTTCAACGTCCGGCACATGGACGTTCTCGACGACATTGTTCGTCAACTTGGGGACGACCTTCTTGACAAGCTGTTCGCCCATATCTCCACCTCCGCCTCACTTCCGGCCGAGTCGACCAGTGAAGAGGCGGACCCAACGGGTTTCCTTCCCCGGCCGAGTGAGTGGTGCGCCCTCGGTCGCGTCCCCTAATCACTACACCCTCCTGTATTCAGATAATCCCAATACATTTGAGTCTGAGGTAGTAGCGAAAGGTGCACCCCCCATCCCAGTCTCTGTCCGAGTGATTGAGACTCTTCCTTCTGTCTCGGAGACGGAAACCCGCACTGCCCCTGAGCCGGGAACGAGAAGGGGCTCCCTTCGGCACGTACATCACCCGAAGTGGGAACAGTGACTCCCCCGGCAGTACGTCATTGATTCTGTTAAAGGCCGAAACTCCCTGCACATTCCGTTGGACCTGCAGTCCATCGAGACCGCCGCCCGGATGTCGGTGAAAGCTCTGGTCGACTGTGGGGCAACCGGAGACTTCATTGACTCGGAGTACATCATCTCCTGCAACCTTCTGGTCTGGCAGCTCTCGCAGCCCATCCCAGTCCTCAATGTAGACGGCAACCCGAACCAAATGGGCGGCATCACTGGTGTAGTTGATATGGTGGTTGACTCCAAAGGTCACGCTGAGCGCATCCAGCTTACCGTAACCCAACTTGGGGAAGCAGCACATCATCCTCGGTGTCTCCTGGCTCCAGAAACACAATCTGGGGATCAACTGGGAAACCAACATGACACGCTGCCCGACCAGATGCCGCACCTGCCGGAACGAATTGCGGGCAGTCTGGAGAAATGAGAAGCTCACCGCCTCAATCCTCCAGCAGCTACATAAAGGTCCGACCCTGTCTATCTGCACCGTCGCCTCCGAGGAGTGGCACGGAGACAACGGGTACAACCCGGCTGATGATGATGGGTTACCAGAGCTGTTTCCTGACTCGGAGGACGATGATGATGATGAGGACGAGCTCGAAGAGGGTGATCGCATTCTCTACACTGTGTTCTTCCCCATTGAGGAAATTCATGCCGGCAGCACCGTCTCCCAGCGCCTCACGGAGGCTTACACCTGGAACTCTGCAGCTGCCGGAACTGATGTTCCGCCCTGGGCTGCAGATTTCTCTGATGTCTTCAACAAGAAGTCCTTTGACTCTTTGCCAGAGAAGCGAGCATGGGACCATGCCATTGACCTTGTCCCAGACACAAAGCCAGCCAACTGCAAGGTCTACCCAATCTCCCCGCTCGAACAGAAGGAGCTTGATGCCTTCATTGCGGAGGGGTTAAGTACTGGTCGCATCCGTCCGTCTAAGTCTCCGATGGCGTCTCCGGTTTTCTTCACCAAGAAGAAAGACAGAGCCCTCCAGTTTGTCCAGGATTACCGGGTGCTCAATGTGATGGCCGTGAAAAATTGGTACCCGCTCCCTTTGATCAACAATCTTATTAACCGTTTGAAGGGAGCCCGGTTCTTCACGAAACTCGACGTCTGGTAGGGGCTCAACAATGTCCAGATCCGGGAAGGTGACGAATGGAAGGCCGCATTCTGTATGAACCGGGGGCTCTTTGAGCCGCTGGTGATGTACTTCGGCCTTACCAACTCCCCGGCTACGTTCCAGACAATGATGAACAACATCTTCCCGGATCTCATCTTGTCTGGAGACATCATGGTCTACCTGGACAACATCCTCATCGCACATTAAGACCTCGCCTGTCACTGCGAAATCGTTCGGGAGGTGCTCCGGCAACTCCGAGAACACCACCTTTTCCTCCGACCGGAGAAGTGTGAGTTTGAGAAGTCAACGATTGAGTACCTCAGTGTCATTATCTCGCACAACCACGTCGAGATGGACCCTGTCAAGGTCGCTGGCGTTGCTGCGTGGCCCGAACCCAAGAACAAGAAGGACGTGCAGCAGTTCCTCAGCTTCACAAACTTCTACCAGAGGTTTATCTGGGCATTCTCGGATGTTGCCCGTCCGCTTTTCAACCTGACAAAGAAGGGTGTGGCCTGGACCTGGACCACTGCTTTGGCTGCTGCGTTCCAAGCCCTCAAGGATGCGGTGACCGCAGAGCCTGTCCTGGCTCTTCCGGACGAATCCCGGCAGTACCGGCTGGAGGCGGACAGCTCCGACTGAGCAACCAGAGCGGTTCTGTCACAGCAGGGCAATGACAGAAAGTGGCGCCCTGTTGCCTTCTACTCCAAGAGCTTGAACGACATCCAACGGAACTACGTGATCCATGACAAGGAGATGCTTGCAATCGTCCGAGCCCTAGAGGAGTGGCGGCACTTCCTCGAAGGCACGCAGCACCCAGTCGAGATCTGGACGGACCACAGAACTTGGAGTACTTCCAGAAGTCGCAAAAGTTGAACCCACGGCAGGCCAGGTGGTCCCTGTACCTGTCCCGGTTCGACTTTGCTCTGTTCCACCAGCGAGGCCATCTCATTCTCATGGGCCGCCCAGACACGCTCTTGCGGCGTCCGGATCACGGAGCCGGTTCGGAGAACTTGGACGTTACACTCCTTCTGCCGGAGCTCTTCCGAATCTGCACAATGGAGGGAATCACGGTCGCTGGACCCGAGATTCCGCTCCTACGCGATGTCCGGAAGGTGTTTGCAACCGAGCCGGAGCTCGAGGACCCCGTTGCGCTTGGCGCCCAGGAGCTCTTCAAGAACTGGAAGGCCCCCTCTCCCCACGTGGCTGAATGGCAAATCTCGGATGGACTCCTCCTGTTTCGTGGCAAGATTGTTGTGCCACGGAATAAGGACCTCCATCACCGGATCATGGAGCAGCACCATGACACGTGGGTGGCCCGACATGCTGGCCACTTCAAGACATTAGGGGAGCTCAGACTTACTTTGCCGGAGTGCTGGTGTTGCTGGTCACCGGAGTGCCGGAGCTGCGCACGTGAAGTGATGTGACTGAGATCAATGATGTCCCCGAGCGGAATAGTCCCCTATTATATTGAATCTCATTGATAACTCGCTCTCTCGACGTGATTTAAGCGCGACATCTTAAGATGATCAACTTATGACCTTTCTCTAACTCCCCCCGAGAAATCCAAGGCGTTAATGCCACGACAAAACTACCATTCACGTGTTCTTCGCTCATACATGACCCATATGACAATCTGCGACATTATCGCCCCTCCCGAAGACCTCGACTTCACTTCTTTGATCGATAAGCTGTCTGTCGACATCCAAACACTCCACGCTATCCGTACGACACGTTATCTGGGTGATCGTGGACATGTAGCAAAGGCGGGGAACTTACATCTTGCCTGGGTTTACGCTGGAAATCCGAATGACCATGGGCGATTCACCAATATGCTTCGGGTCTCTCCCTATGTATTTGGTGTCTTGTTGGACCTCATAAAGGACCACGAGGTTTTCCAGAACAACTCCAACATGCCTCAGTCCCCAGTTGAGCAACAATTGGCTGTTGCACTGTACCGGCTCGGACGCTATGGCAATGGTGCCTCTCTCGAGGATGTCGCGCGTGTAGCAGGATGCAGTGAAGGGTCAGTTGAGGCATTCACAAATCGCGTCTTCTCAGCAATTGAGGACCTGCATGATCTGTTTGTTCGACCCTTGACCCCAGAGGAGAAGGAGGCTGAGAAGATTTGGATGGATAAACACCTCGGGTTCAAGGGCCTGTGGCGTGAAGGCTGGCTTATGTATGATGGAACAATTGTTGTTCTCTATGCGAGGCCAGGCCTTAACGGCCAGGGGTATTACACGAGGAAGGCAAATTATGGTCTTAATCTCCAGGTGTGCACCGCTCTTAGATTTCAATTTATTTGCACCTTTTAACTTTGTGTTTAGATAGGGAATGTTCCATCGACACTGCGTATTGTGGATTATTCTCACGGACATACCGGTTCAGCCCATGATGCTGCAGCTTTCGAGCACACAGCAGCCTTCAAGCATCCTGATTGGCTCTTCGAGGGGGATCAATTCGCGTGGGGAGATTCGGCATATCCAGTCAGTGCGCGTGTGATTCCAGTCTATAAACGGCCAGCATCTCTTGTCCCCGAGAACAAGATATTCGACACAGCTGTCTCTCACATTCGGGTGCGGTCTGAGCTCTGTGTTGGTGCGATCAAGGGCCGCTTTCAAAGTCTCCGTGGCCTGCGTGTCAACATCAACTCCAACAGCGACCATATTAAAGCCTGTCGGTGGATCACTGTTGCGATCATCCTACACAATGCAGTCATTGACATCGAGGGCGAGACTTCTGGTGCCGCATTTATGCATGCTCATACTCCACAAGAGGAAGACGCAGATAGAGGACCACGAGATCTTGGAGATGGAGATGACCTCGGAGAGGGACAGGCCAAACGTAAGAAATTGACAGAAGAGCTTTTAGCACATCGAGCACAACAAGGGTATTAAATTGTGTATGTACTCAGCCGTTACAAGACACTGTAGAGTAATTTTATCGAGTTAAAGCCAGACATGTAAAAAGCATAAGAAAAAAATTGGGAAGAGAATGCGAACAAATTTTGTAGGACTAGCGATGTCCAAGGCTTCGATCAGAGCCAGGTGCCGGAGAACCACCCCTTGAATCCCATCCCTGGACAGAGGAAGAGGACTGGCTTCGGGAATGGTGACGAGCACGCTTGTTGGAAGTGGATCCGCCAGCAACGGGCGATAGAGGTCGCTTACGTGGCGCAAATTCCGCTTCCACAAGTTCGTACCGAGCTTTGAAGGTCTCATCATCCAACACACCCATGTTCTTGAGCTGAACAAGCTGATTGATTGCTTGAATTTTGAGGCGAGTCGTCTCATGCTTGAGACGGGTGTCCTCTTGGGCCATCTTCGCATCCTCCCGCTTATTTGCGTTATCCATCATGTTCCTGCAGCGAATTTCAGTGGATTTTCAACACGAATAAACAACTCACGTTTGGAGGTCAAAAAGTTTGTCCTCAAATGAGACCTTGGATGGACGAAGAGAACTGTTGGACTTCAGCGCACGATCAAAGCTCGAGGCGAGTGCACCCGTGTTCCCACGACCGGGGCGGCGGTCAGCGACTGGTGCCGGTGGGGATGAGGATGTGATGACCACAGGTGACGACATGGGACTCCTCGGATAATCGCCAGCAGGCGGTGTTGAAGGATCATCAGCATGAGCCTGCGACGGTGAAGGTTTCAATGCAGGGTCAATCTCTGGGTCCCATTCCGGGGATTCGAGGCGTTTTTCACCGGCCGGGGGCTGTAGGTGAACGATTTTACGACCATGGGGGCCAACACCTGTGGTAATTGCAGGCGGAGTAATGTTGGATCGGGTCGCAAGAAATTTGTGCATAACCGGGAAGTACGGGAATTTTTTCGTGATTTCCTCTGGTGTTAAATGATGAGCTGGGGATTGGAAGATGACGAAACGCGGGAAATACCCCAGAGGTTCCTAGCTGCTGACGTTGTATCGTGATCGGGGCCGTCTGCGGGAATATAGCATTCAAGGAACTCGTGCACTTCATCGTTGTCATCCCCGTCGGTTTGCAAGCCGCCGCCTGTCACCTGTAGCTTCTTGGCTTGTTTTTTGTACGCGGTAACCAGGCTTGGGTGTTTTTATTAATGTCAGAACTTTGATAGATAGATACTGAAGAAGAAACACGCACTCTTCGGCCTTCCCTTTAACCCGCTTTCCCAGAGCATTCGGAGAGTTTTCAAACAACTCAGGCAGGATCTTTGAACCAATCCGCTTGTAAACGGCCGTTTTAGAATCGCCCTTTGTGCCCTGCCGTACTCGGTTAGCTAACGATAATGATATTAATGAATGCATCAAGAAATTACCTCAGTAGTGCCGGGGTTCTTTCCAAAAAGAACCAAGCGGTTATCTTTAACCTGCATCTCGTCCAAGAGAGCCCAGATCAGTGCACCCTCATTTGCCGACCATGCGACGGAGCCAAGCTCGGGTTCCGCAGGGGCTTTGGCCTTCGCAGTTTTTGTGCCAGCCGTTTTATCGTGCTTCCGAGGGGAACGGCGAGGTATCAGCGGTGCTGCCTTGGCCTTGGCCACGACTCGGATGGTATTTATAACGTGTAGGGACCGTGGTAGAGGTCTCACGCAGTGAGGCAAAAATTCGGAATGGAGTGACATCAGTCACATCACTTCACGTGCGCAGCTCCGGCACTCCGGCGACCAGCAACACCAGCACTCCGGCAAAGTAAGTCTGAGCTCCCCTATTGGAGCTCATCTCCCGGAACTACTGGTAGCCCCAGTTGTCCCGACACGTTGGCCAGTACGTCGGAACCTGCGACACATGCAACCAGACGAAGGTGCTCTGGCGACTTCCCAACGGTGAGCTTCATCCGACCGAGATTCCGGACAAGTGCTGGGACACTGTCTCAGTGGACTTCATTGTTGAGCTCCCAGAAGCGCATGGGTTTGATGCGGTCATGGTTGTGGTTGATGTTCTCGGTAAGCGGGCCCACTTCAATGAGTGCCACACTGGCCTCAGTGCCATCGGAGCCACCTATTTGTACTACTGGAATATCTGGAGGCACCACGGAACCCCCCGGAAGTACATTTCCAACCGCAGTCCACAGTTCATTGCTGAATTCACCTGTGAACTGTGGCGCCTCATCGGTATCAAACCCGCTACCTCCACCACTTACCATCTGCAGACTGACGGCCAGACCGAATGCGTAAACCAGGAGCTTGAACAATTCATCTGTATCTTCACAAGCTACAAACAGGACGACTGGGATGAGCTCCCGGCAGATGAGTCCGCCTACAACAACACGTCCACTTCTCAGCACAGCAGGTGCCGTTTATGATGGACACCGGCCGCCTCCCTCGGATGGGTTTTGAGCCGAATGGGATGCGCTCTGCTGATGAGTCCGTCAACGAGTTCCGCAACTGGATCGCAGCCGAAGTCTCCAAAGCCAAAGCTGCCCTCATTAAAGCTAAGAACGAGTTCAAGCTGTACTAAAATCGCCGGCACATGCCCGCACCGGAGATCAAGGTAGGCGACCGGGTCTGGGTAGATGCCTCCGACATCAAAACAGCGTGTCTGTTGCCCAAGTTCTCGGACAAACAGCTCGGACCCTTCAAGTTTGTGAAGGTTGTGGGCAACGGTGCATACAAGCTCAAGCTTCCGCTGTGTTACTCTCAGCTCCACCCGGTCTTTCCGGTTGTGAAGCTCGAGCTCGCAAAGCCGGACCCCTTCCCCAGACACCCCCAGCACGCTGAACCACTGCCCATCCTCGGGACAAACAGGGACGAGAGGTGGGAGGTCAGCGAGACCTTCAAAGCACGAGTCCGATGTGGGAGCCTCTGGTACATGGTGCGCTGGAAGGGTTACAGACCGGAACACGACAAGTGGATAAAGCACTCCGACGTCTTTTCCAAGGATACCATTGATGCCTACTACCGCCGCTATCCAAACACTCCCCACCGGATTGCCTCGGCGACCTTCGACTCACTGTCTTTCCGGAAGCGTGACAGGACCATCCGCTTCATACGTCGGGATGCCGTATTCCAAGGGGGGGGGGGGTTATGTCAGGGGAACCCCTGCTCTGGACGTTCCTCCAGCATTTCCGGCATTTCCGGTCGTTCCTGCATTTCCGGCTTCTCCGAAAATCCCTCCGGATATCTCCCTGTCTGCCTGTTTTCGCTGGCATGTGCTATGTGACCATGCCCGAAATCACTGTAGATACCTCCAGACACGTGCTACTGGGTAGTTACCATTTATTATATAAGGTTTCGCCTAGTGTGGGAATCCTCATCCTTTCTTCTCTTCGGATTCCCCCACTAGGTGCGTAGTATTTCCGCTCCTGTTTTCTAGTACCCATATTTATCTTCGGATTCCCCCGCTAGTTTCCGTGCTCTGCACCGAGCTTAAAGTTGCCCTTACACTAGAGGGGAAAGCTGGGCGGAAACAAGCAGTTGGCAGAGCTTGAAGAGGCTTCGGACAGACACGTGTAATTTTATGAAGAGGTAGACTTTCATTTCTGTTTATATGCCATAATCTCTTTCTCTGTTTGGATCCCAATCTTGACTTTGACTCAGTATGGCTGCCGGTGCCTTTATTTATTCCCCTATATATATTTTGCAATTCTTTCGTCGTCTGAGTGCATATCCGGAGCAAAGCGGAGGCACATCTTGTCATCAATTCGGGAGATCGTCAATTGTTGTTGAAGCATGCAATGTACATGTAATCACTCTCTTTATAAAATTAAGCTTGTCCGTCTGAAGCCTTTTCAAACTCCGCCAACAGCTCCTGTCCAAGCTTTCCCCTTTTGTCCGTCTCTGACTTCGCTCCTCATGCCGCGACCACGGTTCAGTCGTGTCTGCACCGCATCAGCCACGTTAAAATTTGCCTTGGCCAACTTATATTCTGCTGCTCAGGTGCACAGTTTTGTATTTGTTTTATTTTGTTTTATTTCATTTCAAAGTTTCAACCTCAAAATTGAATTTCGGAAGGGGGTGCGAGGCCGCAAAGCGGCCGAGCAGCCGCTTGTCTTCTTTCTGATAGAACGGGAAATGGTATACCCGGCGACCCCCGAGGGGTGCACTGGTTCTAAAATAAATCAATAAAAAGCCTCAGAATATACCGTTTATAAACTGTTTTAAATGGTCAAAAAACGGATTCAAACCATTTCCGTTTAGTTTGCAGGTTCTTATAAACAAAAACTAAATTGTTGGAGCCTCAGACCATGCACTCTCCACGTGGATGGACGCGGTCATGTGCTGATCGTCAGTAGCCGAAGTAATGAGCTTTCATGGCGTACAGAGGAAGCGACGAAGTTACACTACATCCAGCTGAACTCACAAACTTTCACGGAAGGAATCAAACTCACGCATCTTCGCGACACTAAGTGAAGTTAAGCGAAGTAATGAAGTAACGAAGATGGCGCGGACTCCAGTATCTGGGTCGTATGATCTCACCGTGGTTCGTTTCGAGGACCAAAAGCCGCTGTCGCCATGGATTGGAACCAGCGAACGACGCAGGAGGGCAAGATCACTGACCTTCATTGATCGGAACTTAACAATAAGTAACCCTCACCACCAAAGAAATGTGGTTCAACGTTGGTTTTTCTGCATTCCCTTTGATTGATAAACGGATCACTACCGTGCCCAGGGGATATTTCCGATTTTCCAACATGACCACGTGGCCCGTTCGACGCGTCCACAGAGCGTCAACATCAGACAATAGGAGCTCAATACGATAGAAGACTCCGCTCTGCAGTTGTTAAGGTTCGATAACCTCACTCATGATGTGAATTTGATACCTGACGTCTGTTGGGAAGGACTTGTCCCACTTGCATATTGGAAGCCGCTTATCTGGTATGGCACACATACCCTGCAAAAAGTATTTACATGTTCACACACGGAATCTAGATGCAACTTGACTAATTGGTCAACAAGATTAGACAACTTACCTGAATTGCAACTTCATGTTAGTGCAAGTTGCCGTCTTGTGATTTCGGTGTGAATGCAAGTTGAGGGAGCTGCAACTTTGGTGAGCAACAACTTCAAGAAGTTGCAGCTTTGAGCAGTTGCAACTTCAGCTGTGTGCGGCATTGAAACGTGCAGGTTTGCTCTCATGAAAATGCAACTTCAGGCAGAACAGTCACAACTTGGATTCTCTTTGGCAGCAAGTTTAAACTTATCACTTATTTCAATCCTTGGGATGACTGGATTATCGAAACAATAATTCTCTATGATCAATTGTGATATGTCTGAGGTGCATGGCTCTGTAAACCTCTCTTTCACTAAATGCTAACAAGGATATTTGCACTAGGGAAGTTGAGAATTCAATGATATATCTGCAGAATATGACAACATAAATTCAATTATTCCTCCATTGCTGCAAAATAATCTGTCGTGCTGTAAACAACTCTGCAGTAAGTGTTGATCCCCCAGTTTCCGGATTCATCTCCTCGACCTCATCATCATGAATGACAAAGACCCCAGTGTCTCGCTTGGCTGCCGCATCCACAGGCTCTTTGTCAGCACAGAGCAGATTCAGGGTTCTGGGATGACGAGGGCAACTGAAGCACGAAGAAGTCCAACGAATAAGTCTGGAGTTCAGACTAGAATAGTATAAATTACAGGAAAGTAGCTACAGCTTTATATACTAAATCCCCCCAGGGGCAGTAGTTAAGGTACAGTTTCCAAGGGCAACGGACAAGATTAATGCAAAGTAAATGAAGGGAGTATATGAAAACAAAGGAGGTGATTAGGAACCTGAAGGTTGGGGGACTGATCGAAACCGTTTAGAATCCCAAATAGGTATCTTGGTTCGATTGATCAGATAGTTGATCTGATCAATGATCTGGTTGTTCGGGTTCTGGAAGTAAAATGAAAAGACGGTTCATGACACTCTGTCAGGGGAACCCCCGCTCCAGCTGCTTCTGTGTCCACCACTCCAGCTCCTTTTTTGTCTGTTGCTCTGGACGCTTCTGTGTCTGCCCATCGGCCCAGGACTCCATTTGTCTGCCTGTATGCGGAACTGTCCAGGACATCCATCTGCTCTTGCTGGCAGGTGCTATGTGTTCAGGCCTGGGATCATTGTAGATACCTACGGACACGTGCTACTGGGTAGTTACTGACTGTATATAAGGGTTTGCCTAGCGTAGGAATCCTCGTCCTTTCTTCTCTTCAGATTCCCTTGCTAGGTGCGAAGTATTTCCGCTCCTGCATTCTAGTACTTAAAGTAGGGCTTAACTGGCTATATAGCTGGCACGGCAGCTGCACATACACGTGTCCCTGTGCATAGACCCATCCCCCGTAATATGTACTTGTCACTTTAGGTTTCTTACCTATCTTACTTATACGGGCTATTTTGCTCGTCCCTCTCTTATATCCCATTGATATGCTGGGACATTCTTCAGGTGTTCACCTTATCTTGCCCATCTGAGGTTTGTTCCTTCATTGTCTTTATTTACGAGTGCCACGTGATTGATGGATTGAACTTCGGCCGAGACACAAAATCAGTTGGGGATTGCCTGAAAAAATCGGAGAAAAATAAGAGTGTGTCTAGTACTTGAGAAAATGTTCCTAGATGCAGAATAGCCCATATTTATAAGTCGTATATGGAGGAAACACAAAAATGATGGAAAGTGCAGCCATCAATTAGGTAATAAGGTTTTACCACGATCTGAGCCCCACGGTAAACAACAGACTAGAGCCTAGCATAGTTGCAGCTAATTGAAGTTGTCACCTGCCGAAGTTGTCCTTCCAAGAGTTCTCGGTATTTGAAGTTGTACACTCCGATTCTTCAACATGTTGAGAATGGGCAAGTTGAATTTACGAAGTTGCGCAACTCCTGATTTGCACCTATCAGAAGTTAATTGTTGCGAAAGTTGTTGCTCCAATTTGACCTGAACTCGAAGCTGTGTCTGGAACTTGAAGTTGACTTCTTTTTCAATGGAAACTGGCCAGATGTGGAAAATACTTTTTGCAGGGTATGTGTGCCATAATCTGGCAATATTCATTCCAGAAAAAAAAAATAGTGCATCTCTACACGTTCTCACAGAATCATTTCCGATAAGTCATTGAACATTCAAATTCGGACTCGTGATATAGAATAGAATAGGAATAGGATCTCAGGCGGTGATAGGGATGCAGTTAATCGCAATGAGACCGCCCCACTCAATCTCGGGGGCATCGCAGCGGGTCGTAACACCTCCGCTATGAATTCAACGTGTCAGCACCCCGTCAACGCAGACTAAGTAAATCCAGCGCGCACCAGTTGTTGCCGACGACGGTGATGGGCGAGCAGCTGAGTCCGACTGGGACGTTGATGCCCCCGAGGTCAATGCCAAGGGCGGAGAGAACAGCCCCAGCCGAAGTGCTGCTGGAATCGACGACGCTGCCACAGCACTGGTCTGAGGTGGGAGGGGTGACTGGGATGGTGTTCGGAATGGCGGCAGCAAGGGTCTGAAATAAGTATCGATAGAATTAGCTATGATCGAGAGTGAGTCTGGTCAATGAACGGCGTACGATGAGCACGGAGGCTACGACAACAGAGACTTTAGAAAACATGTTTGTTTAGAGAGCTTGAGCTACAGAGGAGTGTGTTCGAGTGAAGATTGAGGGAGGGTTGTCTCGCCTTTTATCGTACCAGGCCCGACGGATTCCCGCGGTCGCAGTGGATCGTCATTGTGTTCAAGAGCAGGGAAGGGACCGCTTCAAGGTCGAGACTGTGGAGCGGTGGGGCCGTTTGAGATATGCGGGGAGCGGGAAGTAAATATCTCTCAAGATGAATTGAGTTTAGACATGTCTTTCCCATGTCAGGGTCCGGGACCGAAGAAACGTGGAGCTTATTCGACTGTGACAGGACCGCGCCTTTCATTTGTTTCGGGAAAGGACAGAGAAATCAAATAGCTTCGTTGCCGAGGATTTGCGTAGCGTAGGTGCTTGATGAGTGGAGACGACGCTGAAAAAGTAGATTGATCGTTAATGTCTAGGGCTCAAAGCGGCCAGATGGCTCGAGAACAAACCAAGCGGATATTGCAAGGTGAGCAGGCATTCGAGTGGGCAAGGAGCGCGAGAAAAAATCGCTGAATGCGGTCTCAGTCGTCATTATTTGAGAGCTCTCTGCCGTTCATCCATTCATCAAGTCATTTACGATCTGTCGTCGGAGAAAGAACGCAGATGGAACGCCACGACCTCGCCTTCAATACGAGTTTTTGACGTCATCGCCAGGAGACGATATATCATGACGAGAAAAACTATTCGCGGATTCCAGAACCATTCTGCAATGGTACTGTGATGATTATGATTTAACTTTCAGGCACAGAGACTTTGAAGTGGCCGAGCCCAGAGTGTGAACGCAAATGCAGATTCCAAGGGCAAGTGGCTGATCCAAATACCTAGTCTCTTGCACTGACTTCCCACTCGCAACCTCGTTCTGAAGTCTGTTAGTTACCGCGCCTTGATTACCGTTGCTGAGGGTTATTATGTAAGCTTTCCGTTTTGGGAACTCACGTGCTTTGCCCAGGACGCGTCTGTTCGCGTTCTTGACGCGTTTCTTGTAGGTTCTGGCCATATTATGTCATTTTTATTGTGCTTGATTTGAATTGATTCCATTGTACCAGAGAGGTACTTTATAAGAGCCGACAACACGAAGATGTGTGTACTCGGCATTATTTGATGGGTTGATGCCCCGACTCGGACAGACAGAGAGCATCGAGGGTTATTTCTTCAAATAAATAAGTTTTATGTACCTGAGAGTGTTTTGCATCAAGTTTTACGCGTCTCCGTGGTTCAAAACACGTCCTTTGAAGTCTCGCGCGTCATCAATTAGATCCCAAAACGGAAAGTTTACATAATAACCCTCAGCAACGGTAATCAAGGCGCGGTAACTAACAGACTACCAAATACCCCCCAAGAGTCAGTCTACTGTGGCACCATCCTTGGAAGCATTTCGGCAGCCTGGAGAAAGAAATGGAAGTCCGTGATATCGCGATCTTGTGGGGACAGAGAGAACTTGAGTACTACAGTAATTGCACGCTTCATCGAATGAGGAATGATTGGCGGAGGTTTGCAGAGAGTTTTCGTCTGCCCCTAAAGTCAGGACTCGACCATCAAGTCAAGACGCAAAGAGATGGAAAGCACAGCCGCCGTCACACATTATTGGTGCGCCTTTCTCCCGACCCGTGACCGTGACTTCAGTGCATTCACCCGCTACGTACTTTCGAATGCAACATCCACCTTAGCCGGCCGATAGCCCATTGCCCCATCGAAGACGGACTCCTTGCCCCCACAGGCGTCTGCAACTGCTTTCTGATTTCTCCAGCCATCCTTCTTCCATCAAGGCGTTGGAACGGCCCTCCGCAGATAGTTGAATCTTTTTTAATCCCCTTATCTATCCCAATGACGTCGCGCATCACGAGAAAGATTTTGGATCGCTGGTTCTTGGGTTTCTTGGCAGGGTTCTTTCCCCGCCCATGGATAGCTATCCACTGCCGTTCTGAACTTTGTGCATTCCGACAGCTCAACCAAAATCCCCGAACTCAAACCGATGACCCTGTCTTGAAGAGCTCGCTGGCTTCCGACCTCAAGCGCAGACCGCTGACATGCGAGTATATCTGGAACTCGATTCATTCTTCTGGCAACAAATCCGCTGTTCGCTCAACCTGTATCACGTTCGAAGCCTCCACCGCTCCACCTGGTCCCTCGCGCTCATTCCTGGCGATGCAGGCGTATACGGCGTTTTAGGTGGGCGATGCGACGTCCTCGCCTGAATACAACGCAAAACCAATCCTGCGTCCTGCCCTCCAAGCGCCTAAACGCATCTTCCTGCCGGGCAATAGAAAACATGTTGTCCAAGCTGTCCTTTGCGGTCACTGCTTCCGCCCTCGTGGTACGCCCCTCCCATCACGAACAACCATAATCATCGGCGACCCAGGATCGGGCACCTCCCTCCAGTACTGCACCGGCATCGTCGACTCGAGTACCCTTATTAATACGCTCCTCCCCCTCGAGTTCCGCACCGGAAATGTACCAACTGCCAAATATTCTCCAGATCCCCCAACACCCACTTCGCCAAATGTACCCCCCTCCCGCCCTCAACCCTCTTCACCCACTGCTTCACCACCCAATGCCTCAATACATACTTGAACCACACGTAAAACCGCCACTGATACGCCGTTATCACCCTTGCGTTGACGTAGATGTCCGAGAGCGCGAAGACGCGCTGGAGGTCGTACGGGAGGTTGAACGACTCGGAGGAGAAGCATTCGCCTGTGGCGAGGGAGGAGGGGCGGAAGCGCAGGGGCGGCGCGGAGGGGGTCACCTCGGTTCTGTTGGCGTTGGTGGTGTGGGGGGGCGTGTGGGGTACGTCGAGGGGAGGGGGTGCGTGAGAGGGGCGCTGGAAAGCTGCTTGCCCGTGGTTGTGGGGCGGAGAGAGGGAGGGAGGAACGGCTCGGCGCGAATACTCACGATGCCGTTCCAGCAGGTGAACGCCGAGACGGGCTCGTCGTTCATCGCCTGATGCAGGCTCGGGTCGTCGAGGAAGTAGGGCCGGAGCGCAGAGACCAGGTCTCCACGCCGGTCGCGCACGACCCAGAGGTCGTATAGCCTGCGGGGCAATTGCGTTCCAGTAAATAAATCGTAATTGGCGCGCGGGAGAGGAAGTAATGGGAGAGAAGGCGTGGACACGCACCCCCGATTGTGAAAATCCACCCCACACGCCATATCGTAGTCCCCATCCTTCGTATGCAGCAGCTCGACGATCGCCTCCGCCTCGACGAAGACGTCGTTGCTGAACAGCAGCCTATCGTACCCACCCCGCTCTACCAGCGGATCGATCGCGAGACTCCTCATGGCCGCGAGGAAGTCGATGCGCGGCGGGGCTGTTAGCATCGAGGCGGGCGGCGGGATCGATTATGCAATCGAGTGGGACGCTTTGCAGCTTTCTTTAGAGCCCCTGTGGTGGAGCGGTTAACACTTCACATTTCACTAAGCATTATGGTCCGCACTACCACTTCAATTCCTTTTCCGCACGTTTTTTTTCTTACTGGTTTTTTTTTTTCGTCCCGCAACGCCTGTATAAAGCTATCAAGGAGTTAGGGCAAGCGCGGTTAGGGGTTAGTTTTGGTTAGGTTTAGGGTAAGGTATATTGTAAAGAAAGCCTTATGTGGATCCAGAAAAGGGAAGGTGGCACAATTGATAAATTCCGCATTGGGTGTCACTGATGCGGCGGAAAGTAAACAGGTGTGCGCTGACGGCCCGAGGGAATACCTTTTTGTGCATCCGTCAAGCATCCATTGTTTCAACTCTGCTCCATTGAAATGTGTACAATCCTGAGGAGTAACCACCGGTGGTGTACGGTACACCCGCCTTCCGAATAAGCCGTGAGGCCATTGTTAAAAATGGCGTGACGTGGTTCGACTCCCCGCACCGGTCACAGAGACTCGCTTTTGGCTGATGCTGTTGTTTTTAAAAGTGCCATAGGATATTTTGGCAGAACCAAAACTCTATGGAACCAGTGGTATATACTTACACCGACCTGATTTGTGAGTAGGTTGAAAGCTTGAACGGAAGGGCGTCGGAATCAATATCGTTTCGGTTCAAAGGATAAAAACGAGGCAGTAGAGTCACTGGTGCGTTGCACCTCCCTGCGAGTAACAATGAGATTTATGGGAGTGGAAGTCGGCTAGTGCTCGGCAAAGCCATCATTAGTGGGACTCGGTCCCCATCATTAGTGGGACTCGCGATCATTAGTGGGACTGAAGATCACAACAATCAATATGTCCATCAGCGCGTGATGATACCATTCAAGCTCCGTGATGCTCCATCAGGCAGCCGACAATCGCGATGTTCAATGGTATTGATTTGATTAAAGACTTCGGTACAACGGTGCAGATGGAGCCCGAGGAGCCCGAATATCAAATTGAATATGCGGGCCCAAGATATGAAGGCAGTAAATACTTTTCTTTGACCCTTTTCTTATGGCCACTAAGTTCATTACCGATCTTGTTCCTGCCACAGAGTACGAGGAGCCCGTAAATGAACTTGAATATGCGGGCCCGATATGTGAACCTGGGGTCACGGAAGGGATGCAATCAACCCGGAAGCGCAAAACGAGGGAGCGGGAGGTCAATGTACAGGACATCATTCCAGAAGGCCAAGTTCATGCGAGGTTCAGGGCTCGAGTCAGAGCGGAGGGTCCAGAATAGCTGGTTGAGTCCCCCATGTACATCAGAAGAAGTGCACCCTGGTTTTTTTTTACTCACTCATGATGACCCCTTACGGTTAACCGTTCTTTAAGCAAATGGCTCCTCGGCTGTGCTATTTCCCTTGCTCCTTTCGTTCTTCCTCTCTTCGTCTCTTTTAACCCTTTCCATCTCTGATTTTCCGGGATTTTCCAACACTGCCTCTTCATTTCGGCCGTCAGCTGACCCACGCACAGTCCTTTCTTGACACTGCCGCAGGTCCACGCAGTTGTTGCTGCCTATGGTGGAGCCTGATTCCGTTCGTCGCCGGCTTGGCTCTTCCACGCACCTTTCCGTCCTCAAATCTGCATCAATATTTCAACATGTCTCAAATTGACCATTCTTTAACGATTATCTCGGTGATTTTTTGTATCTCTTTGCGCTCATACCCTTCTAGCTTAACCTCTTTTTTCCAGCTCTCTCCTCGTCCTCGCTTTCCAGCCTCGAATCCACTCTGGGCAGTTGAATTTTACATTTAAAAGCCCCATGTGGCTCAACAGCTGACTGATACTCAGCCTTTCTTGACAGATTGTTGTTCATCGCAGCAGCTGTGACCTACGGCGCAGCCCAAAGATTGTAATCAAGCCGGCAGGCCACGTAATCTCCCCGCGAGATATAAGGACACAGAATCTCAGGTCCTTCGCACTAGCCACCTTTTGCTCATTTCTCTCTTGCCCACGGGACTCAATCTCCCGCCTGCCTTCAAGTGAAGACCGGAATTCAACCATTCTTTCTGGGATTCCTGCCATCACGGTGATCCCTCAACTATTTTGTCTCCAAATGCTGGGAGTCGCTCTCTATTATCGGTGATATCAAGACTGCTCTGTTCATTCTGGAGTATTCTCCCACCGCATTGCTGTAATCAGCATATCTCCTCGAGTAATTATCTTGCAGGCAATACCTCCCACATTCCACCCCACTAATATAATTTCTCTACGTGGATACCGAGGATCAATGACATTTCGTTCTTGAAAACATTAGTCTGGTTGAACGCATTCCGTATTTCTCTGGAACATTTGGTTCATCGATCATCAATTAAGTCCTTCAATATGTCTGTCCCTCAATATATGATTTACTGGTCTCAAATGCTGGGCACCGTCTTTCTTGGTTCTCGACGCTAGGAATCGAGATCTGCCTGCCATTTATTTGGTCCGATGTTCCTCTTCACGGTTTCATTATTGACTCTATACAGATCACTGAACACTGCACATTACTCCTTTTCTGCGGAACCGAGACCTTCATCAGATAATTCCGTGTGAGTTCATTCCGTTGGACGCCTCCTTACCCTCGACTTCTCGCTCATCTCATGTGCTGTTTAGCTGTTTGACATGTACTACTGAGCTGGAATTCTAATCAATCTCCTTTATCATTTGCTGCGCTTTCCGGAGCAAAGCGGAGGCACGTCTTGTTACAATTACCTAAATTAACCGTTCTTTAACGAAATCCTACGAAACCTGTGCTATTTCTCCATATGTTCGTCCTCTTTTGTGTTCTCTCTGCTCTTCCTCTTGCCTCAACTCCTTTTGTCCTTAACTTTCTGTGCTATTCAGCACAGCCTTTTCATTTGCAGCTGAAGAAGTGAGCCGCACGCAGCTCTTTCTTGACAGGACACGGCGAATCACAGTCGCTGCCATCAGGAGAAATCTTTTTTCCCCTTTTGTGTTTCCTCTGCTCTTGCTCTTGGATTAACCCCTTCTAGCTTTCTTTGCTGTTCGACGAGGCCTTGACCACCTGACCTGTGCACAGTCTCTCCTTGACAGGTCGCAGTTACTGCTGCCTATGGCGCAGCTTGATTCGATTCTTATCACTGGGCCGGTGGGCTACGTAGTTCTGCCGTCATGGACATATAAAGTGGGTGGTTACTTTTGTCCAGTTGCGACTCCTCCTTCCACTTTCAATTTGATACCTGCAACATTCTTCTCAGGGAACACTTCATTCAAATCTGTAACGTTTCTGGCTATCTTTCGGACTCGGTTTCCACTGTCAAATCAAAAGGTTACTGCTGAGGTGCTGCTAATCTCGAGTCTCCTCTGTTGCCGCCCCAATTTCATGTATTCCTCAATCAACATTGGGTTGGTGTCTCAACCAGGTTGAATCGTTGTCTGTGCTGCAGCTTTGTTCAAGTCAATGCACTTCTTGAATGAACCAGGTCCCCGGTAAAGGTCGTTCTGGGTATCAATTCCTTTTGTACGGAGCATTCATGTTTCCCGTCTGTTCCAAATCTTTTCCTTCTGTTCAACACCATTCTTCTCTCTTCCCATTCTGGCCAAACGCTCCATACTTCATGCGCGTTTCTTTGGCTTTTTTCTCGCAGCATGCCTTGATGGTTTGGTTTCCGCGGCCGTCAAATTCAATTCTCTCTTGCAATCATATGATCCAAAGCATTATCATTCCTCTCGCGCTCGGCTGGTGGATTCATTATTATTATGGCAGGAAATTATGTCTCTTGACGGCTGGCAGGCCATTTCACGGCATTCAAGTTATATTTCGGTAGTATGCACACAAATTCAATCAACATTGTTTTCTCTCCACGTTACAACCAAGGTGTGACTTACCGGAGCGAAGCGGCGGTACATCTTGTACCATGTATTCTCCGTTCTCGATGGAAGCGGATCAATAATTCTTGCCGCTGATTGCCTTGATCGCCGCCCCGCGTCGCAAGCGGAGTTGACAAGCGAGTCCCACTATCAATCACTTTGTTTATGGGACTCGGACGCTGATAGTGGGAGTGGGACTCGGCTACACCTTTAGCCGAGTTCCACTCCCATAACTCTCGTATATACTCCCTGCCTGCGCAGTAGACCTTTAAGAGAGTTGAAAGGCAGTATGAGGTTTGATTCTCATTAAATATTGCGGGATACACATGTCACTCTCGACATTTTTGTAGCCACTTACAACGCTGGGCGATAGTTGAGGGAGTAGCACCCAGGAGGTGCGACCACCGATGGTACATGGTTGCACCCGCCCATCCAATATCGCTTCTTTTTCGAAATGGAAAGGGCGGTAACGGAGTTCGATTCCCTGCGCCGGTGTGAGAGCTTACACACACTTCTTGTATATACTTCTTTAGTTGTGTTCTGCCTTGAACCTAAGAGCACCGGTGGTGTATGGTTGAACCCGCCTGTCCAATATACCCATATTACATCACAATGCAACACGAGATTCGATTCCCCGCGCCGGTATGCGATAATGGACATACCCTAGCTTTTTTTGGCTGCTGTTTCGTTTGATTGCGTTCGATGTCTACCTCCCTCCAAAACCCCTAAAATTGTATCCATCTTGTATATTGGTAGTAGCACATCCAAAAGAAGTTTAAATCAATAGGTCACGAGAGAACCGGACCCCACCGGTACTTGCGTATGCGGAGATATAACCACCGGTGGTGTATAGCTGCACCCGCCCGTCTGATAACTATCCTGAAATGCATGAAAATAATTTAATAAAGGGTGTGATGGGGTTCGATTTTTTCTTTTTCTTTTTTTCCCCGTGCGGTCTTGGTTGCATCCTGGGTTAAACGTTGAACTGGGAGAGACAAGGAGAAAAGAAAAAAGAAAACCGGTGATGCCAAGCTGCATCCGCTTGCCCAATGGCTCTATCGGCGAGTGTGAAATACGAACGCGAGAGAGGAGATTCAGTTCCCCGTGCTGGTATGGAGATGGCGTAGATGAGGTTTTTTTAGCGCCTGTTTCGATAATGATGCGTTGATGGCGGCTGATGCGAGTAGGGGGACTCAGTTCAAACAGCCGCGGCGGGACTCGAATTTAGCCGACTCCCACTTCCCACTCTTTTCGTATATACTCGGGTCTTCGACGGTGCACTGGCATCATACTTTTCTTCAAAGTTTTCGAGATGGAGAAAGAGAGCGACATGGGGGTGGTAATACTCAAACACATCCCTCTGTAGCTCAAGCTCTCCTGCAAACCCTGAACATGTTCTCCAAGCTCTCCAGCGCCTCAAATCTGATCCTGTGCGTGGATCAGCTGCATGAATTTTATCATACCCGATTGCTCAACACGACTTGACCGAGTAGAAGCTGCGAGATCGACTTCACCACTTTTTCCTGATTCTGTGGCCGAGGCCATTCTGCACGCTGACCCCTGCCCCGTCGTAGACGTGGGAGTCGTGAAATTCAAGACCAGGCCGGCCGGCGGCGAGCTGTTGGGTAATTCAGTCGATGCCTGTATCTGCAAGTTGAGGATTGGTGAGTACCTGCGCGGCTCCCAGGAACGGGTGGGGTGAGGGTTTTGACATTTCAGGACGTCTTTTATACGCTTCACATCGACTATTTCTATTTCTAGAAGACCCACTCCACAGTAATCGTGGACCTATCGCGGCTTAGCCGGCCGAATGACATTTCGACGTATCCTGCCCCACGAATGGTTCTGCGGCCACTAGATTTGACACGGATCTTGACTCTTAATGAATGGATGACGAGAATCCGATGTGAGCTGGCCGAATATCTCGCAATCGCTTCCCTTCAAAGTGGAGATTTCCGAGTCTCGGGATATTTATTGCCTGCCTGGGATGCTTCGTGTGCTAATGCCGGGTTTTTGCCGCCTTCTCGCATGTCTAGCGACCGCAGCGCTCGCAACCATCGTTCACTTCCGACATGTATGTGGTTTCTTTGACCATGACGTCTGTTAATTTGTGTCGAATTTGAAATGGCAGTGATATTGGCGGGGATTGGTCGCGGCCAAGCCACAGAGGTGCTCAACTAGCAAACGAAATCGCGGGTATCAATGGATATCGTCAGCAGAGGCTAATAACTACTTTTGGGTCGACCCGGCGGTGAGATGAGTCCACTTTAAAATAAACCCTCGCTGCTTTATGTGAAGTCTCGCAAACTCGTTGCTCCCACTGGTCCGGCCCGACGATTTGTGGGTTCAAACATTTGCTGACTTTCCGTTACGAATGTCACCTCTACGCAACCCTCACGGCCCGTTTAACGTGAGTCATGATGACTCCTTGACAGCCTTTCAGCAGACAGCGTACGGCAAATCAAATCACATTCTCTCAGCTGCCATTACTTCTACACGGTCACCCAGATCCGAATCCGCCTCCACTGGGTTCCAAGCCACGTCGGCATCGCGAGCAACGAGGCTGTGGACGAGCGAGCGAAGGAGGCAGCGCTAGGCTCCTCGTCCGCCCGACGACGCGTGTCAAGCTCTTCGACACGCCGCTCCCAGTCAGCAAGGTGGTGGCGATCGCGGCCGGCAGTGTGGAGTTCAAGAAAAGATGGATCTCGGAGTGGAACACCTCCTCGCGAGGCCTCCAGCTCTCCCTCCTTAGCGACACCCCCCCCTGTCTGGCAATCTCGAGAATTTACGACGATCTAGCCGGTCCCGATGCAGCGTGGTCCTCCAGATGCGCACAGGGCAGATCGGGCTCAATGCATACCTCCATCGCTTCAACCTTGCCCCTTCCTCCCACTGCCCGCTCTGCGCCGTACCCGAAACCGTCCCACACTACCTCTTTCTTTGCCGAGCGTTTCGCCGCCAGTGCTTCGAGCTGATCCTCGAGCTCGGAACAACGCGACTAACCCCCAGACTCCTGCTTGGCGTGAAGGCAGACCACAAGTCCGTCCTCACTTTTGTACCCAGCACCAATCGCCTCCCCCGGCACCTACTCTAGAGCCATGAAGTCCCGAACCGTACCATTCCCACTTCCTCTCTTTCTTACATAGTTTCTTCTCTCTCACTATATAGGCTCGGAACCCATACATCATCGTATAGAACTCATACACCACCCTCATAGCTCTACTTCATGTACCCTCCCTACTTACGACCCACATCCCTGCCTTATCTCCCGGCTGGCTAGCTTACTCTATGTACCAGGCATAGTGCCACATGGACCCCAAGGGGCCCCCGCGCAACAATACTCATCATCACAAAAAGTAACCGGAATGGATGTACCCCCCGAAATATGCAGCAAAACATGGTAGATTTTTGGTCTCAAATTAGCAAAGAGAAGTAATGAAACACTTGCAACAAAACAGTACCGTTGAATCTGCCTTCATTCCTGCGAAACCTGGAATTGAAATCATTTTTTGATTACAGCTCTTTGTGGAACTTAGGGCACGGCTCATTTTTTATCAAAATTTGATGTTTCAACCAGGATGGCTGCTGTAAACTTAATTCCCAACCGTTCCCCTTGAAAGTATGACCATTGAATTCGCATTTCCATTCCAGAGGGCATGGCCTCCTCAGATTTTCTGATGGCGAATCAAATTGCCTGATTGGGAGAATATCCATGTTTTGAGTAGAACAGCTGCAATATGAGCTATACTTGTTCGACTGGGCTAATTTTTTGATACAATGAGCTCACAGGTATACCAGAGGGCAAAAAATACCAGAATTTTTAATGTGACCCATACCTCTGATTCATTGTCTATCATGAGCACAGCAAATTCTATTTTTGAAGTCTTGAGCCAAATACAAGTCATATAAAAAATCCCAGTATTTTCTGCCCTCCAGTATACCTGTGAGTTCATTGTATCAAAAGATTATCCCAATTGATCAGATATAGCTCATGCTACAGCCATCTGCTCAACACCAAAACCTGGCTGAGCAGGACAGCTGTAACATGAGCTATATCTGCTTGATTGGGCTGATTCTTTGATACAATGAGCTCACAGGTATACTGGGGGGCATCAAATACCGGGATTTTTAATATGACTTGCATTTGGCTCAAGACTTCAAAAATAGAATTTGATGTGCTTGTAATAGATAATAAATCTGAGATATAGGTCACGTTAAAAATTCTGGTATTGTGTGCCCTCGGGTATACAGGTGAGTTCATTGTATCAAAGAATTAGCCCAATCGAACAAGTATAGCTCATGTTACAGTCATCCTAGTCAAAACATGGATATTCTCCCAATTAGGGAATTTGATTCGCCATCAGAAAATCTGAGGAGGCCATGCCCTCCAGAATGAAAATGCAAATTCAATGGTCATATTTTCAAGCGAAACGGTTGGGAATTAAGCTTACACCAGCCATCCTGGTGGAAACATCAAATTTTGATAAAAAATGAGCCGCGCCCTAAGTTCCGCAAAGAGCTGTAAGGCAGTGATTTTTCTCCCGATTGAATTTATGTGTGAAGGCACTGAGGCCATCTGTCTGCATCTCATAAATTTAGCATGCACTCCTTAGTGCTAATGATCAGCCACTGAGATACCCCGAATTGTGATGAAGATAATGCCCAGGAGGGAAATACCATCAATTCTCGAGCACATCTGAAATCTAATAATGTACTCAGTATCAGGTGCTCCAACTCAAGCTCAACGATCATAATCTTTGCCAAATTGGTTGTAGATTAAGAATCCGGCCAAAAGTGTGGGAAGAATTTGGATTGGATGCTGTTAAACCAAATTTCTGGTTACTTTTTGCGGAATTGAAATGAAATGAAAAATGTATAAAAAAAACCTACACTCACCCACATATGTCTGCAACACATATTAACCGTTCTTTAAGCAAATGGCTCCTCGGCTGTGCTATTCCCCCATATATCCATCTCCTTTCATCTTTCCTCTGCTATTGCTCTTCCATTCCCAGCGACGCCGGACACTGCCTCTTCATTTACTGCCACCCGCTGACCTACGTGCAGTATTTTCTTGACAGGGTGCAGTTGAGCGCAGTTGCTGCTGCCTACGGCGCAGCCTGATTTTATTCATCTGGTTGGGGGCCACATAGTCCCTCCCCAAGATATAAAACGGCATGCCCATCATCAACCGTTTTTTAACGATTACCTCGGCGTGTCATTGTAGATGGTTGCACACAGCTCCATTTGCCATATCCCCTTCCTTCACCCTCTCTCGTCGTCCTCATATCTCGGCACCAACATACATCTACGAAGTTTCATTTTCCACTTAAAAACCCCATGAAGCGCAACATCTGACCATTGCGCAGCCACTTTTGACAGATTGCTGTTTATCGCAGCTGCTGTTAACAGCGGCGCAGCTCAATGATTGTTATCCAGCTGGGAGGCCACGCAATCTCCCCTCTCAAGATATAAACAGGGAGCGTTGTCCTTCGTTCGAACTACCAATCTTTCGCCCACTTCTCTTGCACCTTGAAGCGCGGCGGTATGGAGCACCAACAACACCACATACAACCAAAAATCCAATGCGCACGAGGTCGGGGCTCCATGCGAAGTATACGCATGCTGCAATCCAGGTGATCAACATCGAATGCCGATGCGTAAGAGCTCGAATAAAATATTGATGGTAATGCGGCACGGCCAGCGTGCCGCCGAGTGTGTTGTGAAACCCTTAAAACCTCCTCCATTGATTCTCCTTCCAACATTTCTTCTGAATCCACCACACCAACATGTCTAACCCAAACCCAAATCCGGCCAAAATCCAATCCATACCATCCAATGAGAACCATCCAAGAAACCAAAACAGGGCCAAAAGACCCTGCAGCAGGACCGCTAGTCTTGCCAGCAAGAACCAGGACGCTCCTGCCGCGGGTCGGGCCGTGTAAAGTGCGCGACGATCCCTAATTGGGCAGGGTGCTGGAGCCGGGGCTTGACTTTTTGATGTGTCCGCTAAAACAAAACCAGACAAAACCGAACTAAGAGGGGTTAAAAGGTGGGTTATATTCCTCTTTCATTGAGTTTACATCGAGCCTTTATATCTACACTGTTTGGTCCGCACAGCCAATCACCAATAGCTATTGTTCACATAGAAACCATTGTTCAGATGAAACGTGTTCCCGTTTCCTTCCAACACGTCTCCTTCTCGACACACCACAGACCAGTGCGCGCTGTTCCCATCAACCACGTGTCCGTGAACTCCTCGGCGTTTCAACCTACTCCCGTGAATATTCAGAAATTCACAAAATCAGCCCGTTTTTGCTGATTTCACCACTGGACAAATTGCCGGCTCATCAACCTCAATTCAGTCGCACTGTCTATCCTCGACTGAAGATATTTTCAACAGCTCATCTCATTCTCTTACCTGTACCGTTCGCTCTTCCGCCCTCCTATGGTGTCAATTTGCTTCGTTAATGTCCACCTCCCTCAAGCGCATCATCTACTTTGAAAACCAGATCAATTTCGGCTCAAGTGCTGTCTGCGGTTGGACGCCTTGACGATCAACTTTTGTTTCAATATCAATCCACCCAGGTTCTGTGCCAGCTCAATTTGCGGAACAGATTATTCTTTACTAATTCAGTAATGTCCGTTAATTCCAAATTTCCATCAAAGTTGCTCAATACTTCGGTCTCACTCGTCCGTCAATGCTCCTCAGGTTCCCCCATTGTTCTATGTATACTGCCCCGACTATCTCGTTGACATATCCTCGCAAGTCCAGAGGCCTGTGTTTGTTGGTCTACTGGGTATTCTTCTATTTTCCGACCTGTTGCTGTGACCGTCTCTATTTGGCTCAAAATTCATACAATAAGCACCCCTTCCTACTCGGATGTCCTAAATGCAGACATCACTGACGGGAGTTTTTCATTCTAAAGCTGTCTTCAGGATCATTGCACCGTGAGAGCAAATCACCCAGTTTTTGGCCTGATTTGTAACATTGAGTACCGGAGGTGTTAAAAATCTATTAATTACAATAAAGCCTTACAGTGGTGGGTACCGGTACCCGCAGTGTATGAGACAGAGTGACCGTAGTCAAGGGTCCCCTTGACGTACCGTAAGACTCCGACTATGATCTCCCAATGCTCTGGTCCGGGGTTTGATTGGACGTGTCCTAGGGCACAACACGTGTAAGAAAGGTCAGGCCGCGTCCCACAACTCCCCCAGATCAACGTGCCGAGGATGGGTCGGAATGGTTTCCCAACCATGAAGGCAGCATCGTCGGGGGATAATGGTGAGGGCGAAGCTCGGATTTGGTAACCCGCGGGGAAGGGTGTTGACAGCGGAGGCGATTCCGAGAACCCGAAATGGTCCAGAACCTTACGGAAGTATTGTGTCTGGCTGAGCGACACAGATCCATCGCTCAGCTTCTCCACTGTCAATCCCAGCAAGAGCTCGATGTCGATCTCCTTCAAGTCCCACTTTGCGGAGAACTTGTCAACCACCCGCCAGCTTTCGGTCTCGGATGACGAGACTCCTAGCACGTCGTCGGTATGCGTGGAGGTAAGTGTGAACTCGTTGTGTCTTTTGCGTGTCCTGGTGCAGGGATCGGCTCGGTTTTCTTTGTAGCCCAAGTCGCGGTACCCTTCAGCAAGAAGCTTGTACCAGATATGCCCGGCCTGTACCAGCCTGTAGAGCGGTCGCAGAAGCAGACAGACCTTGGTTTCCTCCCCCTGCTTCGCGAACCCGCGGGGCTGCTTCATGTAAACGGGACGGTCCATCGTCCCATTCAGGTATGCGCCCGAAAAGTCCCACTGCCGCACCACCAAACGGTTCACAGCCGCCACCGCAAACACCATTCACACGCTCTCCATCCGTGCCACCTTCGCCCACTTGACCTCGAAGTCCTTCCCCTCAACCATCTCGTCCCCACGCGCAACGTATCGCCCCTTGTATTTCAACACGTTACCGTCGCCGTCAACCTTGACGTCATAGACCCACATCCCATCTATGGCATGCTCCCCATCTGGTAAGTCCACCAGCCTCCACACACCACGAGCCTCGAGCTGATTGAAATCCGCCCTCATGGCAGGCTCCCATTTCTCAGGCTCTCTCATGGCCTCTTTGTACGAGCGTAGAACGCGCCCTTTTACTGCACTAGCAAACGCCCATGGTGACAACAACCACTTGTCGCCAAAGTCTGCCCAGTCGATGTCGACGGCATTCGCAGTGGGCCGCGCTGTGTCCATTACCCACTCTTCACCCGCAATTTTCGCCTGCTCCTCTTCGCGGTGAAACATTTCCATCTCGATCACCGCTCGCGTCGGCTTTGGAACGCGGCCAGTCCGTCGAGGAGGATCCCCAACCACGGGAGCTGGGTTAAGGTTAGGAGGGGGAGATGCAGGAGTCGGAGGTGCAGTAGGCGGCAGAGGTACGGAGACGGGTTCTTTATAGGGCAGCAGGTATGTCCTCGTCCTCGAAGATGGTGTGGTCGCGGGGCAGTGGGTCGTTGTCGTCTTCGTCGTTGAATGTGCGCGTGCGGTGCGTGTCTCCTTCCTCGAATATGACATTTCGCACCTGGAAGATGCGTGACCGTTTGGGGTCGGAGATGCGATACCCGCGTCGCCCCATGTATCCCACCATCCTGCCTTCCCATCCTTGGTTTCCTAGCTTACCCTCGACGTGATCCTGGTCTTTCACCCAGCACTTGCTCCCCCATACACGAAGATGGGACACATTAAGCTTGACGAGGTTCCCATCGCCATCCTTCCGTTGGAACCACGCGACCCACGGGACAACGTCAGGATGGCGGGAAGATGGGATGAAACCACAAACGTAGCAGTGTGCTGCTGCTGCTTCGGCCCAGAAGCGGTGAGACATCGAGGAGTCAATAAGCTGGGTACGAGTGCCTTCGACCACGGTGCGGTTTCCGCGCTCAACGTGTCCATTAGCGGCTGACGATGCTTTAGGAACTTTCTCGACACGGATACCCCATTCTGCACAAAAGCCCAAGAACACCACGTTGTCGAACTCGCCACCGAGATCCATTCGGACGCACTTGACCTTCCTCCCCATCTGCACTTCCGCCTCCACCACCCATGTACGGAACGCGTCTGTGGAGGTCTCTGCCTGTTTGTTGTTCAAGAACAACGGGAACTTCATAGACGTCCCCATCAGGAAAAACCCCCATAGGCATTTGGAAGTAAATGGTTACATTTGGTAGAAATTCCCAACATTTCATGAGAAATGTTCGCAATTTTCAGATTCGACAAAAATGTGAGAATGGAAAGGTCCCAAAAAATTGTACACATTCTTTGACAATTGTGAACAATTGTTCCGCAATTGGTGCTATTTACTGCCACTTTTCATTTGATTTTCTGTTCTTGCACCGCCGTTTTACAAGAAATGCAAATCAATTAGCGTATACTAATGAACGAACGGGTATAAAATTAGATGCATGATTAACGTAAGGTAGAGCTAACAACCGGCGGGCACAACGTCAATAGGAGATGTAATGTACGAATTATAGATTAAGAAGAGCAAGGGCTTCCATGGCCATTGGTTTAGCCGCAACAGATCCAAGGCGGGATCCAGCGCTAATGAACATTGTGAAATGCTGCAATGGAGATGTCAAGACAGAGTACTCACACCATAATATCGTACAGGTCCGCAAGAACTGTCGAGCCTTTAGCACGTAGTGTGTCGAGCAGTAAGATGTGAGTGTCGTAGATTTCTTGGACTGCGTTGCCTTCGAATTTCGACTGCACATGATGGCCCGTCCGGTGCTCGTTAAGCGACGAATGCACCTGTATTTGATGAATCGGCATCGAACCAAACAACAGAAAATCTAAAGACATACCGCGGTACCCCCCAATGCGGCCATTGAAGCCGGAAGCTCCTTCCGACCGTCTTTATTAGTCTCAAATAGTTCGGAATACTTATCAGCAACCGAGGGCGAGCCCTTGAAGAAGGCTAGCAGGAGAGTAGAACGAATGCCAGCAGCCATATATGGCATCGTAGTATCGACCACATCATCCTTTAATCAAGTCAGTAATCGAGTTAGGACGAAAATATCACTTACGCCTCGTTTCCCCGTGCGCGGATCCACTGGCTGTAAGGGAAAGGATCAGTAATTACCAACGGAACAGATGTAAACGCCTACCCCAGGTGACGACGGGTATATATAGCGCATGCCGGTAATGAGAAAGCCAGTGCGCACCTCTGCATTTCCTTGGAGAGCGTAATTAGCCATGACAGTGGCGTCGGAGGCATTCTTCGCTTTTAAGCGGAAGGAACTTGCACGTCCATGGAGCTACATGACAGGTCAAATATGATCCAAGTGATGAAGGATAATGTAATGTTACGAACGTACCAGCGGCGTTAAGAGATTACGATAAGTGGTATCGGTTTTGATCCTTTCCATGACATCAAAGAGCCGGAGTTTAAAGGCGGAATTTAAGAGAGCGTCTTTTGCAAAGATGTTCTTCTGCTCAGTGCCCGGGAAAGTGATTTTGAAAAGGTAGTAGCCCAGATAAAAGTCAATACCCAATTGAACGGTCCTCTCGACGCGGGAATGCTGCATCTTCAGGGTGACTTTTCCATCCTCAGGCCTAAAAACGATCTCGATGCTGGAAGAGTCCACAACTTGGATGCCGTCATCGTCACTGTCGGAAATACTGATTATGTCGGGCGAAGACTGGCGCTCTTTGCCGACATGCTGACGGCGAACAGTCGGCTCGACCGGCTCTTGTTTGACCTTGGGGGCAGAGGAATTGTTGCGCAACTTACCCGACCCCTGAGGTTTTGTGGACATGGCGGTATCGATGAATCGTGGTTTCTGCATATGGACGGCTGTCAGTGATGCACTGATGATGATTAGATATAGTCACCTCATTATCGCGAGCAGTGTCGCGCTTCCCGCGCTCCTTCCTGGGAGGCAAACAACACGGCTGGATGATTTTGAAACTAAAATGAGATATATTATATCATAGTCCGCAGCACGTACCTCATCCACAGAAGCAGTATTCTCAGCGGATTTCTTCTTGAGGTGCGACAGGTAAGTACTAAACTACTACTTCAAAGGGCAGTAAATACCTTTCTTTGTTCCGCAAAAGGAACCCGTTGAGCAGCCTCGGAAAGGGCGGCAAAGGTGGCGCTTGCCTCTGCATCAGACTCGTCGGAATCAGCAGCCGGTTCACTGGCTGGGACACTCATGTATCCGGAACTCATCGACGCCCGGCTTGACGGGCGCTCATGGCCGAGGTTGTCGTTCAGGTCAGCATCAAGGCCATCATCATTCTGCCAGCGCGCCTGCTGTCAAGTGCCAATCAAAGTCAGCGAAGTGTCAATCGATATGAAGTCAGATCATCTTGATGCTCACCTCTTGCGCAAACGTCCGTGACAAAACATCTGTTGGGACATGCTGAAGGTCCTCCTCGTCCTCGACCTCGAAATCATTGTGTTCCTCGTCGTTGCTCCCATTAGATTTCTCAGAATCAGCATCGTCAACGTCATGATCCCACAATTCGGCGGGGTCTTGGGCGGGATCTGATCGGTGCGACCTGCGAGTCTCAGGTGCCTGGGGGGCGGGGGCGTCGTCCGAATCCGAAACTACATCTATGCAAAATAGCTGGAGCAGCAAGTTATAACGAAGACAACGACAAACTTTGTTTGGCTTTACTGCGGACGGGGGCCACTGGGAATTCCGCCATCTCTGTGTCCTGTAAGTCCGGAGCAGAATCTGAGAAGAATCTGGAATTAGGATGTGTGTGAATGAACAATGAGACTCGCCTGCACCGTCCATCTTGCGTGCTTTTGATTTTGCGGATGCTTGCTGGTTCGATGCGGAACGCTTCCTACCCGTGGCATTCGGGTCTTTGGGTTTAGGTCCAACGGGGGCTGCACCGTGCCAAACTTGTGACAGATGTGAGTATATCTCGTCTGCATGCGCTCAAGACTCACCAGCTTTTTTATTGGCAGCCGTTTTCGAAGCCCGAGCTGCTACAAAGATTGAGATCAACACAAGGTTGCAAGGAGGCAGCTAACAGACTTACGTCTTCCTTGAGAGCTCTTTTCTGATCTAGGTGGCGACGGGCTGTTGTCAATTGCCTGGCGTCTCGTCGATCTTGTAGGCAACGTGGCTGAAATATGGTGTCACTGGTCATGTCCGATCTGATAGTCAAACAACGATGCTTCTCACTGAAATCCACAGATGGGCCAACTTTGGGTCTTGGAGGAGCCATTGACAAGTGGGTGGTAGAGAGCGTGGTACAGAGTTGGGCGTAAAGAAAATGAAGGTGGGGGAAGGTGGGGAAAGTGAGGGAAAGAAGCGAAAGGCAGGTGGAAGGCACGTGCTGACTGTCACTTACGTGGCCTCATTTTTTTCTCGTTTTTTTTCCATTAGCGCTGCCTCGCTTTGGAATGCCGTATGATACTGCGGCGACGCCAAGTTGTGTTGGCGGAAATTATTCCGAAGTCCGCGCCCATGAGGCTACTTGTATCTTCTTCGCCATCCAGTATGGCTCACATATAGATAGGAAATATTACCAGACTTCCCCCGCTTCTCTGCCATGTCTGAGGCAACAACACCCAGAGGTTTTTGTAAAGGATGCAAGCTCTTGTTCACTCCGACTGGCCTTGGGCATCATCTCGTACAAACGACAAACCCTGCTTGCAGAGCAATCTACCTTGCACAAAGGGATTACATCCCTCAGCTTCACGTCGGAAATCTTGCTGGGCAAGCACTTCGGCCAGCGTCTCCGCCTGGTCCGAGTAACAACGATTTTAGTGGGAGTGGGACTCGTCCAGTCCCACTCCAGCACTTAGAAAGTGGGACTCACTCCCATTAATGGAACTCAACCCTCCCACAGAGTGCGAGTGATGGCGAATGCATCAGCAGTGCGACTGATGGACTGATACGCAATCAATCCCAGCTCATCGCCGACGATCTTGATATTGATCCGTCTCTTGGCGCTTTTCATCCCGTCAGCGACACCACTGCTCAGCACGCCATGTTGATGGACTGGGTTGGACCCTTTCACATTTCATTAACAGGTCATGTCGCCGCTTCGCTCTGGCAACTCGAAGTGGGGAAGAAAAACAGATATTATTCAAGATACCAGTACACGGCACACAGCATTCCGTTCCCCAGACTTTCGATTCAAAATTTGCACAGGGTCTGCGTAAGGTTGAGATTAATTAGAAACATGGTTTGTAGCCTTTTTGGTCCTTAGACACGTTGGGCACGTGTTTAAAATGCGGGGGCGGCAGGTTGAATTCGACGCCTACATTAGTGACAATTCCACAGTAGTAAATTGAACTGTCTTCCGAACGAGAAACAGAGGTGAGCTTACTCGGATAGCTGTAGCTTGAACAAAATTACGGGCCAAGGAATTCATTGCAAGGATCTGTGTACTGGACCACGGCAGTTGTTCCTGACACAGAAGCGGTAGTATAACAGACAGAAGTGGGGACAGATCCCAGAAAAAAAATCTCAGACTCACGGTTCCAGTAGATTTTAGAGAGGAGGAATGGGGCAGAGAATGACCAGGCTGACCGTTTGGGAGGGCTGCATTTTATAAAACTTTGTCGGCAGGATTAGCCAAAACGTCGGCACAGTGTGCGCCGATCTTGTTCCCATCAAAGCCGTCGGGTAACCAGTCGCACTCGGGAAACGAGTCCCACTTTCTGATGGAGAAAAGTGCGACTCGAACATCATCAGTGCGACTCGACGACTCCCACTCCCACTAATCTTGTATATACTCGCCTGGTCCGGATTTCCTCGATGATCTGGGCAGTAACTTCGACCCACCCGATTCAGATGATGATGATATGCCTGGGCTTGTTAACATCGACGACTCTGACGATGAAGATGAACCAGAAACTGGTTGGGAGCCACCTGTGCAACCAGATCCCGATGCTCGTATGAACTCGCCCCTAAATGAGCCAGCTCCATCCCCGGGAGATGGGGCAGCGCATCAGGCTCGGGAGATCCCTGTCGAAGAGCGCTTCATTCTCGCACCACACATCACCCCTTTCGGCGGGCGGGCCGGAGAAGCCCTTCGCACAGAAACTCCTCCATATACCGAGTACTCCGACCTTATTCCGCAAAGTGCAGACAATCCGTGGGCCCCGTTTACGTCTCAGGTCGACTGGGAAGTCGCAAAGTGGGCCAAGCTGCGAGGTTCCACCTCCACCGCCGTTACAGACTTATTGGCGATTGACGGAGTAAGATAACCTCACTCATACTGTGCAATGTCTTCGTTCCCACCTCTTTATTAGGTTCCACAAGCGCTGGGATTATCGTACAAAAATTCCCGCGAGTTGAATCAAATTATCGACAATGAATTGCCTCTGGGACGTCCTACCTTTCAGCGCCATGAAATCGTTGTTGCGGACGAAGCATTTGATGTTTACTTTCGCCCAGTTCTGGACTGCATCAAGGCCTTGTATGGCGACCCTGAGTTTGCGAAGGAGTTGGTGTTCTTTCCTGAACGCCACTATGCAGATGCCGACAAGAAGATTCGATTGTACCATGATATGCACACTGCAGAATGGTGGTGGAGGACTCAGGTTCGTCGAATTCACTATATTTTTCTCGTTTGCTCACCCTTTACATAGAAAGAGGTTGAAAGGCGCCGAGCAGGTGGTACAATCGTGCCCATCATTATTTCTACCGATAAAACCCAGACAACAATGTTTCGCAACAAAGCCGCCTACCCAGTCTACATGACCATCGGTAATATCACCAAGGAAAGTCGTCGCAAGCCCTCCCGCCAAGCGTATGTCTTGCTTGGTTATCTTCCGACTACTCGCCTTGATCACATTACCAACAAGGCCGCCCGGCGGCGCGCTGTTGCAAATCTTTACCATGCGTGCATGAGGCAGATACTCCGCCCCTTGAAAAATGCGGGATTGGATGGGATCGAGATGAAGAGTGGCGATGGTGTTGTGCGCCGTTGCCATCCCATATTCTCGGTATTTGCGGGCGATTATCCGGAGCAGGTTTTGGTGACAGGGACGAAGACCGGGGAATGCCCAACTTGTCCAGTGCCTCGTGACGAGCTGGGTAGTATTGTGGATATATATGAACCGCGCGACCTTTCCGCCGTGCTTGATGCACTGAGGAAAGCAGATGGCAATGCTACCGAATTTACTCGTGCCTGCGCTCGCGCGAACATCAAACCGATCTTCCACCCTTTCTGGGAAGATCTGCCCTACGTCAATATCTTTCTCTCTGTCACCTCCGACATTCTGCATCAGCTCTACCAGGGCGTAATCAAACACATCGTTGGTTGGATCACGGAGGCCTTCGGGCCTGCTGAGATTGATGCTCGTTGTCGGCGGATGCCGCCCAACCACAACACACGGCTGTTTCTCAAAGGGATCACTACATTGTCCCGTGTGTCTGGCATGGAGCACAACCAAATGTGCCGCATTTTATTGGGCCTCATTATCGATTTACGCCTCCCTGATCGAAATTCAACTGCACGCCTAATCCGGGCCGTCCGAGGCGCGTTGGATTTCCTCTACCTTTCCCAGTATCCAACCCATTCATCTGAGACATTGTCTCTTCTCAATGATGCACTGAAGATGTTCCATGCCAATAAGGAGGTTTTCGTTGACCTCGGAATCCGTGCAGACTTCAATTTTCCCAAGCTCCATAACCTTCGCCACTATCTCATGACCATCAAACTCTTTGGTACCACCGATAATTACAACACGGAATATACTGAGCGCCTCCACATTGACCTTGCGAAGGACGCATACCGTGCGACTAACCGCAAGGACGAGTATACCCAGATGACATTGTGGCTGGAACGGAAGGAAAAGATCCTCCGCCACGAGAAATTCATCTTCTGGCGTATTGCAGGGAGTCCGGCACCGACCGAAAAACAGAGTCTGTGGAGCCCACCGGCAGTTCTTCATAATCGCCACGTCCAGATGCCCACCCATCCTTCTGCCAAAGGAGTTTCGCTGACAACAATCGAGAACAACTACGGCGCTATTTATTTCCGTGACGCTTTTGCCCGCTATGCCGTTTCATTCGGACGCCCCGATCTCACCAAGCGGCAGATTGAGGCACTGGCGAGGGACTTCTATACGCCGTTTCAAAAGGTGTCGGTGTACCATAAGATGAAATTCTGGAATGGCGATGCCTTGGGCCGCGAGAACGGTGCTGATGTCGTTGACACTGTGCATGTTAAACCTGGGTATCAAAACAAGAAGGGCCACCAGGTTGGGGGCCGTTTTGACACGGTGCTTGTTAACGATGGAACTGGGTCCCATACAGGGGTGAGCGGTGAGTAAATTTCAGCATTCCATGTGTTCTTCCTGATGTTCGGGGTGTACTTCAGGTTACCGTGTTGGCCGAGTGCGAGTTGTTTTCAAACTATCTAAACAAGTGACAGCCGCACTATTTCCAGGTGTGCCTCCCCCTGGACATCTTGCATATGTCGAATGGTTCTCGGCGTTTTCGCGGCGACACGAGCCAAACCATCTGATGTACAAGATTTCTCGGCTTGAGGAGCGTATTGCCAGTATTATACCTATTGAAAATATCCGCCGGAGTATTCATCTCTTCCCCCAGTTCGGTCATGTGGTTCCTCGTTCTTGGACAAGTCAAAATGTCCTTGACTCAGCCACAAAATTTTATGTCAGTCCCTGGTCTGACCGACATGCATATATAACTGTAAAATAGTCAATATATATATTCTAGCATGGATATGGAGAATGGGGAAGGTTCTGTACTAGATAGCATATGTGCTATTTATAATTTGACTGTGGCCGCTCGAGGCCATCATCTAAATGGCGCTTTGATCCGAGGTGCACAGCCCATGATTCTAATCAGATGTCATCAAATGTCAACTTATGCCGACAATAGTCGGCAAAAGTTAACTAATTGCTCAACAATTGCTAACAATTTGTGCAATGTCAAAATTGTGAAGAAATGTCAACAAAATGTGAACAATTCGTAAAAGCGGTTTTCCTGATGGCCCCCCATCCGACACCAGCATCATGTACACTGCACCCGACCAACTGGCCATTTGGGCCTTGCCCCACAAATCCACATGGACGCGTTCTAGCGGTTCGGTTTCATGCATGACCGTATCGTTGAATGGCGCCTTGTCCTGCTTGCCCAGGATGCACATTCCGCGCAACTCATTGCACGTGATCACCAAGCCATCGACCAGCCCCTTGGACGCCATACTCTCGATGCGGCGAACGTCGGCGTGAACGAGACGTCGGTGCCAACCCTCCAAATCGGTGGGCTGGTTTCGGTCGCGCCCTGCAATGGCGGCGACAGGTGAGAGTGAACTATCGATATCATCGACAACATCTACCTCATACAGCTTTCTGCTCCCAACAGTTCTGGCTAAACACCCGTCGACTACCAACCTCCCATCGTGGCCCCGGACAGAGATCGATCCGTTGCCCTATTCCCCACGGAAGCCTCGCATATCAAGTGTAGGGAGGCTGATGAGATTCATTGCAAATCCGGGGGTGTGAAGCGCCTCAATGCGGATCTTGTGCACTGAACCGTCGCCTACGCGGACCGCGACTTCGACGACCCCCTTTCCCGCCACTTTGAAACCTCCACCGTCCTTTACTGCGGTCGACCCATCCATCATGACCTCTTGGTATGTGATGAAGCGTCGACGGTTGACGAAGCAGTGTTCTGACGCGCCACTATCCAGGAAGGTGTGGCAGAAGCATGGACCTGCGGCGTCCACGACAACGTCTGCGGCGTATATTGAAACAGGGTGCGTTACTATTCATTGATGGAAAAAAGCCAAGGATTCATTCCCATTTAATCCTGGTGTTCACTGAACGGCGGGAGAGGGTTCCGATTCTACTTAACCTCCGCAATTATGATGAACCGGGAATGTCCCACGGTTCAAGGTCTAACTCTTTTCATGCTCAACTTGATCCCAGAATATGTTGCATGTTAATAGTAACCCATATCATTCACTTACTGCACTTTGTTGCGGACACTCAAAATGTGAACCAAACCGCCACACAGAATAATGGTATGTGTTGACAGAAACTTACAGTAATAAATTGGTCAATTTTGACTAAATTCCAGCTCAAAAACACCTAGAGGGTCATTTATTGTATGGACGTGGCGTAGAAATACTTCCGAGCTCCAATCATCAATCATTCACCGTGGTTATCGTTGCAAGCCATATCCCCGCTCCATTTGATGGCTTAAGACATGTCCAGCTGCACTCAAAAAGCGCTAGTTGTCTCTAAAGCTACTACCAAGTAGTACCAAGAGGTTCTTCAAGTATAAACAATGTAGTGTAGGTCGTGTATTTGCATGGAATTGATCACTTTTGGTCGCAAGCCATGCCCGCCCATTTTGATGGCATCAGGCAGAATGGCTTGTACAAGCCACTTTCTTCACAATGACCAAGAACATTATTCTGGTGGTTCCTACACCTAAAGAGACTCTATTCTATTAGAATACATTCATTTCAGCCATTTACATGAAGAACTATGTCTTAGTTATTGACTTATCTGATTCTGCTCAATGCTCGGGTTCAACAGAAGTCAACCGGCGGCCATTGAGCACCAAAATGGAATGTTGTGATGCTTATTTACGGCCTCCTGGAGTATAAGACCTAGTTCTGTGGAAGAATGCCGCCAAATCCAGTCTCATGTTCAGAATTCACCATGCAGTTGAGAAGTCAGGTGAATTCAAACTTTGTTTCACGAATATCTGTGACATTTTGTATGCGGGTGAGTGATAAGACATGTGATATGTCATTTAGACCCCGCAAGCCCACTGGCTTGCATGCAGATTATCAATTAGTCTCATAATTGGCCGCAACGGTGACGGCTAATGCCAACACGACCCAAGAATTGGTGGCCTAGGGATCTGTGGGAGACTTGCTGTAGTAATACTGCCACAAAGAACAGAGTCGATAGTAGATTAGGCCCGACAACAAATGATCTGACAGGTTGCGTACTGCTCCTGACGTGTAAGAATATGTAATGCAATCAGGTCTAGACTGGGCGCATCAGATGGCGCATCATGCCGTGCGGCAGCTTCCGGCACTGGTCACAACGAGGAAGAAGCGATCAAAGTTGCGTCGAAGTTCGAAGCCCCATGAACAGAAGCTGTCATCGGAGACCTGTGGGAACTTCAAGGGGCCGCGGCGCGTCGCGTCGTCGTGTCGGGCGCTTGGGGGTTGGATGTTGGACCCTAGTGCAGTGCCCAGGCAGGCCTCATGCCCATCACCGGCGTCTTCGAACCGTTGAAACTCCGCGGCCACAGCTTTGGACGTAACTTCTCACAAGCCAAGACGTGAAAGCTTCACGTCCTTCAAAGCTTAAAGCTTCAAGACTTGAGACTGTCGCTTCAAGCTCTAGGCGCCGTCTTCAAGCCCTCAAAATTCAAGGCCCTCCATTCAAGACTTCAATAATGTCAAACTTTCAAGCTCAAAAATTCAACCCCTTCTTCAAAACTTCAAGCTTCAAGCTCCAAGCCTCGCTTCAAGTTCGAGACTTCAAGCACTTTCTTCAAACTTCGCTTCGAGATCCTGACTTCGCTTCAGGACTCAAGCCGTCAAATTTCACGCCGCCTCAAAGACTCCAAGACACCTGCAAACTCCTCAAGAGCGGTCGAAAATGCCTCAAGGGCACATCAAGACACCTCAAGGGGGTCTGCCAAGACTTCGCGCGTCGGGAATCGAGACAACAGCACAAGTGCAAAACATGTCAGTTGCACGGCAGTAGTAGAATAGTAGTGTCCGAGTTCCAATGTATATACTTTTACATGAATAGGGATACAAGTTCCGAACGCCATTCAAAACAGAAACATCATGTAGAGATTCTACCAGAACGCACACCTGAAAACACAATCAGCTGAGAACCTGCACGTCACTTGAAACCAACGAACCAGCCCGGAGATCGTGGGTGTTAAATTCACATCGACCGTGAGTGAGGAAACTGGAACCGACCTTCACCTGGTCGTACATCGACCTCAGCCTGCATCAACCGCCAGTTGATGAGGGGATCGTATACAAAAGCCTCGAGAACGGCCATCAACGACTCCTTATTGTCTCGGAGGACTTGCATCGTGATTTCACACGTCTTTCGGAAGGACCCCTCGATACCGCCGACCTGCAAAACAAGTCGGTCGATGGGCAGGGGAAACCAAGGCAGAGCGCACCTCCATCGCGTGCGTTAGCATCCGCGTCAGTCTGAACGGCACCTTCCCTGAACTTCAATCAATGGCGACGCACCTTTGAGGAGGTACTGATAACCCCTTCCGTCACTGCCTTTCATAGTCATACGCCGTGGCCGTTGCTTTGATGAAATAACAGTCAGGCGAGGCGCAAAGTTCGCGATATAGACGACCTCTCGGCCGCTCTGGTATGTACCGGTAAGTTAGAAAATGTTAAACAGACGGCAAAAGATATTACCAGGGACTGCGAGGTCAAGATTGCGAACGTTCAGCAGCTCTGGCGACACGTATTGCAGATCCAGCGCGGTCAGCTGTGGCAAATGCTTCTCAATCTTTTGGAAGACCTGGCCGATTCGACGAAATTGGTACAAAATTGAATGTGTAGTCGAAATAGACGTACCGCGAAATAAATACCCCATGCGTTATCCAGTTCGCGTGTCTCGCCAAACTGCCGATACCTCCTACAAGCCTCGCGAGCATGGCGCAGCTCAGTGCCAAAGACTTGGTTAAAGGATTTTTTGCGAACGGTTTGTGGGCCCTGTGGTACCGGGATTAGTATCCTGGAGGAGGTGTCGAAAGAACTTCCTTACAGCTTCGAGCATCTTGTACAGAGGCTCCAGCACAGCAAGCATCCCAGCGGGATTGCAAACAGTATAGTACAGTCGCGACACTTCCTCCAAGCCCTCATGCCACATCTCGTGCCACAATATCGCCACTCGAATCATTTCACGACTAACGACCAGTGCCTAAGACGCCAATTCAACGCGTGCTATATAAAGAAAACGGGCGACAAACCTGCTCGATGATGGTTGAGCTGTGCTCCCGCATTCGATCCATAATGGCGAGGGCAGCATTCTTCCGAGATTCACTGGGAGATTTGGAACTGACCGCAAGCGGGTAGATCAACGCCTGTGGATGGCTTTTGCCGACTTCGGTGAGCAGGTTGTTGATGTTCCGACGGATGCTTGCGTGAGGCGTTTGGATACGTGCAATAATCTGGGTCTCTGCTCAACTGAGAAGAATGTCGAGAATAAATGCCGCGAACTTGTAGAATGACGGGCAACCATGTATCGATCTTTACCATCGAGAAACCAGAGGCGATCGTGTGAAATATCTCTTCGTGGGCGCCGTATTTGAACCACATCGTCAGTAAACAAAGAGTATCTTGCAGCGCATCCTGGCTCCGGAGATTGATGGAACGGAAGGAGCCTATTAAACGAACATCAGGAGATAGTGTAGTAGAAAAATTCCGAGCAGGCATCATCGACGCTTTGCGCACGAGGGTAAGCGACGCAGGACCGCAGGGGTGACGACAGGTGCAAGACCGTGTGGGTGACAACAAGCAAGACCGCGGAGACTGCGAACAAATCGCAGTGGCATGGGTTCCAGGGCGGGTGAGACAGGCTCGAGCATGAGCAGATCGTGACCGACAAAAACTTAGGCGTGAGGGTGCGATACGGTGGGATTGCGAGGGCGGGAACAGGGATTTGATCAAGTGGGGGCATGGGAGAGGAAAGCGATTTATATTCACGATGTATTACTTACATGGTGGCCCTACTAACTCATTGTCGATAAGTTCTTCCTTGTTTCCTTCATCTTCAGATCGCTGCTGATGCATTTCAGCTTCAGACGAATTGGTGCGAGCACGATTAAGATACACTCTCGCCCCTTTCAATGCGGCATGTGCTCCGTGGCTGCAGGGTATGTATCTCGAAGCTGCGTGAGTAGGTGTGCACGCAGCATGCAGGCGCAAATATGGGCGTGGTCCGAGTGGAAGGCGCAGGGCAGGGAATCGCAGCGGCGAGGAGAGGGCAGGCAGCGGCACAGGGCCCGAGTTCCACCGGAACCAATGGAGAAGGCTGGGGCGGTCGTGCAGAGTACTCGAGCAAAAGCGCGAAGACAGCTGGGGCCACCGACAAGAACACCGTGTGCATGAAGGGCGACAGCCACGGGTAAGCAAAGGAGGGACGAGTGCTGGAGAGGAGGCCGCAGAAGGGAGCCAGAGAAAGAAGGGAATCATCAGGGTAAGCGTGAGTGCTACGTGGCAGTTTTCAGCAGTTGGCGAGCGACTCGTAGCTGAGCAGAGGCCCTCCGGAAAGGCTCATTGGGTTCCCAGTCGTCCCAGGACACGAACATGCAGGAGCGCTGCCAGCGGCAGTGGTTAGCGAAAGGAAGAAAGAGTCGGTTCATCGGGCCGAGATCAAGCCGTGGTATTCCAGCATCTGCACCGCACCAACATTCGTATTATTTCGAATATTATGTATGCTACGTAGCGTCCCGCAGCATATATTATTTTGAATAATTCATGCAACATTTTTGTCCTCATCGTCGCCGACGACGATCAGAGACGTTTGATCGCAGGAGCGAACCTCGATGGCGGGTCACGCTCGGGATGACATCGAGAGCACCGGTGCCGGCCGCGTTGCCGCAGGGATTGAGTTTGATTTGAGGTAACCGTTGGTAAAATGTTAGGGAAAAGAAGGAAAAAAAGAAGGCGAAGCGGTCCTTTGAGAAGTTGATTGGAGGCCTAATCGACTCTCCCCTCCAAAGAACAAGACACTGGGTGCCCATATGATGTGTAGGACACACAAGCCACTTTCACTTCTTGGCTCATGCCAAGCTGGACGGGAGGAAGACGCGCAAAAGACTTGAAATCCATTTTGGTATCAAATTACACGTGAGCGTAAATACACGTGATCTGTCAGTTAGAAGTGGTCGATTGCCCGAGTCGGCCGAATGGCTTGCCAAGCCAACAAAATGGCTTGCAAGGGATTTTGCCAGGCATGGGTGGGTGATGTCGGTCAAATCCACGCCCCCATTTGGCGCGAGCGCAAGCCATTTTGCCACGCCAAAACGTGAACTCTCATGTATACTTACCTCACCAGAAAACTTCCGGTCATACTGGCCCAATGGCATGCTCAGCGAAAGGTTGAATTCCCACTCGGGCATTTACGGTGGAGATGGTTTTTCAAAATGGTCCAGTGGTCATACCTGGCTGAAAATTTGAGTGGGGGGCCCTTGAACATGTAGGAAGACCATGGCTAAAAAAAATCGTTGGTCTAGGCACTGGACGATTTTGACCGTTTTGTACGAATGGAATGGCAACAGAGACTACCTAGATCTGCAGTGGTGCATGTACAGTCGACGAGTAAGATTTCGTCAATAATCAAACTCAACCGCTTCCGTTGCGCCAACCAGTCCAAAATAATTGCCATACGCCGCTGGCTGAACACGATATGATGAAAGACGATGCGCCGCAGGCGCGGGTAGTGAACCGCTTCGTTGATGGGATCGAAGCGGTCGCCCGCGGCCATGAGCGGGTCCCCTTCGAGCTGGTTCGTAAACGGCTCGACGTGTCGATAAAACGCAGCGCTGCGGAAATCCTTGAGATGCAGCAGCGACGTCGACAGCTTCAGCGCCTCGCAGTTGACGGTGAGGATGTTGATTTGGTCGAGGGAAATGATGGTCATTATCGTGTACATGATCTCCTCCCGCCAATTGGGGAGCGACAGGGACCCGGCGGCCAAGCGGAATGTATAGCGAGGCGAGGCGGAGCCACTGGTATGGTTGAAAAAGAGGATTTCGAACAGCGAAGCTCCGTCGGGAGCCGGAGGGAGGTCTACGATTTGTAATCCGTGGAGGATTGGGTCGGCGGAATCCGCACGGTGGCTGTCGAGCGTATCGCATAAGAACCACAAGTCCAAGCTGCGATATGGCACGTTCAGAACGATGCGACACTTGGGGATCCAGACAGCGCGAAGGAAACAAGAACACCGCATACTGCTTGCGGTGAGTTCGAGCGTCTCCAGGTTGGGCACTGGCACGGCCTCTGAGACCTCCAATGTCTCCGAAAAGGAGTCGTTCAATGACAGAGCCCGCAGATACGGCAGCCGGGAAAGCATGATCGATATGAAATCGTCCATTGCGAGGTCCATGGGCGCGTGGATGAGCTCCAGAGATACCAGGTTGTGCCACAAAGGTGAGGTCCCTTCCAAAAGACAGTATCGCAGAGACAGGTGCCGCAGAGTCGGGACCTCGTAGCCTTGAAATAACTTTGCCGTCACGAAGCATGCTCGAGGCCCGTTATACCACAGGTGAAATAGGACCCCGGATATTCCCTTTGGAAGCTAGGGCCCACCGGAATCCGATCGGCTGATTTTTGTCCGGATAAATTTCGTTGTCGAGGCCCGATTTTTGTCCGGACAGGACCTAGCCTACAGAAATTCGTTTTTCCCTCCTTTTTCTATTCCAAGACGTGGATATGACTTCTAGGGGCCTGCGGCATGTCATGGATCGCATTTTTGTGCTGTTGGAAGCATCTAGAAATGTGTGAAATATACTTACTCCGAATCCTCGCCATCATCATCACCCGACTCCCCTCCGGCAGCTGCTTTTTTTTTTCCTCCTCCGAAACAGTTTAATTGCCTCCTTGAAATTTTCCAGACTCCCGGCAAGTGTTTTGAAGCGACTCAATTCCGGTGGAGATAAGTCCTCGTAGCCCGTACAGGGTGATGCGAAAAATGATGATGTGTTATGACTTGATTATGACCTAAACCTTCAATGTGGTAGTGTGAAAATTAAAAGAAAAATGGCGCCCAGCAACACGACAAAAAAGCTGATCTACCGGGGCGAAAGCCAGGCAATTCAACTGCACCAGGGAAGCCGTGTATTGACCTCAAGACCGACCTGTGCTGACGGTTTTGTCCGGACACCTGGCCTAGGTACCCCGGTTCCAACCCCTCATTTTTGTCCGGCTGGGGCCTAGGGTTCCGGGCCAAAATCTCAAAATTTTGTCCGGCGCGGGCCCTAGGGTCCAAAGGGAATGTCAGGGGTCCTGGTGAAATGTGTCGAGGATGGGTGCAGGAAGAAGAAGGGCAGGTGGGATCGAACGCTGACCCGGTATTGTGAGACGTAGCTCCTGAATTCGGGATAGTTCTCCAAGTACAAGGTCGCATGCAGCGACATTTTTGATGTCAGAGGATCCGAAATCAATCCCGACTGTTAGTGGGGCTGAGTGGGATCGATCTAGCATTTCGAGGGCCCAACGGGGACGCGAGAGGTCAATGTTGGACCAGAAATGCGAGCTTTTCATGGCGATTTCGCGCCATTGGCGACAAACGTACGACACTCCCAGCCCTGCAACAAAATCTTCGGTCGTGCAAAGTTGGAATATTGGGGTAAGAATTTTCGGTGAAAGACGATCCGAAATCAATCCCGACTGTTAGTGGGGCTGAGTGGGATCGATCTAGCATTTCGAGGGCCCAACGGGGACGCGAGAGGTCAATGTTGGACCAGAAATGCGAGCTTTTCATGGCGATTTCGCGCCATTGGCGACAAACGTACGACACTCCCAGCCCTGCAACAAAATCTTCGGTCGTGCAAAGTTGGAATATTGGGGTAAGAATTTTCGGTGAAAGACGAAAGACGGGTGCGAGGGTGTTTCGCCGAGTGCGGAGCACACGTCGGAGATGCAATACTTCAGAAAGTGCCAAGGAAACGAGCGAGCGTTTACCAGAGATAACGTCTTTAACGAGGGAGACCGCACCGGCGGCTTCGTCACTGCGCACTAGCTGCGCCGCGGCAGCGGCGAGTTTGGGGCTCGAACGCCCCCGAAGCAGGTTCAAACTCTGCCGGACCGGCGACCGTTTCCCCTGGATGGTACTGTAGGCGGATTCGACGTCCCCCAGTGCCAGATCTATATCTTGAGTCAATCGCTGCCTCGCTGGCGGCGTGCTGGACGCAGAGACTGCATTGTTCAACAGAACATTGAGAGTAGCCTAAACCAGAGTTTGGTGAGCCAATAGCTCCGAAAAAAACCCAGAAACTGACCATTTTACGAGCCTGAGTCTTGAGCTTTGCTCGAAAAAGAAAACTGACATAATAATGGGACTTAAAAGCAAGGGCAATTCAATGCGCCAGCGGACATAACGTTGAGGTGCGGGAGTAGTGTGGATGCAGATCTATGCTATCATAACCGCGTCACCGCGCGGTAAATCATATATTTGGCGAGAATCGGGAGACTATGGACTTACTTGAATGTAAATGCGGACGGCGATTGACTTTGAAGCGGAAATACGAAACCGCGCTGTGCATCATCAGACACGCCTAGAAGATGGATGCGTCGCAAAATTTTCTTGCGCCCAGATGCGATCACGTGCAGCAGGTGTTTAACCACCACCACCCTCAACCCTCGCGACGTTCCCGACGTGCCCCCAACCGAGTGAATGACTGTCCGCAGGGCAAATGGCACCTAGGGCACGGTCGTCGAACCAGACCTCATCGCGGGCAGGCAGTGTAAGCCTTTTGTCCCCGGTAGCGGCATGTAATTGATTCTGTTTTGATTATGTCCATGCACTGACCCATTAAAATAAGAAAGGGAGACTCACTTCCTCGTTGTTCACCATGTCGTATTCACCGTCTGAATTGTCGGAGTCGGAGACAGATTCCAAGCCTGGCATGTTGTCCTCCTCCTCACTCTGGATCTCTGAAATGAGCTTGGCACGAGGAGCGCGAGCAGCACCGGCAGCACAGGTCTCTTACAAGTGCTGCAATGTAAGAAAGTAAATTTAATATGACACGATGAGCGACGTACCATTCTGAACAGCTGGCAAGGGCTTATCGTCGGATTCAGAGTCATAAAACTCGATCTCGGAGGCGTCCTTGAGATTGCTGTCGGCATCGCGAGCGCACTGCGAGCGAGAGCGGCTGAAGGTGAGACAAGATGTACGGGAGGACGTGGCCTGCCTTATAGCGCGGCCGCAGCTAAGAAGCACGGGGTAGGGAATGGCACGCGGGAGCTGAAAGGGCGGGAACGGCAGTGACGCAATTTGAGGCACGGGAGGCGCGCTGATGTGAGGCGGTGAGGCGGAGCGCAGGAAGCGCACCGGTAAGCCGCAAGTGTGAAGGCAGGGCTACATTATGCGGATATCGATAGTCCGCTAAGAAGCACGGGGGGCGCGGGGGAGCTGAAAAGGCGGGAGCGCCAGCGACACAATTTGAGGCACGGGAGGCGCGCTGATACGCCTGAAGTGGAGGCAGGGCTGCAGGGCACAGATGCCGATAGCACGCCAAGAAGCGCAGAGGGCGCGGGGGGTGGGAACGGCGCGGGAGGCAAAAGGGCGGGAACGGCAGCGACGCGATTGAAGCGCAGGAGGCGCGCTGATGCGCCCGAAGTGGAGCCAGGGCGGCAGGAAGCAGCTGACGATAGCATACAAAGGAGCGCGGGGGGCGCGGGGCGGGAACGGCGCGGAAACCGAAAGGGCTGGAATGGCAGCGACGCAATTTGAGGCGCAGGAAGCGCGCTGATGCGCCAAAAGAAGGGGAGAATATCAGTATACCAATAGGGTATGCGAGGGAAGAGGAAGGAGGGGTGCGCACCCACGGAAGCGCTTTTAGGGCGAATAAGGCTGTGGGCGGGGCGATTGTAAATGGGCGATTTGCAGCCTAATGAGCGAGATTCAAGCGTTGAAAGACAAGCGGGTGGACACCAGACAGGACGCGTCGATATTAGGTAGAGATACGGGTCGACAGGCGGCCTCAGAGGCCGGAGGGTGCCCTACACATTTGGAGGGAAGAGCGAGTGATGTAATGCTAACAAATGTAAACAAGCGGATTAAGCGAGGCGCTACGTCTACGCATCAGACGAGGCGGCAGGGCGGGCCAACGGTGGGCGCGCAAAGCGGGAAAGCGCGGTTCCCAGAAGGGACCAAAGGTGAGATGATACATCAGCTCGTACCCTGCCTTACAGGTTTTGAAGTATCACGTCAAAACCTCTCGTCAGAGGTCGTCTGATGTATCAAAACGCCGTATACGGCTGCTGATTCGGACGATCCGGGATCCGCAGCAATCCCTGCCGCACGTTGCACTGCTTCATTGAGCAATCCCTTTGCTCCCCCAGTTCCCAAATTGAGATTGCCGACGTCTCCATTTCCCATCTCTCCTCCTTCAGCAACGGTTCCGGATACGAAACCCAAACCAAAGAAAAAGGGTAAATGAAAAGGGAAACTGCAGCCGCCGCAGGAAATTGCAATTACTCGGCAGGAGAATGTTGATCGTATTTTTCAAGTGTACCAACGACTTATAACATCCCCCGAACCCCTACCGCCCTCTTGGGGGACCTTTCGAGGTCAGTGGAGTTGTTGAGGGTCCCGGACGGTCGCATTATACCGCTCGACAGGTTCATACGAGCATGGGTAAGGCCCATTATTTATCTCGCGCTAATTGGGCTTATCAAACACTTCCCAGAATCATGAGTCCTGGGACGGAGGGGCTGGCCATACTGCTGGGGATGTTAATGTTGCCGGCTTTACTTCGAACCTCAGTTAAAAGATCCGCTGTCGCCGTTGCCATCTTAAATGCAACGGTATGAACACATGTGAATTTTTCGACGAAGAGATATTGGACGGGCTTGAACGTTATGAAACGGATGAACAAGGGATGCAAGAACTCTGGGACCGTGCATTGGACCAAAACGAGGAAGAAGCAGTGTCAGCTCCAGGAATTATATGTTGGTATGTACCCTGCCCAGCCCTCCATCTCACCTCACAGTCCCTGATCTACCTGTTCAGCTTCGATGTTCGCATTATGCAATCGAGGTGCAAGGTTAAATGCAACGGGGTTCCAACAATGATTCGTTTTCATCAGTTTTGGTCTCTACTGATGCGTCTGCAGGTGCCCTCCACCCACGGAAAGCAATTTTTAGTCGGATGCTCCGACTGGAAGAGGTCTGAGCAGGGTAAACATCTGTACTGGCCGATGCCATGGAATATCGACGAAGAGGATATGCAATTCGTACTAGAGAGCGATGAGCGCTTGCCAAATGGGCCAGAATCGTTGAACGAGACTCGTGTTTCCACTGCTCACGCCCGCATCGGTTTGAACAATTGCTGTACGTCGCTCAAGGCTCAATCAAACCGTCTTCCTTGGTAGCCTACGAGTTCTCAGTGTACAGCCATATCATCAATGGCCAGATCAGAATGCCTGAAATTAGGTGTCGCGAGTGCAAAAGCGAGATGATTATATTCATCCCAGTTAAGCCGTCACCTGCCACGCTTCACAAGGCTATCGTCATTTGAAGGGTCGAGAGACTAATCGGCAGTTCAGCTCCTCTGATAGAGGCCTTGCATGGGATTCAACTTCCTTGCAGAATAGCCGTACATTATATGTCCAGCGAACTCAACTTCTTGGCGCCCAGAATACTTATTTATTTAGATACCAAGTGTGCTACCTAGAATACATGCTCAGGTTGACCTTGAATTTCACAGCACCACCCAGTGGTGTGATAATTTCAAATTTATCATGGCTACGGCGAGTAAACGGCATGGCTGTTCGCATCATTTCGTCATGTGTTCCGCCTGCGACTGTCACCGTCAACGGCTTGAAGCGAGTCGCACTGACAGCCTTCGAGTCACACTGCTGACGACCTCATCAGTGCGACTCCGCGGCTGACAGTGCGACTGGACGAGTCGCACTCGCACCCTCCCCGTATAAGTATACTCTCATTTGCGCATGGTGGGAAGCTATGAGCAAAACAGCCACTGATTGACAGATGTCATTACATCCTTTGCCCCCAGTCAAGTGCGTTCTCAATAATACACGCCTTGCAGCGCATGTTTCAGGTGTCGGATCACATGCAAACAAAATTATTTTTCACTCCTCCAGCCATCTTGCTAGGCTCTCTGTCTTCGTAATGGCTCCGGCTGCACCCCAAGGGCTGACGGCTTCCACCCTGATTTCAGCCAAGGGAACACAACTCAAGTTTGGATCGTGCAGACCAACGAAAAAGCCGAGAAAAGGTTCTTAATGTGACTGGGACGGTGGATCAGCTTCGAGCGAATCTTGCGGCATATTACGGTTTCGATCTGACCGTAAATCCACGCGAAGATGTCATGACGGCACCTAACAGTGAGGATGCACCATAAATTCCTGTGCAATCTTGTCTGATTTGGTTTTGGACGTAACAGAATCTCGAGCGAATGCAATATTGGACCTCATTTTGTCGGCCACTCAACCCAACAGAGCAGACGATCAGTAGCCCATTCAATCAGACGGCTATCCAACTGTGTCAACGCACAACCGCGATTTAGAGGTAAGTCGGATTGATTGACATGTGACCGCGAAATTGATTAATTTTGTTTTCTCTGCCTTCTCTGCTTGCGTTTTCCAGATACCTTCTTCTAATCCAGCGGCCAAACACACCATTGGTGCTTATTCGAACCATTCCACCTTTCCGAACATCAATTCTGGGCAGTCCGACACCGCCGACGCGTCGCGTATCATTTCTGGCAACAATCTCGTTCTCGCACCCCCACATTCGCACCCCCGCGCCGAATCCTCTGCCGTCGGAACCCACCAATCCAACCCGAGTGCTGCGGAGCCGGCACCGCAAATCGAATGGGGTGCGGTAAAAGCGATTCGAACTCGCTATGGCCCAGTCGAAAAACGTCACGGAACGGCGGATCCGTTGTGGCCAAAGTACAAAAATCCTGTCTCGAAACGAGAGCGGCTTTACAAGGTACTCGAACAGGATTTTGAGGGTAACAAAGAGAGGTTTTTCGCTTTCTTCTCTGTACCAAAGAAGAGAAAGCGCGGTGACGAGGATCCCACTTTATCTGAAGACCGCCTCCAATCTTACCGCAAGATTGTCGAGGCGAAGCCATGGTGCGAAGCTGATCTCGAAGCCGAACGCCAGAAGGAGCAATACCGCAACCGCAATGGGGAATTTGCCGAAGACATGTGGACCGCTCGATGGGGCGCAAATAATTCTTGGGAAGTGTGGCGTGAGATGAAAAGGGAGCGGTACGTGAGGGAGAAAAAATCCGGGTGATTTCAAGCATGTATCTCTATTTTATACACAGCTAGTACTATTTGATCACTATTTGGCCAATACTGGCCCAATACTGCGTGTATTGGCCAAATATTGGTCGCTATTTATTCGGGCCAATCTCCGGTGCATTCAGTACTGTATGTGGGAGTCTTAATTTCAACGCGACTCATTTTATTGGGCAGCGGAATTGTCCGAGACGTGTCGAAGTCAACCAGAGATTGAACCCAGGTTGAACCACAAAAAATTCGGAACAAAAGTGGTACTTGCCAGTTGAACAACCCGTTCAATTTCCAGGGGGGGCCGACCCGGGCCAAAGCCCGGGTCTCGGGTCGCGCCAGGAGCCCGACCCGACCCATGGCCCGCTCCCGACCCTACCTTGGGTCGGGTCACGGTCGGGCCGAAAAGCCCAGGCCTGGGTCGGGTCTCGAGTCGGCGACCGGACCTGGTACAACACTATTCTGTGCTGATTGACAATCCATGTGTATGAAGGACTTTAGAGCAAAGTATTACGGGCGCAGGAGGAGCACTTTCAATATTGGTATGATGTGCTTGGCACAGCTGCGGTAAGCCGATGCCAGCCGCGCCCTGGACGATCGCCTTTTGGTCAATGCGCCACAATCCAGCTACCCCCATTCTCCTTCAGCCGTGCAACCACCGCCTGGTGCAGGGCCATGTTCTGCGTGGCGGTGCCGTCGGCGCCGGCATGCACGTTCAGCTCGTCGGCCAGCGCCTTGCGCGCGCTAAGGCTGGAATCGAGGCCATGCATCTTGAGCAGGTCGACGATCGAGCTCGGCCAGTTCAGGCCGCCTCCCCTCTGGCGATTGACCAACACCGCGGACACAGCGATGTCATGAGCATCTTCAGGTCGATCCTCGCCAGGATCGCGTACCGTCAGCCGCGTGACCACCGCCCTATGTAAGGCCACGTTCTGCTCGAAGCTACCGTGGCTGCCGGCATGCACGTTCAGCTCGTCCGCCAGCGCCTTGCGCGCATCGAGGCTGGAATCCATCCCAAGCAGCTTGAGCAGGTCAACGATCGAATTCCGCCAGTTCAGACCGCTGCCCTTCTGGCGATTGAGATTTTCCAGCACCGCATCATGGGCATCTTCTTCAGTTGCAACTGTCTTTGCAATTGTAGATTTTCTCGAGCCTGCAGAGACATTGAAAATGACCACCTGGAATGCATCAGAGGTGGTGTTGGTCACGCGTGCAACAAGGTCCTCGAGTATGGGGGCGTCGGCTGCATCATAATGTGCCTCCTGTTTGAGCTTTGCAAGAATGTCTTCGGTGCTGTTTCTCCCTTGGACTGTGGTAGTGATAAAATCAGTTTTTCTGCCGATCCCCTTGAGCTGTCGTCCAACTCTTACAATTCACTTGTGTAGTGCCACTATTGTCACTGAGAACGAGTGTTTGGGAGAGGATGAAGTGACATACATATTCACGGTGAAGTGTCCAGTCTGGACGTTAGAAGACATTGTGTGACCCTCTCCAGGGCCCCCACCCCCACCTTGTAGGCCACCTGCTCCACCTGTGCCTCCTACACCTCCTGGGAAAAATGAGCAACGGTTAGTCACCAGATTTTACGACCCACCATAGACATTAACTGTGTGGGATTCACTAGCCCCGTGAAACATTATAAGGCGAGTGAGTGTGGATTGCGAGCAACACCAAGTAGCAGGTGGTTCCTGAAGATGAGAGGCACTGTGACGAGAGTCACGAGAAGTGGCGGGAGAGCGGTGACTGCAAGGTGACTGGCAGCTCGACAGACATCACTCGACTATTGTTTTCCAATTATAGGGTCCCAGAACTTTGGCGCAATGTCTCATTGGTGGGTATTTACACTGAGGCTTTCGAGAAACTTCTTGACCTCTTGTGGAAGCATTTTGCTTTCTGTTGGATCGAAGCCCTGTGAATCGTGGAGTGCCTCGAAGCGATTTCGAAGTTGATGTTGCAGACTCCGTATGACGGTTCGTTTATACAAATATTAATTTCCGGGCACGTATATCATTTCAGGGTTCTGTTATGGTGTTTGTGGCATCAAATTCCCATGTAAATTTATTAGAAAAGTTCTGTGTGGTCAATTTTGGCATACAAGACAAAATGTCTCCTATTTAATTTGGATCATACTTCAGCCCGACAAACTCCCAGTACCCCAACCACATGGAAGATCTGGGTATGCAGTACTCCTGCCCTCACAATTTGCTTGGTTGCAGTCCCTGCAAGGATTATTGCATAGCACATTTTGGCTACTCCCTCTACAAGTGCTGTGAACACATTTATAGCATGCACATTTTGTTGGAAATGGGATCGTTGCCCGGTTACCTTACCTACCCCCCCTATCCGTTGCACAGATTCATCCTTATATTCAGCCTGTATCCGTATATTTCAGTAGTCTCTTGTATCCCCTGCGCTTGCATCCCCATGCTCCGAATACACTTCCTTGCAACTCACCTTTGCGTGTGACTTTGACTTTCACACATTTTGCTCTCTTTTCTGTTCCAGTTTTTTTGGCTCTCAATGCCCATTCAGCACGAGAGGCCATTCAGTGTCATCCAGCTCGATGTCAGCAACGGCTTCTGGGTCGGCTAAACAGCGAGTAACCTGACGAGAACCCCAACCAGGATAAACCCGATAGACGCTAGTAGCTCATGTGTTCCCCGAGCAGCAGGACCAGTCGTACGGCGTCCTCCCTAGGAGGCCGTATGTCGTAGGTCGGGATGCGAGGCGGAACCCAGAATGAGTCAAAGAGGGTGTGATACCCACTCAGGTACAAAACCCGAGGTGTGGATACAACCCGTAGTACGGTGTGAGGGAAGCGGGGCAGGGTGGAGACAATGCCTATGTCAAGCCAAGGTAGAAGCCTGAGATTAGACGAGGTAGAATCTACTGTATATGGAGATTCTACCGTGCTTATATAGGCTTCTAATAAATTAAAGCGATCGTGGTCAATCGTGATCAGTTCCTGTACCGTAGCATTAAGGAGCATTAATGTTGATGCTCTTGGACTCCTCAGTGTTGGTTTCCGTGGCGTCGGTGGACCTAGGAGACCCGACGTTTGGGTTTCCTAGTCCTAAGTGTCATCGTCTCCAGTGGTTCAAACCCTGATCAGGTTTGCAACCACTCCTGTACTCCATGTACTCTCCTGTGTCAGCCCTTGGTGCGTCCGGGGACTAGAGTCCGTCTGTACGGGTTCCTAGTCCCTAACATCTTCTGTATCCCATGGCGCAGACTCCCTGAGTCTGCGGCTTTAGAATCCGAGGCCGGGTTTCAACCGTGAGAAGGTCACATGGTGGCGTCATGAGAGTCCCGTGCCGCTAAGACGTGTCTGTATCCATACGGACTCGTCGCGTGAAAAAGTAGAACCCAGGCGATTCATGACACTCGACTCCTTGACAGGGTGTCGAGCTTCAAATCAGCCTTCTTGATGGGGCCGATAGAAACTGCCTCACTGGCCTCCTCCAGAAAGCATTGTTCAATATCATGCCTGCAAATCTTCTCATGTAATTGGAACTCATGTGTAAACACAAGTTGTCCTGTTGCAATACAAACTTTTCCAAATCGTTTCTGCTGAAGCCCCTATCAAAGCCTTTGGGTTGCCGTGCCGGAGCTGAGGTGCTGCTCCGGCTTTCCCCGGACCTATCAACACACAGATAGCATGTAAAAAATGGAATCTTCCTTTTTTCCCTTCCTTCTCTTTCCTTTTTCGGTGCATTTTTTCTAATTGTTTTGGGATCCCACAAACACCGTAACCGAGCCCATTTCAGCTCCAACGTGTGCGCCTGTAAATGCAAGTGCACATCATCGTTTCCCTAACCCTGCAAAAGCGGTGCCGAAGATCACGTTTGACATGGGCATGGCCAATTCCCACGCTCCTGGCACCCGTTCAAAATTTGGGCTTTCCGGGGATGGTGTACCGATCACTTCATTAGTTGCGGTCAATACAACCACTCTCATTGGACTGGTGGGTTGGATGCGGAGCTTCTGCGCCTTGGATGCAAACCTCACACGCTCATAATCCAGAAGTTTTGCCGCCGATGTAGGATACAAGACCAGCTGCCGCTTCGCTCCGGCAATAACCACGGCAAGGAAGGATTAAGAAAACAATCCCTTTTCTACATACAATACAATTATGAAGAAAAAAAAAAGAGGCGGGACGTGGATAGCCGAAGTTAGTCTCCCCAGGCGTAAATGACACGGAGAATCAAACAAATCAACTCACAGGAAGTTTCAAGGCATATAAAAGGGAACACAGCATGAGAGGAGCAGTTACTCACTGCTGGTCAACCAAGAACAATCAATGCTCGGAGCTGGGCGATCTCGAGGTGGCAAAGGAAGTAATACAGAGAGCAGATAATCGAGGATGACTTAAGTTGAAGGTTTCGATCTTGCCTGATCTTGCATTTGATTCATCTGGTATATTGCACCTGTCAAAAACCGCAGAAGGATTCAAGATATGAAGCTGTAAACTTGATTCACAAATTGTTGCCAGCCAGAGTGAACGGAAATGCGAGAACACCACAAATCTGGACATAAACGAGAACCGGGAAGATAGGGTTGCAGGACAGAGGGTTGAGGTTCAGAACTAAGATGAAAAGGGAACATGGGCGAAAAAGCAGCGGACATGACACACCTAGCATGAGATTCAGCATGGCAAGCACAGTGGCAGTTGCAGACATAAATTTTGAGGATTGTCGAGCGGATGCCCAGGCTGAAGCAGTAGTTTTGAGTGAAACCCAAGTAGAGGACTATCTCCCGCAGCGTTTCCGAAAATCGACCAAAAATGAAAGTAATTTCGAGGAGCAAAGTGGGTGAAGGGAGCCTACTAACATCGTTTTATATGTGAAGAACCTGTCAGGGGATACGTGGCCCCTCAGCCTGATGACTAGAATTATGCTGTGCTGGAGACTGCAACGGCTGCGATCGACTGTGTACTGTCACGAAAAAGCTGCGCACGGGGCAGCTGTTTGACCGCAAATGAAAAGGCAGTGCTGAAAAATGGAGAAAGTCGAGGACAGAAGGGGTGAGTTAAAGAGCCAGAGCAGATGAACAACAAAAGGAGGAAGGTTACCTGTCATCCAGCATAGCGGAAAGAGCAAATCTTAAAGAATGGTTTATCAGTTGTAACCCTGTATTTGAATAATAAAAGACCGGCAGCAGGCAAACGGGTCGGGGATTGGAGGGTGGACCATCAGAAAGGACGGGGAATCTGTCCTGCTTGTGTGGAGAGAAAGCTCGGGTCGTATGTGGCCGCAGCTTTGTTCATTGACAAAAATCTGGTGGCGCAGTCAACTGCGACAAACTGCGTCTGCCTGAGGCTCAGATTGTGGATGGGTCAGCTGCCCAATGCTATCCCAATGGGAAGGAAAGCTTTTGAATCCCGCTTGAATTGGTTAAAGAGGCAGTGTAGGTTAGGTGTACAATTGGAGCATCGAGAAATGCTTAGGGCAAATGGGGACAATGGTTGAACACGAGACGGACCGCAGTGAGAAGAAAACACAGCAAAAGTTGGTACAAAAGGAGTTAAAAACAGAGGATCCACAGAGGAGGAAGGAAAGAGTACAAATATATGGGGAAATGGCACAGCCGAGGAGCCATTTACTTAAAGAACGGTGATAAGCACGGGATTTGTCCACCCATGAAATCTTCGCTTTTTCGCGCCTTCATGACAAGACATGTGCCGGGCTACGCTCCAGAAGCGCCAGTACTGAGGTTCCCAAGTAGCTGGCAGGGCTGGAACCACTGAGTAACGGATGGGAACGGGGAGGAATACTCTGGAACCATTGGCATGTGCTCGCTCCGAAACCTGTAGGAGATGTGTAGCCCAACGACCAAGTGGAACGTGAAGTCTACTCTATTCCCGCTCACGGAACTAGACGGGACGGACTGGAATCCTGTTGTGGTGTGTTGGACATGAGACGTATAGCGCGTTCTGATCATATGATCACTGGAAGGGGCTGGGAACATCATATCTTGATGGATCCACGCCGTCCCGGGCATTCCAGATAAGGGATGGTCACTAAGCGAGGGTCCGATCACTTGGACCTATACTCGTCGGCTCCTGGAGTAAGTACCCATACTGGGAAGTACTTCAAATGCGGTATCCCTGGAGAGCTACGGACTGGGGGCTTCGGTTCCAGACGCTCCGGTAGAGGGGAAAGGCACGGGCATTGGGAGGAACAGCATATACAGTCGAGATCGACATAGGGGATCGGTTGTGATGGCTCCGGCACAGTCTGACCGATCGTACATGTGCACAGGATGGCACCAGGATGGCGTGCTCGACATGGGCAGCCAATAGAAGGACTCAGATACCCATTCTTACGACGGATACACGGAAGTCGGACGGATAAACGGACGATTTTACTCATACTTACTTATTCTTGGACGTTTCCATGTGTTTCAGCGCTTTGAATTTAAGTAGCGGGGCATCTCGGGCGACGGGACGGAATCACCCCACGGCTAGTAGGTGGAAACACTTGCGAATTGGGCAGATACCGGGGAGTTTGAACAAGGTGTCTCTTAGAATTCATCTTGGCTTGGAATCTTTTATTTGTTATCGGTATCCTTGGGATCCGACTTGCCGCTTTGTCTGGAATAGTCTGAAAGTGACTGGAACTGTTGGAATTGTGCTGAGCACGCACTTGGTTGTTTGGGTTGTGTTGTGAAGAGCTTGGGATCGGAACCCACCACTGTCTGGAGCGCTTGGGATCGGAACCCACTACTGTTGTTACTGTGTCACGCTTGGAATCGGCATCCACCTCGCTTTGGAGAATCCCAACAACTCGTTCTCGTTTGTTTTCATAGCTGTGAAGCTTTACATCACCGCGCTACTGTGCTTCCTGTTTGTTCGGGTCTACCCTCGTTCAATCAGATCTAGCCAGAACATTTGCACAGCAAGGGTTCCCTACGCATTGACGTTCTCGTTGCGTCCCACTAGCCTCCCTGTCTGTTCTGTTTCATTCCGGTTCACTCAGAACAAGGCTCAAGTACTTGGACTTCGTTCCAAAGACTTCTATAAACAACCCAACGCTCTTTCCTCGTTTCCGAGGTCTATACCATTCCCTGCAACCTTTTATAAGGCCCTGTATCAGGGTCTGATACTCGTCTGTGCGCGTCTCGAGCACTTCCGTTCCGTTCCGACACACTTCTGTGTGTAGGTTTGGTTTTGGTTGGTGTTTTCTTGATAGGTTCAGAGCACATTGATCAACGGTTAATGTATCTTTGTCCCACGCCTGCGGGAGACATTGCAAGGGGGCATTCATATCCTCTGCATTCTTTATCACGTCTTCTGTCATTTCGCGAATACGTTTGATAAATTCTAATCCCATTGTGAATGGTACGCTGAGGCTCACCTTCCAGAAACTCTCGATAAAGCGTCTCGACCTTCTGGAATTGGCGTTCCAAATGAAGCTCATTTTGTAACCTCTCCACATTCTCAGATAATTTGCGACATTTCTTCTGTGAGTTTGTTGTCATCATACATTCATGAGAGCAGTAATCACATAATTGCGCCCGCCAGATTTTTGGCGGTGATGGGAGCTCGCGTAGGGGTGCTGGTGTTCCAAGAGGAAGGATTCGGGAAGCCATGTGTCCTTATTTGTTGGAATCGCCTTCTTAAAATACTGCAGCAATACACCGGCTCCCCGATTGGGATGATTAAAAAAAATCATGGCTGTTGTGACTGCGTGACATGTGACGTCGCAGGTGACGTGACAGTCCATAACAGGTGACACCATTCTTCACCTTTTGCAAACCATTCGGCTCTATAGGTGTTTTGGAAGCAATTTGTGAAAATTCGCCAGCTGAGTCAATTCAAGTGACTCAAGTCGGACTTGGTGAGTCGGACTTGGTTCAGAAGTCGACTCATCAAGTCGCGGCTCGACTTTCTGAGTCGCGGCAACAAGCCTGAGGCAGACAAATCTGAGAAGACAAAGGGCCGCCTGCTCAAAGGTTCCATGGTTCTTTCTAATCCCATCGTCAGTGTGCCGGGTCAGCGCGAAACCGTCGTAGGGGGGAAGGCAGTGTCGGCCGCTCGGCTGAAAAAAGAGAACTGTGAACAACCCTAGAGTCTTGCTCCCTGATTTTCTGATTTAATCCTTGACCTTAATTGAAATGGTTTGAAGGTTGTCAAGTCACGCGTTTCAAAATCCTATACTTACAGTCAAACCCCTTGGAACCCATACATCTGTCAACCCATAGCTCCCTGTAACCCATGGATTTTTTATGTAACAGACTTGGTGGGCGGGCGCAACCCATACTTTTCTCATAACCCATGGGTAGATTTGGAGGCAAAACCCATAAATTTTCGCTCAAAAAGGAAATTTGGTGATCTCCGGACGCATAAATTCATGTTTGCACAATCAAGGCGAAAAAAAAACAAAGCTGAAATGGCTCTCGCATCGCTTGAAGCTTTCAAAAAAGGTTTCTCTGCTTTAAAAAATCATATTCAAAAGCACAAAACAGCCCTCGAGGCTTGGCTTCAACGCAAGGAGTCCATTGATACGGTGGACACAGAGTGGCTCGACAAGGATGCCAATTTGATCGACAAGCAGCGCGCTCTCGAGGTCCCTGCCCGTCTCGTTCAGGAAAACTCTGACACTGCCAGCGGCAATGAGGATCAAGATGACAACACTGATATTGCGGTCTGTCCATCGCATCGTGAGGCCCTTACTGCTGTCTCAACACTCCGAAAGTAGAAGAGACCACGCAGATGAAGTGGGGTTGAGCATTACCCAATTAGCGACTGTGATAGTGTCACATGTGTGACCACCAGTTGAGGAAGGTTTTTGATGGTGATGCCTTTTCAAACGCGCCCAGTCCCTTCCACAACTTGATAAAAATTAGGCGAACACTAATGCTTTGTAAATGGGAAGGATTTGAGCAAAATTTTAAGAGGAATTTTGAGAATCTCAAGAGATGGATGATTGAGGTGGAAATATGCTGCTGAAATCAAGCAATGCCGCTTGCCGGCCTCTGATGGAGAATGCGAAGGGAGAAACCCCCGTCATTCCGGGGCAGGGGGTTCAAAATGCGAATATCTTGTGGGATTAAACCATTCAAAATGCCATTACGAAGCATGTGATTCAAAATGGCATTTTGGGGCATGTGGTTCAAAATGTGAATTAAACCATTCAATAGTTTTCAAAATGGCATTACGAAGCATGTGATTCAAAATGGCATTTTGGGGCATGTGGTTCAAAATGTAAATTAAACCACCCAACAGCGTTCAAAATGCCATTTCGGGGCATGTGGTTCAAAATGCGAATTAAACCATTCAATAGTGTTCAAAATGCCATTACGAAGCATGTGATTCAAACTGCCATTTCAGGGCATGTGGTTCAAAATGGCATTAAACCAGCACATGTTATCACTGCTATCGCGCAGCGTCAGACCTGGGAACAAGGTGTGGAAGTCTGAAGGATCAAGAGAGATTTGCTGGTTGATTAAAAATTAGTGATACGGTTGATGTAACACTAGACTCAATCAAAATGCCATTACGAAGCATGTGATTCAAAATGCCATTTGGTTCTTAAACCATTCAACAAGACAGGCCGCCACTTCGCTCCGGCAAACGGTGGAAAGAAAAAAAATTAAATTGCAGCTGTGTAGAGTCTACACAACAGAACAATCATAACTCCGTATCGAAAGGGTCCTAGCCAGAGCATTTCTTGGTCTGGTTGTCTGAACTTTGGATGAGCAATGTGCTTGAACATGGAAATGAGGGCAAGTGGAAGAGAGGCTTACCTCCGACGGAAAGGAAGATGGAGGGAGTGAATTGCTGCGCAAAAGAAAATTGGAAATTGTTAGCGAGTAGTGTGGCACACTGGATGGGCTTGAATACCGTTTCACGGCCGTGACGTGCGAAGAAGGCCAGTGGATGCCCGAGTGACCAGGCGAGAAAATGTATGCGAGGACTAATATGAACGATCATTGACAAAGCCATCGTTGTTGGGGTAAGGCAGAAAGGGAAAAAAGGTCCGGAAAAAGAACGAGGAGAAATAAATTCGGGCTAAGAGAATGAGCGTGATTCAAAGAAGCCCAGAGAGAAGCAGATAAATTACTTCCGGCCAGCATATTGAAGAGGAGTTCAATTGGACCGTCGATGTTTGTTTCCTCCCAGCTGTCGACGCCGCGTGCTCCCGTATCGCTCTCCTTGCGCATGGCTCCCTCGCCGCTGCTGCCCCTGCCCCTCCGAACCAGTGCTTATCACCTTCGCTTTGACTGCGTGTACTCCCATTGCCCTCGCCGCACGCACCCCCAGCTGAACCCGTGAGCCACTAGTGGTAGTCTGAGTAGTGAAGACGAAGGGGAAGCAAGATATTGGATTCGACGTCAACTGGCGCTTGTTCAAACAAACAGAGTCACCTAGTCTCTCGTAGACAGACACTACAATTGGTTGAACCTCGTACCTCGGTAGTTTGTAGTCTGTTGATCACCTTGATCGGTTGATTGGTCGCCGCCGTTATCACCGCTCACTACCACTGAACACGGTTTAGGAACACATTTTTCAGCCATTTGAGGTTGCATTCGAGTTTATTAGATCGAAACTTCAAGTTCTACCGTGAAGTCGTGGTGGTAGAGTCAAAGAGCATCGATGCCAGATTTTGATGGTCCGGCACACGGGAAAGGCCGTGAACGCCGTTTCCAAGATTGAGACGCAATGGAATGATTCTGAACAGACAGTTTCCTGAGAAAATGTATCAAAATGTATTCTGCCTCTTTAATTCTGCGGGGAGGAGTCTGTGCGTGTTGGTTATCTCTTAGAGTAGATTCAAACTCCGATGATTAGTAATAAGGTCGGCGACTAATCACTGGTGGCGCGGTAAACTACAGACTAAGAGTCACCCACAGAGTGCGAATGGGAGAGATAGCAGGGTGTGAGAAAGGGAGAGTCGAGGGAGACCCTGGGATCAGCGGCGGGATCAATCTCATTTGCTCTTCAAGCCATCGGTGAATGCTGTTCTAGACTGAGATATCGGTGTGTCTTGCTTACGGAACTGGCTGGTCATCCCCCTTCCAAAATGTCCGATTGCGGCGCTTGGTAGTACTTGATGATGTGCAGTATCTTCTATATTCTCGCATCCAACTGAATAATAAATATTCGTGTCGAAACAATCCTGTGGAAATCCTTCTCAGGATGAGCTTACATTTCTCTTCTCAACCGATGTTCTCCCCTAACATATTCATATTTTGTTACCGGCATAGTTTGCGGCTCCTTTATCTTGCGCTCTTGAATACCGGAGCGAAGCGGAGGGTCGCCTTGTACGCGTATACGGATGCTATGCTTATGTTCGCGCTCATTGAACGCTTGCTTGGCACGTGGAGAGCTTTCGCTGAAGGTTGGCCGCCCACTTCAGACTATTCAATAACTGCGTTTGCACTACATTTTCAACAAGTCATACAAATTCTATGTTGTTGTCTTTGGTTTATTCCCTTCAGTTTACTCGCGTATGTAAATTGTAAAGTGAGCAGTAACCATATGAAGTTTGATTGAACAATCTGCGTCTCAATGGAAAATCAGGTTTAATCCTTGATTGTTTAGTCACATGAAAGGGGACAGGGAAGGCCAGGGGCATTGGTGAGGTGCGGGGGTTCTGTTATTCAAGGTTTGTTAATCGTAGATAATCACGGTTCATGTTCAAACATGAACATGAACAAAAACAGTGTTCACCAAGGCTCAAAGGTGAAAATGTATGGGACTCGAACAAGTGACCCCCCCAAAACCGAGGAATCGGAGAGAAAGCATTATAACCACTAGGCCATGCAACCAGTGCAAACTGCCTACCAGCCTGGAATAAACCAGGTACTAATTAACATTTGGACTTAGACTTTTTGCAACCAACTTACAACACAGACAAGAACTTTTTTACTCTCCACTTTAATTTTCTGCTCACTAATAACACTGGCACATCCAAATAAGTCCTGGGGAGGATCATTGAGATCTTCATTTCACTGATGTAATTTCACTGTGATAAACCTATAGGTTAGAAAACAAATATGGGTCTCACAGTATTCAAAGTGTAGGAACTTTAATTTTCGGAATTTGGACAATCGTATAATTTAAACAATGCTCTAAATGATAAGGACCTGGAGGATTCAAAAAACTGCGGGAGCCCTTTTGAATTGCCCACTGTGCACAAACTGTTCATAGCTTTACTTTCATACCGGTGGCTGCTCAGCCTCCTTGTGGCAATTGATTGCTGATCATCACATGGTTCCCAAGATTGTTTTTGGGTAGGAGAGTACAACTGTGATCTAGACAGCACTCCAAAAGCTGTTGTGGGCCTTACCAAATTGTGTTCAATCTCCATACTATTCTACAGCATGACATGCTGTGAACAGCACTTCTCTCAAATTCTGCCCACTCTCTAGCTCCTTCCCATTGTCTGATAGCACCATTATCTACCAAACACTGCTAGATTCCTGTTCCCGGAGTGTGTATGTCTCTGTTATGTTTTGGTGCACTTGAGGTGCAATTTGAAACCAAAAGGATTGAATTAGGGAAGGCCAAGCTGATCAGATGCCAGTTCAGTGCACGCACCAGATATAATTCTGAAGCAGAGTATCAGATTCGGAAAATATTCAACTTGAATGAAAACCATCTGAATTGGCTTAGTTTTTGTTCACATGAAACCCAATTCCATACCATAAGTAAGATATGCCATTGCTCTGCTCTGGCTTGCAGAAATGAGAACAGAAAAAAAACAATGTTACATTTGATGGAACAATTGATCCCAATGTGACGGCTCTAAATAGCTGAAGACATTATTAGTAGTCGGCATTCAATTGGGTTGAGAGGTGTGAGATCATAGATGGCATATCTGAATTGGAAAAACCGACACAAAGTGGTATGAAATGGGATGGGAAAGAAAACACACATTGACTGTTGTCGCCTGACTCCTCGAGTTCAGATGACCAGTGCAAGAGAAAGTGAATGGTGCCTACTTCTAGCCAGATCCGTAACTAGCATATACATAAGTCCTATGAAAATGAATGGAAAGGAAAGAGAAAAATCAACTGTGCTGTCAGGGCTTGTTGCATGTGTCGAGCTGAGGGGAAGAAGCAAGTCAACTTGAGTGTCATGAATCGCCCAGGTTCTACCTTTTCGTGCGACGCGTCCGTATGGATACAGACACGTCTTAGCGGCATGGGACTCTCATGACGCCACCACGTGACCTTCTCATGGTTGAAACCCGACCTCGGATTCTAAAGCCGCAGACTCGGGGAGTCTGCGCCACGGGATACAGAAGACGTTAGGGACTAGGAATCCGTACAGATGGACTCTAGTCCCCGGATGCACCAAGGGCTACATAGAAGCGTACACGAAGTACAGGAGTGGTTGCAAACCCGATCGGGGTTTGAACCACTGGATACAATGACACTTAGGACTAGGAAACCCGAACGTCGGGTCTCCTAGGTCCACCGACGTCACGGAAACCAACACAGAGGAGTCCAGGAGTATCAGCATTAACACTCCTTAATGCTGCGGTACAGGAACTGATCGCGATTGACCGCGATCACTTTAATTTATTAGAAGCCTATATAAGCACGGTAGAATCTCCATGTACAGTAGATTCTACCTCGTCTAATCTCAGGCTTCTACCTTGGCTTGACATAGGCATTGTCTCCACCCTGCCCCGCTTCCTTTGCATCATACTGCAGGTTGTATCCACGCCGCGGGTTGTATACCTGAGTGGATATCACACCCTCTTCGACTCGTTCCGGGTTCCGCCTCACATCCCGACCTACGACATACAACCTCCTAGGGAGGACATTGTACGACTGGTCCTAATGCTCGGGGAACACACGAGCTACTAGCGTCTATCGGGTTTATCCTGGTTGGGGTTCTCGTCGGGTTACTCGCTGTTTAGCCGACCCAGAGGCCGTTGCTGACATTGAGAGTGAACCAGTCCCAATACAAAACAAAGAGAAAGGTGAATAAACTTACCTTAGCTTTGACTTCTAAAGTGCTGAAACCCCTGCACAAATTCCTCAAACTCAGTCTGATTGAATTGAGGGATACATCTACCTCTTTATAAAATTAGCATATCTGTCTGTCTGAAGCTATATCTCCACATAGTTACATTGGACAGCTGACATCTGTTATCCATCGCATGAAGCAATCGTGATATTAAGCTCCACCTGACCTCGAGGGATGACCCGAACCGATTTGATGGTTGCCATAGAATGTGCCGTCATGCCAACAACTCCATTTGAAGTGATCGTTATCGCTGAATGCCGAGTTATTGCTGACTGAATATTACACAAACAGACTCTGGCTCAATTTTATTGAGTAAAGATTATTTTCACAACACGACCTACAAAAGATGAAGTAAATGTCGGTCAAGCTGAGCTCATTTGAAAAAACATAGACACTCAGCTCCAACCCAACTAGCAAGACCAAGATAAGCAGCAAGTGGGAGCCGGTGCAAAGCACCGGTGAGCACTTGTTAATCAAATTCAAAGAGAAAAGGGAATACCAAGATCCCAGACTCAGAGACCAAAGCACTCGTCCAGCCTTGATTGTGTTGGCAACATTTTGAAAAGGATGGAAAAATCAAGTAGTACAAATCAACCTCAAGTCCTACAAGTCTTGCATATTTAGTCCAGGTTGGTCTTGATGTCTGCGAGGTGGCTTTAAGTTGATCCTTGGCCTTGCTTGACTTTTGGAACTGCAGCACTTTGTGGCAGGGATGGTGGGGGAGAAAGTGGAGCAAAATTAGCCTGTTTGCGCAACAGCCATATGAGCCATGTGATGGCTTTTTTGCTGTGCGCACCATATGGCTTTCAGACAGCATGACTTTTGAACCAGTTCACTTATTGAGCTTACTTTTGTATATATTCTGGTCATATATGGTGCATAACACTGTTGTTGCAACATTCGCGGTTGGAGAGCCCCTATTCTTGCTGTAAATTTCAATATCCTGAATGGTTAGGCAATTTCATTAGCCATATGGTGCGCACTGCACAAAAGCCATCTGATGGCTCATATGGCTGTTGTGCAAACTCTCTATTAAGCAGTCTCTTTTGAGTTTGCTTTTGAGGGCAGAACTAATGATGTGGAAGTTGCATGAAGGTGTGTTATAGCACACAGCCTAACAAAGGTCTGGAATTGCGGAGCTTGGGAAAAAGGTAATGCCTCGAGGCGACTTCTCTTGGTTTAAATGCAGTTGAACTGAGCCAGAAAGTTGGGTCTATAGAGTGATACTGAAAAATGCTGTTTGACTAGTGAAAAGCCTTGGAAAGCTGGAAAGTGGCATAGGATTTCTGAAAGTTGCATGGCAGTGGCATGTGAATATAAACAGGTGCATACTGATACAACCCATCTGCTGAATACATGAGGTATTTTAGATATCAGCTCAGGTTGTCTGAAATACAACTACTGTAGCATTTCATTCCATTTGTATCCACCTGTGACCTGTGACCGCACCGTACGAAATTCACTTTTTGTATTTGGGTCTGGTCAGGTGTGACACCTAATTATTTTCGCAAATCCGCCAAAAATTGGCAGGAGGCCTCAGATATTCAAGCAATAGTTGTAGGATGGTTCAAAATACTTAGATTCCACTTGGGATTCCAAAACAGGCACTGGCATCATTTGCTCACATCATCATTGGAATCTTCTTGTGTCTGACATCTTAGCTGCAATGGGTGGTCTTCCCGATGTGCTGAAGATACCGGCGATAAGCCAGCAATTGGGCCATGGTTAGATACACGTAATTTTGCGTGTTTCTGATCGTGCTCATTGCTGAAACTGTTGTTTCTATGCAACAGTACTGGTTCCTGGTAGCTGTTGGGCGAACCACAGAGAAACGGGTGGACACTCTAAGGAATTAGAACGCCCATTGGCTAGTCTCACCCTGAAAACTGTAAGGGAAACGTGTAGCCAGTTAATAAGTCAAGGAACTTCTTTTGACTTGTTTCCAACATTCACTTAAGCAACGGAAACGGGTCAAGGGAACGGAAGTTGGCAATGTGTTGTGTTGTGTTGAGACCTTAGAAGGGGCGCGCTGGGTCACAAGTGTTTTGGTTGCCAGAGTTGCCGGTTTCCATCGAATGCGGATACACCAAAACAGGTGGTCAGCTATTCTGAGGATCTGGATCACAACTCTAAGGGTGTTCTAAGGTTCTTTCTCAAGAACCCTTTCTGGGAAACCCTAGAGAAACGGGTATCTATCGAGACCTACAAAGGAGTATTATCAAGTTCCGCACTTGGAACCAAGGGGAGAGTTGAGTTGAAGCAGAAACAGGTCGAACGAGATGCAGTGCCGATCTATCGGTGATTGACACACCCTCTGAATAATACAGGGGTGCTGCTGACGGGTTCCTGCCTTGTAATTGGCAAGGGGACATGGCGTGCTCGCAGTTGGGAACCAATGGGAGGCGACACTCGGAAGAACAACCGATGAAAACACAGTTAAAGAGGCGGAAAAACGAACTTTTGACTCATTAGGATTTGTTTTGGGCTTTGTAATTGTGCCTTGGCTGTTGTATAAGTATCCGAGGGTGTTTCTACGATGGACATAGCATCTTCCCCCGAACTAGTAGGCTATACGCTTGCGCATTGGGTTGATCTGGGATCCTCGGCAAATGCACTCTCATAGAGTAGCATTATTAGTCGAAATCTTATTTGTTTCTGAATCATATATTATTCTGGAAACGCACTTGGGCTCTGCCTGGAAACTGTTACGAACTCTGTGAATCTGTTGGAACTGGGAAGAGAAACAGGTATCTATCGAAACGTGACTGCTGGCGTTGCTCAGAAAGTACCTCTTTAGGGAAAGCCCTGTGAACGTTCTTGGTATATAAACTAGGGGCCCTACTTGAGTCTATGGGACTACTTTAAACTTAATTCTCTGTCGCTTGGACACACACACACACACTGCGAAGCTATAAATCTATCTTGGAAACAATGTTTCCCTGTGTCTACAAACATGTTCTACGCAGTTTGCTCTACCGTCTCTCAGAGATACGAAACATCTCCCTACAACCTTTATAAGGCCCTGTACTAGGGGGCAGAAACTCGTCGGGATCTCTGGAAATGTGCAGATATTGCCGTTTGATTTGTTTGTTGGTTGTTGGAACAGTCTCTGGACTGTTTCTGTGCCAATCGTGAGTCAAGTGGGAGTTATTTGTGTGTTTCTTATATAGGTTCTGAGCACATCAATCACCGTGTGGGCTGGAAAAGCTCTCGGTACCCTCCCTAGACCTTCCGGTCTCCAAACTCTTGAAGTTTGAGCTACTGTCCCAGGCCGCTCAACAAGCAGGCAGTACGGAGGCAAAAATTCAATTTTTGAGCCATTTTCTGGTGAATGGTGACCCGTTTAGAGTATTTCTCAATGCCCTTGGTGACCTGTGACCTGTACGAAAAAATTCGTGAATTTTTGGGCCTGTGGCCCGTGACATACAAATTGAATTAAATGCTAAAGTAGCCTCTCATCTGGTACATTTGAGGTGGGTGAAGGTAAAGACTAAATGTGGAGGTGGACAAAGGCTAACATGGAAGACTAAAAGGGACATGTGAATGTAATATTTTCATCACTCAGTACACTCTTTTCGTCTCTAGTGTCCATTCATGCTATTCATTGTGTTCAACATTCCTTCAGCTTTGTTTCCACTTGTGGCAGTCTGAAACTTTTATCTCTTTTCGCCCCAGGGCGGGGGGGGTGCCCCGAAAAAAAAAAACTAAAATTGGAGCACCTATAGGTATCAATGAGAAAACCATATTCCATCTACAAACTTGGGGTATGCTCCCCATGGTTCATTCAGTAGGCACATTTTGATCGCAATTAGGGCCATATCAGGCCAGTGCCTGCCCCATGCCAAAAAAATCAAAAATCAAAAATGGACACACAGATGCAGATACCTTAGAAAACCATATCCCATGCTTGAAGCATGTTGGTGGCAGTCACCGTTGCTTCACCAGGGAAAAATTCTCAAGATATCAATATCTGTCCATTTTGGGAAGTCACATGCAGCATGCAACTTTGATGGGCCATTTCGCTGTATTCAACTTTGAAAATCTGAAAATGGCTTGGAATGCTGTGTCGTGCTTTGCAGAAAAAACTTGGTGCTGATGTGCCATGTTCCGCTTTGCAGACCCACCAAGTATTTCCTACCAAGCAGTCCCGCTTCGCAGGGAAGACCTGCTGAAGTGCCATGTCCTGCTCTGAAGAAAATACTTGGTGCTGAGGGTTACACCCTTCATGTCCTGCTCCGAAGAAAATACTTGGTGCTGAAGTGCTGTGTCCCGCTCTGCAGAAAATACTTGGTGCTGGAGTGCCGTGCCCCGCTTCGCGGAAAATACTTGGTGCTGGAGTGCTGTGCCCCGCTCCGTGGAAAATACTTGGTGCTGGAGTTCCGTGCCCCGCTCTGCGGAAAATACTTGGTGCTGGAGTGCCATGCCCCGCTTCGCGGAAAATACTTGGTGCTGGTCCTGCTCCCCAGAAAATACTGGGTACTGAAGTGCCTAGTCCTGCTCTGAAGAAAATACTTGGTGCTAGAGTGTCATGTCCTGATCCAAAGAAAATACTTGGTGCTGGAGTGCTGTATCCGCTTCGCAGATAATACTTGGTAAAGTCCTGCTTGGTAGGAAATACTTGGTGGGTCTGCAAAGCGGGACATGGCACATCAGCACCAAGTTTTTTCTGCAAAGCACGACACAGCATTCCAAGCCATTTTCAGATTTTCAAAGTTGAATACAGCGAAATGGCCCATCAAAGTTGCATGCTGCATGTGACTTCCCAAAATGGACAGATATTGATATCTTGAGAATTTTTCCCTGGTGAAGCAACGGTGACTGCCACCAACATGCTTCAAGCATGGGATATGGTTTTCTAAGGTATCTGCATCTGTGTGTCCATTTTTGATTTTTGATTTTTTTGGCATGGGGCAGGCACTGGCCTGATATGGCCCTAATTGCGATCAAAATGTGCCTACTGAATGAACCATGGGGAGCATACCCCAAGTTTGTAGATGGAATATGGTTTTCTCATTGATACCTATAGGTGCTCCAATTTTAGTTTTTTTTTTTCGGGGCACCCCCCCCCGCCCTGGGGCGAAAAGAGATATGAAGGAGATCAACGCAAAGCGAGCAGCCGGTGAAGACGACGAGGAAGACAGTGAGCGAGGGCCAGAGGAATTTCAAGAGTAAGTCGTGTCATCTTGATTTGGTGGCAATTTTCATTATTGATTGAATTCCACAGGGCGCTCGACCAATTGGGAGAAGTGGTGGAAAGGGTGCTTCAGACCATTGGGGAGGAAACGGGATGGAGCACCTGTGTTATGCTCGGACGCCCGGTGCCGCATCGCCAAGGCGCGATCTCGATGAGGACGTAAGAAGCTATTTCAGGTTTGTGGGCGCCAGTTTGATGTTTCCCCTTCTTTGACAGTTTCTGCCTCGGGACTACACCCCATGGGAGCGACTTCCAGCTGTTCCATCCGGAGTTTGAGGCGCAGGTCAAGATGCCGTTCGGCCAGTTTTTGAAGCGCGCATACCGTAAGTGTAGTTTTCGGTGTCATGTGCTGTATTGACCTGTTCTACGACAGCCCATGATGTCCGTATGGGAAAGTTAAATTGATGGGTGGTTCGCAAGTAAAGAACAGACTAAATTTATTAGAGAAGTAGCTAGGTATTTATACAAACTGCTTATCTATGAGTCAGTGGGTAATTGGTATTGTAGCTATGAGGTCAATGTGGAAGACGGAGCTGAAACAAGGCAACGAGATAGGATAAAATATAAGAGCATGTGCAATGGTTGAATTTGCAATGCGGAGTTCAAGTGGGTTGAACACGGTCACGGGTTGTATTTCCAACACTCCCCCTCAAACCGTGGACAGTCCAAGCGCGCGAGCGAAGTGCTTGGCTTTGGCGCTCGGCAGAGCCTTGGTGAGAGTGTCAGCAGTCATCTCGTCTGTGGCGCAATAGATGAGCTTGATAGCTCCGGCCTCCATGATGTAGCGGATATAATGGTACCGCAAATCAATGTGCTTGGTGCGTGCGTGGTAGTGACCATCCTGAGCAAGTGCAATAGCTGACTTGCTGTCGCTGAAGAGCGTGGTGGGAGAGGTCAACGGGCGAAAAATTTCCCCAATGAGTTTGCGCATCCACATCGCTTCTTTTGCAGCGTGGGTGGCGGCAACGTACTCGGCCTCGGTGGTGGAAAGTGTGACCAATTCTTGCTTCTTCGAAGACCAAGAAACAGCGCCGCCGTCGACCATGAATACGTATCCGGTGATGGCCCTGCGATGATCTTGCGAGGCACCATCGGCATCAACATAGCCTTGCAGGCCACGTTTTTCTCCCCCGTAAACCAGCTCCAGCTTCTTCGTGCCTCGAAGATATCTGTAGATGTGTTTTACAGCTTCCCAATGCGCCCATCCAGGGTTATCGTTGAATTGGGAGACGGTGGAGACAGCGAATGCAATGTCGGGCCGAGTACCCATTGAGGCATACATCAGCGATCCAACAGCTTCGCGGTATGGAACGTTCTTCATCCGCGCAATGTCCGCGACGCTCGTCGGGCACTGGGATTTTGTGAGAGGAACATTGGGGTCGAGAGGCATCGCACTCGGCTTCACATCATTGAAGTTGAACCGTGTGAGAATTGCCTCGATATAGGCATGTTGCGACAAGGTGAGTGTGCGCTCGACGCGGTCTCGAGTGACCTTGATTCCCAGAAGCCAATTGATTTCGCCAAGGTCGGTGAGCTTGTATTTCTTGTTCATTTCGAGCTTGAATTTCTGGATCTGTGGAAGGGAACTGCCCAACATCATGCAGTCGTCGACATGGATGGCAAGAACAAGAAGATGATTATCTTCCTCCTTGAAAAATATCCCGTGGTCGGATTCGCATCGCTTGAAGTTCAAGTCGGCGAGGGCTTCGCACAGGAAGTCGTACCAGTTCTTTGCGCCCTGGCGAAGGCCGTAGATTGATTTGTGTAACTTCAACACAAACATCTTCCAGTCCATCGTGGCATAGCCGGGAGGTTGTTCAAGGTAAATGGATTCGTCCTCGGCGAGAACTCCATTCAAGAACGCGCTGTCAAAGTCGATCGTGTGAACCGGCCAGTCATTGCGTGCTGCAATCGCGAGAAGGAGCCGAAAAGAAGACAGTTTGGCGACAGGTGCGTAAGTCTCGTAGAAATCAACCCCGTAGATTTGGGTGAATCCCTTTGCAACAAGTCGGGCTTTGTACTTCTCGATCTCGCCGGCGGCGTTCTTCTTGATACGAAGAACCCATTTCGCACCAACGACGTTAGCGCCAGGCGGGCGCTCGGTGATGGACCACGTGCCATTCCGTTCCAAAGCGGCAAGTTCGATCTTGATCGCCTCTTCCCATTTAGGCCAATCCGGTCTCTTCTTCGCCTCCTCAAACGTCGGCTCAAGTCCCTCGGCACCAGCGGTAACGGCTGCCATTGCAAAATCCTCAACTCCAACCATTTCCCAGTCATCTGAGACTGCAGCATCCTCGTCTATTGCTTGAATGCCCTTCGGGATAGCTGGGTCTGCACGGCGGTTGCTGGTAACGCCTTCGCCATCGCGGAGGCGACGAATATACCCAGATTCCTTCCGCGCACGTTTGGGACGGCCCTCAGACTCTTGCTCCTCGAAATCTTGACCTAAAAAATCGTTCTGTGGCGGATTTCGCTCGTGCTCGGCTGGCTGTGGATCATCGACATCATCGACATCTGGAACTTCCTCATTTCTGGCTCGAGGAACTTGTTCGGCTGCTTCTAGAGTTTTATCGGGTGCTTGAACAGCGCTTTTCTGGATAGCTGGACGCTCGATAACATCCCACTCCCCCTCGAGCGGCACCTTTGCAAGAACAACATCTTCTTCAAGCTTGAAGCTGACACTGCGCTCCGTTCCAACAGTGCGCCGATTGGGCCAATAAATGCGGTGAGCAGCACTCTCCTCATCGATTCCAACCCAGTAGCCAACACTTCCGCGCATATCCAGCTTGGAATCGTCCGTGTTGTGCACAAGAACCTTGCAGCCCCAAGGGTGCAAGTCGTCCAGGACAGGCTTCGTTCCGAAAACGATTTCAAACGGTGTAGTATCCCCGATTGCACGAGTCCAGGTACGATTCTTCAAGTACACCGCATACATCAAAGCTTCGCCCCACAGGAATTTCGGAAGGCCGCTATCATGAAGCATAGCGCGAACCTTGTTCAATAGCGTCCGGTTGAGGCGTTCAGACACGCCGTTGTACTCGGGCGTGTGGTGGACAGTGAGGCGCCGAATGGTTCCTTGAACCGCGAGGTGAGCATCGAATTCTTTGCTCTTGTATTCCCCGCCGCGATCCGAGCGCAGGCACTTAATTTTGACGTTCTTTTGCGTCTTCCACCAGGCCTCTTCTGCGCGATAATGCTCAAAGACCTCGTCTTTGTGAGCCATCAGGTAGGCGCGCGTGTACCGGCTGTTGTCGTCCGTGAAACTGACATAATATTCCTTGTGGCGGATCGTGCGAACAGGTGCGGGTCCCCAGACGTCCGAATGAAGTTCATCTCCTACGTTTTTAGCACGGGGGGCCTCACGGAATTTTTGAATAGGCTTCCGTGTCATCTTCGCGAACTCGCAAGAATTGCAGATGGTAGGTTCGCTGGATTCATCCAGTTCAATTCCGTGAACTAAACCTTTGTTCACAAGCTTGCGCGCGGCCTCGTGCGCAATATGTCCCATCCTGCGATGCAATTCGTCGATGGTGATCTTCTCCTTCGCAGCTGAGGCGAATTCGGGAGCGGGTTTGGGATGCGGGGTGAAAACACGGTAAAGTCCACCTTTCTCGTTGATTTTGCCTACGGGTTTTCGATCCTTATCAAAGATTCGACAAGCTCCGCCCCCAAACCAAACATGGCATCCCGCGGCGTCGATACGACTGATAGAAACGAGGGTGACTCCCATCATTGGTGCGTACAAGACATCCTTTAAAAGAATTCTTGACGCCGGCTTATCACCATTTGGCACAGTGATATACATGTCGCCCTGTCCAATCGCTTGGAAGGAACGCTTGTCCGCCGCGGTGATGGATCTGGGGGTGATGTCGACGTAGTTCAAGAACTGTGCTGGTCTCCCCGAGAAATGCTTCGAAGCCCCCGAATCGTACAAGTCGATGTCGATGAGGGCATCCCCGGGCGTCTCGGTGCTGAGCATCGCTGAGTCGAACGAAATTGTGTACGCCTCTTCCGTTCCCATTGCTGATTTTTCCAATAGTCCGCAATCAACGGCTTGTTCGTCGAGGGCCTGCTGAGTAGGTGCACGAGCCAAAAACTCGTCAAAGTTGGTCTCTCCAACTTCAATCCACTCGAAAGAGCCATCGCTCGCCCGTGAATCGCTGTTGTTTGCATTGCTGGCATCCTGTGAGTCTTCCTCTTCATCATCTGAGTCTTGAACATCAAGAAGGTCAGGAATCGACTCGCCATCCGACTCCGTGTCGGAAAGTTCGTCCTCCGAGTCTGAGACGTCTTGGAGGTCTGGCATCCCGGCGTACTCATCCTCCGCAGAGAATTCAAGCTCGGGATCCTCGGGAAGGCCATCGAAGATGTCGGAATAATCGTCCGAGCAAATTGAACTATTTTCGAGCTCGAGTGAGTCTTCCTCATCGCTCTCGCCATCCACGAATCCCGCAGATGTGTTCCGACCTTCCTCAAAGAAGTCCAGAACGTTGGCTTCCGCGTGGGCCATCCACGCGACGTCATCGTCGGCTGCAGCGGCTGCATCAGCGTTCGATTTCTTCCCTTTCCCCTTTCCCTTTGGACCTTGGCCGGCCTTGCCGCCGCCTTCTGCCCAACAATCCGATTTATAATGACCCTTCTTCTTGCAGTTGAAGCACTCGACGTTCTTCTTCGACTTTGAACCTCTCGACTGACCCTTCCCACTGGAGGAGTCATTGGAGTAGAAGGCGGCATCCTTGTCGTCCTTCCTGCCGTTCTTCTTCAAAAGTCGGCGTTCATATTCGTCGGTAACGGTGAGCATGAGGTCGTTTGAATCGAGTGTTGTTCCAAGTACGCTCGAACTTGCACTGATTGCAGAAATATAGGGATCGAATGAGGAGGGTAGGGAGCCGAGGATGATCGCGTAGAAGTCGTCCTCGGTCGGGGGTTGACCCATTGCTGCGAGGTCCTCGCGCATGGTCCTGAGCTTCGTGAAGTGAGCGCGTATATCGCCTCGCTCATCACAACGCTCCTCTTGAAGCCTGCGACGCAAATCAACTGAGACCATGCGTGATTTCTTCTGGAATTCATTGCTAAGTTCCTTCCAGATTTCACTGGCCGTGGGTTTGCTTCGAATCTTCATAAACAGTGAGTCTGGGATCGTTCCTGCGATCTGTTGCTTCACAATCGCTTCGCCCTGCTTCCACAGCTTAGTCTCTTTCTTCCACTCCGTCTCAAGCGCCGTCTGTTGCGCAGTCAAAACGACTGGAACTTCGGCATCCCGAATGGCCGAGAGCGGATCCTCCGGCGCACTTGCATCAACAGCAAGATGCTCCGCGAGGCCTCGTGCATCAAGAGCCCAGAGGAATCGGTCTTTATAAATGACCCAATTTGTTCCGGTGACTTCAAGCTTCGGGATTCGCAGGAAGTCGTCTCCGAGTTTGGTGGATGTGGTAAAGGACATTGTAGTGTGGATGGTTCGGTTCAATGAATAAAAATTTCGACAAGGAGGTGCGAGATGAGGATGAACAAAGTGGTAAGGGTTTCTTTAGATGCGAGGGGCGGGGCCCATAACCTATGGGAAAGTTAAATTGATGGGTGGTTCGCAAGTAAAGAACAGACTAAATTTATTAGAGAAGTAGCTAGGTATTTATACAAACTGCTTATCTATGAGTCAGTGGGTAATTGGTATTGTAGCTATGAGGTCAATGTGGAAGATGGAGCTGAAACAAGGCAACGAGATAGGATAAAATATAAGAGCATGTGCAATGGTTGAATTTGCAATGCGGAGTTCAAGTGGGTTGAACACGGTCACGGGTTGTATTTCCAACAGTCCGCAATGCAAGGAAGCTCCTCTTTGACACCGACAACGCCGACAACGCCGACACCAACGACTCCAACACCCTTGACACTGAGGGCTTGCTCACGATAGACCCTGACAAGGAAACTCCAAAGTCCAAGCCCCCAACGGCCAAACGGGTGCACCGCACGCGGAAATCAGCTCTTGTCGCCACTGCTCATCTCGATGCTCTTGCTCCCGTTGATCCTGCCTTCACTGTTTCGGCCCTCGAACTATCTTCGACTGCTCCTTCCCCGACGATCGACTCTCTCGGTGCCGACACTGACGACTTTGATCTCCCCCCCCTCACTTTCGATGAGACACTGCCAATCCCGCCTGGGTTCGATCAAGCGATGCTCAAAATCACCTCGGATTCGGGCTCATTCGGATTTGGGGATGCATGGATGGAGGAAGATGAAGAGAGCTTCAAGGCGGCGGACCTGGGCAGCACAGCGTACATCCCGCCCATGTTCGATGCTAGCGAGGATATCACTGCTCCCTCGTCTCAGCCCTCCCCACCCACACGTCCTGCCCGCGGTCGTTCCAGGTGTTCGGGGCTAATCGCGTCCCCGGTGCTTTTGGGAGGCCCAGCCCGTTGCTGCCTGAGGGGGAGACGATGAGACAGATTTTTCGACCCAGCACATACTTCCAGGCATTCGTGCACCCGCCGCCTGCTCCTGCACCCGCATCAACGACTCCATTGTCATCGCAATCACCATCAATATCACAGGTGATGAGCGTTGCCAGTGCGATGCAGACAGGCCTGGCCTCTGCTACATCCACTGTTAGTCCTCGAACGTCCCAGTCCTCCACAGATGTGCGCGCCGCGAATGCCATAGGGATTTTGAGTGCAGTTGCGCCGCCGGCGCACGAGCGTTTGGCACAGCCCGCGTGGTCGTCGCTCGATTACCACCTGGTACTACCCACTTCATCTCCATTGCCCTCATCCTCGCCACCGCTACCCACATCTAGCCCACTCACTTCTACCCCGCTCGCATCTACCCCGCCCACGTCTTCCGTGCCGACGTCTTCGTCGCCTGCTCCCACAAAGTTCCCAGAGTCACGGCCGCCAGTGAACCCGCCAAAGGGGCCGGCAGCAGCAAGAGCAAAGGCAAAGCTGAAGGCTGTGGGGACGTCGGCCCCTCGTCCACGAGGGCGGCCACGCAGAATGCAGTCCCCGTCGTGGCTGCAGACGACGACGAGCCCACTGGGGGCGAGGACGGGCAGGCAGAGCTTGCTGCCATTTCTCCCCCCACAGCGAGCGAAGAGGTGGTTCTGCCGGCGGGTGCACCCATGACCGGGGAGGCGCGAGAGGAGTCCGCTCGCATACATTGCGAAGAGCGGGCGCTACGGGAGACGAGGAACGAGATGCTGCGCCGCTCCAAGTTGATGGAGGAGCAGGAGGTGGCAGCAGACGCTGCTAAGAAGCGCCTCCGTAATCCTGCCGGGGGCGCGGACTTGGTGGTGGTCGCTCGGCCGCAGTGCTTCGCCAAGGCGGCCAAGAACCTCGACGGCAGTCCGGTTGTCGGCCAGCCAGGGCAACGGCGAGGGGAAATTGGTGGAACCACTGGGCAGCCTGCGGGTGCCCTTGACGCGCAGCGAGCCAAGGACGATGCCGCATTGCTGGGGCGGCGGGGCTGGGGCGAAGTTGTCGGGAACGGGTGCGAAGAAATGGAAGGCGACGGAGGCGGCGGCGAAGAAGCCAGCCACAAAGTGAACCCAATCCGGATTTGAATGTCGTGTTCTGACTGACAGGTTTCTGCAGGAAACGGCGTTCGTGAGAGAGCGGGGAGGAAGGATAGGGCTGTTCAACACAGCGTGGGGGGGGCAACCAGCTTAACATTGTCGCCCCGTTGTCTTCGTGGTTCTGCCCTCAACGGCACCTTTTTTTTACCCTACCCATGACTGTTCCGCTATTGTTGTTCGTTCTCAGTTGTGTGTTGCGGTCGCATCGTTAAATGCATAGATTTTGCGATGAGATGTTTATCGGGAGAGACCTAGCTAGACGTCGAGTCGACTTATCCAAAAAATGGCATCTGGTCCAAATGCGGAATGCAGTGAAGTGATGTCGTGATTAATGGACGACTTCGCACTTTGGAAAGCGAGACTTGGATTTCAGAGAAAAATGCTTTGATTTTAAAGAACTTAGATACTTCTGAACGAGATTAGAAGGAAAAGAGAAAGTATTTGGTCTACAAGTACGCAGATACGATACAAGACAGCTTAATGGTGAATTGAGGCAAAAATGATTATATGGGGAGGGGAGAGAAGGGGACATAACCACTATAAGACGGGAGTGACAGGCAGCGGGCAGGCGGCGGCGGGCAGGCGGCGGCGGGCGGAGGGCGGCGAGCGGCGGGCGGCGGGCGGCGGAACGAACGTAGCGCCAGGAAGGGAAGCAATCAGGGTGAGTGGAGTGCATCAGATCAAGTGTGAGGTAGAGCAAAAGAGAGCAGGAGCGGGAGCGGGAGCAGACGGAGGCAGAGGCTAGCCAAGCCGGGGGGAGGAGGAAGGAAAGACCGATGGCATTGATGCTAAACAACATCAAATAGCTGTGTGTTCCCGCCCTAATAGAGCGTAAGTATTCTGAGGTTTTGGGACAATTCCTCGGGTGCTAGCTCCCAAGCATGTAGAGATATTCAGCAGGAGGAAGGTATCTCACAGCTGGTGCGGACCAGAAGGGAGCGGCGAGAATCTGCCATTTTGGGGGCGTCGGGAGAGCACAGCCACCCGCCAGCGCTGGGCGGGAGGGCAGCGGGCGGGCGCGCGGGGCAGGAATTTTACCCGATTTGGTGGGATCTCTGGCATGATGTATAACGCCGCATCTAAGGGCAGAGCTGGGGATGTATCACGCCTTATCCCTCCACGAGAGATGCATGATGTATCAAACTGCCGTATAGCCCTGGTGTGTAGCTTTTGAGGAAATCTATTGGCTTTCCCCGGAGACTTGAAAGCCGGTGAAACGAGACGATTAAAGCAATGTAATTGTAGAATGTATAGACCACCAGGATCAAGAAAATACAATGCGACACACGGCAGCCCGCACCTAGTCTTCCTACGACTCCTGTCCCATCCGCTTGCCCTCGCGGCGTTCGACATAATCTTTGTATGCGCTCTCCCCATACCGTTCGATGTAAATCTTGCGCCGGCGTTCGGATTCTCCGCGAAGCACTGCTTGATGATTCCTCGTTGAGTGTCAGCATGATCAAATTATGCAGAGCCAAACCACGTACTTTTGCCGATACCTGGCTCGATACACTCGAGAGCGCTGGGCAGCCAGCTCTTGCTCCTCAGGTGAACGTAGCTTGAGATCAGCACGCTTCCTATATGAGCCATGGGCACCCGTAGTCGGATATACGAAAAGGCGACGCACTGAGCCATCCGAAGTCGGGCCTTCTTATTTTGCTCCAAATGCTGTTTTGCGCTGGACACAGAAGAGGTGAGGGGGGAAGAGATTAGGAAGATAAGAGGAACATACGCCGCCAGTAACCGTTCATGACCAAGATGACAGGGGCACGAAGACGACGGGGACATAGTGATGTGATGGCAAAAGGGAAGTGAGATGTAAACAAACACAACGAGATAGGCGCCTGGGCGCTTGGGCATTGTTCGGAGAGGTCCGAAAATCCGAATAGCCGAGCATTGATTTGACGCGCCCTGTCCATAATCAAGAGATAAATAAAAGAAAAATATACAGACAAACATCGGCTATAGAGGCTTTTTCGTCTGCCTTGCCGGATGGGGACACATTCCAACAGACACAAGAGAGGGGCAACCCCGGGCATCGCCTCATTTCCAAAAGGGGTGGGAAAATAGACTCAGACCCATGACAGTAGAGGTACACGGCTAGTGTCGTGACTTTAGTGTCCATTTTCCATGGCTAGGGCCAGGACCGGAGACTCCGGCTCAGTGTCACGGGTGCGGGAAACTACGTAAATCTTTCACTCTTCTGTCATTCTTTCTCTCACCGTGAGTTCCAGAGGAGTGCTTAATTGATTTCGTCGAGTTGGTGGGTGACCACTCAGGAGAAAGCATGGCTGGCGCCGTCTGGAAGACACTTGAAAAGTACGGACTCAAGGGTCGGGTACGTCTCTATTCTCAGCATATCATTCGGTCACTGACTAGTAATAGATTGTTGCATTTGTGATGGACAATGCAACCAATAATGATACAATGATTGAAAGCATTGAGAAGAGGTGTATTGCCGAGGGCATCTTCGATTTCACGGCTCGCACGTCGCGTATGCGCTGTATGCCCCACACGGTACATCTTGCCGCCATCAAGGTGGGTCCCCCGACTGTTGGCATTGGATTTGTTTGTAACTGCAATCCAGCTCTTAGAGGCCATCGGCGCTTTGACGACAGAGGAGAGCAAGACGGCGGGATCTCAGTCATCAACACAGGCATACCAAGAAACAGTCACACAGCAGGACACTTACGATGCTGACTGCGCTGCATCCTCGCGATTGGACGAAGAAGACTGCCTGGACTCCAACCCCGCTGGCCTTGAAGGCATCTCCCTTGCCATTTTCAAGGTATGTCATCGCCTTGTCTTTTTTAAAAACTATTGAGCACTAACATGACCTCATGCCCTATTTTCCAGCTTCGGAAAATTGTCAAGCATGTTCGCTCGTCGCCTCAGCGCCGCCGGGCATGGGAACTGATTGTCAAAATCTCGGTTGATGGACTGGACGCCGACCTGGCAGAAGCGCAACTCATGCTAATCTTAGGTGTGCGAACTCGATGGACGTCCACACATCAAATGCTTCGTGAGCGTCAAATACTGCCCAAAAGCTATAAATTAACAAATCTTATTAGGCCGCCCAATACACAATCGAGACGCCATCACTCGCTATGTCGATTCTACTCCCGACTTGTGCAGTTTCGTGCTTTCTGAGCAAGACTGGGCGGCCCTGCAAACGGTGCAGTCTTGGTTAAGCGAATTCCGTCAGGCGACGACCGAGATGTCCACAACCAGCAAACCCATGCTTTCGCAAACTCACATCGTCTTCCGTGGTCTGCAGAGAACATTCAAGGATATCTTTTCAGCGCTTCCCAACACCGTTGACATTACACTCAAGCAGGGCCTCATCGACGCGCACACCAAACTAAGCGACTACTATTATAAATTTGACACATCTCCGTACTATATCTGGGCGGCACATAAGTGAGTCGTGAATGAGACGGAGTTTTGCTCATTAGTCCTCTCGCAGTCCTTGACCCTCGCGTCAGCTATGCGGGGTCAGAAAAGAGTTTTGCAGATGATTTCATGCTCCTTGGTGAGCTCAAATCCGCAAAACAAGACCTGTACAACGAGTTCGGCCAACACTATGCGCCGAAACCATCTTCATCCTCAGCTGCAAATTCATAACTGACTTCCCAGACGCCTTCGGCCTTCGGTGCTTCGCCCAAAAAGCAGAGTTTTCCATCGCGTCTCTCAAGTCAGCAGGAGTGATCCGATCTCCGCGGCGAACTCGACATCTACTTCCTAATGACAGCATCCCTCCTGCCAGCGGAGACGACAGATTTGCTCGGTTGGTGGCACCTGAACCGCAACGCATTCCCGAATCTATACAAGATGGCTCGCGACATCCACTGCATTCCAGGTATGCTTTAATATTTTAGTGGTTCTTTCAATTCAATAATGTCATTTCAGGATCGGCCGTAGCACTGGGGTCGCCAAACACCTTGGAATTCAGGGATCCACTACTTGACTTTCAAGAGTCAATACAAATCAACCTGAAATGAGTTTCAGGAACTTGCCAATTCAGGTACCTGATTCAGGGAGTTTGGGTAGGTTATGGAAATCATATTTTTTGCAGCGTAGTATGATAGGAACACAATTAAATCGATTCTGGCTGCTCCTCTGCTGCACCCATCGCATCCTGTCGTTCGCAGAGTGCCCAACGACGCGGACCAGGCTTGTGGTCGGGAATACGTGACACCAGACAACTGATGTCGTCGACGTCAATCGCCTCAATTGGGACAAAGCTGTTGTCTTGATAGTACGGAATACCCAAACACTTGCTTTTGGCCAGTATCTTGACTGGCCGCACGATCGCAAGCCAAACAGTCCGAGCTTGTTGAACAGGATGACCTTGATCATGATGGATGGTGGGTAGGTTGGCGACAAACTCGATGATGCGTAAAAGCTGCCCATATGCCGGCTGCCGTTGGAGGAGGACTGGCATGTGGCGGTGGTTGCGGTTCAAATCAACTCCGCGTGAATACTAGTATGTGAACTGTGAGCAAAAAATAACGAACAAAAATGTCTGGGCGCACCTTGATAAATGACGCGTCACGCGTCATGTTCTGCTCCGAATGCATTACAAGTTCAGCGGCCCGAATTTTGTCGCCACCGTCCATGAACGATATCTTCCCCCAATGTGAAACATCCGCAGGAATGCATCCACTCACTTCATCGGCGGAAACTTCAAAGGTGCGAAGCAAGTAATTCTTGACAGCTTTCAGAACCGGTGGTGCAAGAGGGCCGTGGGCATGTGGGCGAAGAACACAGATGTCAGGGTCTGGAAAGCAGAAGCTTAGATTGATGTTACACATAATAAATTGACTCACAGGATGCGATGGTGTGGCCTCGGCTCTCCTCCTCCCGACGATCCGATAGATCAAGTTCCCGATAAAGCTGGTACTTGACCTTGATCAAATTATTTTGAGCAATTTCGCGAAGCCGCCGAGCAAAACTAGCATAAGGATTCTTGCGGCTCTTACTAGAGCGCACAAGATACCCCACAAAGCGCTCGGTGACATAATTCCAGTAGCACCACATTGGCCCAGCATTGAGGATGTCATCGGGGATGTGGAGCATGGCGTGGAGGGTCAAAGTGCATACCGAGAGTCGCGCGGGATTGTATTGATAGTAGTATCTTTGAAAACATCAGACGGATTTGAAGTGAAGAAGATTCAAGAGATGACTCACTTTTCAAAATCTTGAACCCACTTCGCGATGCGTTTACGTAGTTCAACGTCAACGTAGTCGCGATCGATGGTCAATTTTAGGCAGTCATTGAATATGCTGACCAATTCGAGAAAATGTTTGTAGTATGTTGGCTTCGCAAAGCGGTCTCGGAGTACGACAGGGCCAAGGAGAGTGGTGAACAACGTGTAGGATTCTGCGGTGAAATAGTGCTGCTGCGTCGCCAGATTGGGGACGCGGGCACCAAAAGCAGCGGGGGTGGTGTCACCGGCAATATTACAGGCATTCCCGACCTGCTCTATGACTGCCGACTGCAGCTGGTACTCACCAGTCCCCTCGTCGAGGCCCTTGAAGTCCCCAGTCCACAGAGAGAGCAAGTTTTTAATTATGTTCTCCGGAATGAGGTGCATGAGGTCGTGGCCGAAGGAGTCTGGGAAAGAGAGGCTGGATAGAGTGGCGAGGATGGGTAGGCCATTGATACCTGTGGATTTCGAACGGCGCTCGGCTTCTGCGTCGGTAGGCGCGGTCTCGACTGCCACAGCATCGTCAATAAATTCGTCGTGCATGTGGAGAGTTAAATTCATTGGGTCGAGCGACTCTCCGTCGGGGCGATGCAGGGGAACATAGTAGGTCTTGTTACCACCATCGACGTCGCGAATGCCCCGAATTTTGCACGCACGGCAGGGGTGGATCGCATTCGGGCCCTTCATGCGCATTAGCTTTGCCATTGCGGGCATGTCACCGAAAACACGGATCAGGAACGCGCGCAGAGAGAACATGCGATCCGTAAGCGCATTATATGTCGCTACACCGCGAGCGAGCCTCCAGAACTCATCGCGCAGAGGGATGAGGAACGAGTCGAGGTCTTTTGGCTCGCGCGGACCGGGGATAACGCCAAAACAAATGACGTGAGCGAGGAGAAAGCGAAGCTCGGGTTTCAGGTTATATAGGACCCCAAGCAATGGCCAACACGTTGATTTGCGATTTTTGAAGGGACAAACACCGTCAGCGCTTAATCCCATCGCAATGTCTGTGTCCTCGTCGAAGAAAAGATGGGCAAAAATCTCATCCTCGACACGGACATGGCGGCGGCGCAGCCGGCGATAGTGGAGAGAGTCGAAAATGTCAGAGATTTTGCCGGGCTTCGACGTGAAACGTGCGCGATAGAGCAGCTCCTCACACATTTGCTTGTCCGAGAAGAGTGCCTGAAGGCGTGGAATAAGGGGAAGATATAGAAAGGTGGCACGTGGGCGACCCCGAGAGTCGTAACGAGGCTGCTGGCAATATGGACATTTGTCGAGGCCAGCATAGACCCCGACAAAGCAACAGCACGACTCTTTGCAGCAGTCGTACTTCTCGGGTTTCAGTCCCGAGATAAACATGATTTCGGACTGGAGTTGGGAGAGGGAAGGAAGGTCGCGGAGCTTGGGAAATGCGCGTCGCATTTTGGCATATGCTCGCGAGCCGAGATCGATGTTGACTTTGAAATTATGTGCGCGGATGGTGTCCATGGCTCTATCCGATAGGCGGTGTTCTGAACAAGTTGCCGAATTGAGATGACTTGTAAGGAAGTGGATCAACACTCACGGCGCCGCATTTCCTCCGAGACAAATTCACCCTCAAGTAATTCGGCGGCAGTTAGATCATGCTCGGTCAGAAGCTCCTCGTCCAGTTCCGGATCCAGATCATCCAAGTCACTGTCGTCCACCATGTCAGCGACAATGGGAGGGCCCTCAAGGTGATCCTCCATGTTACTGTTACTCTCTGCGTGAACAATGCGTGGCCGTGTCGTTGGGAGGGCCACAGGTGCCAGTGATGCTGCATCGCCCTCTCTATCGGGGGCGAGATCATCAACATCCATATCAGGTGTATCAAGTGAGTCTGGGTCTGAATGCGAGGGAGAGTCGGCGGTATCTGCAGAAAGCCGTCAGATCAGGATTAAATGAGAGGTTGAAAGTCCAACCGTGCCGAGCTGATTTCTGGCGCGAGGGAGAGTCCGGATTGTCCCCACTTGCATCTTCCTCTGCCCTCTTGCGTTTCCGGTATTTGTCGAAGATGCGTGAGGTAAGGTTCACCGCCTCGCGATAGATTTTGGTGCGTTGGGTGCCTCCGCCGCGGAGATGACTTTGATGGGTTTTGGCGGAGACATTGCTCTTGCAGCATGTGCAGTAGACCATGTTTGAACAGTAGTGGTGTGGTTTTGTGAGGTAAAGTTATTGAACGCGTCGAGCAGAAGTCTTGCATCACGGGGTGGTGGAGAGATAACGAGAGCGTGACATCACTCGTTGCTGCGCAGAATCCCTTGCTTCCGACCACATCTTCCAGCACAAACCGCGCCCCTCGACAGCCTCTGGAATCTCTCATACATCGCATCCAGGGCTATTCAAGTACCTCAAGACGTCCTCGTCGATGGGAGGGCCGCTAGTCGCTCAGTGTGTCCGTGGAGCCGCTCCACCACTCCATCGCTTAGCGGCTCAAGCCCGTTGCCCGCAGGTATAAAGGTGAGTCGCAGTGCATACCCCCACTAATCTCATGGCTCCAAGCAAGAAAACCGGCTCCTCTTCCAAAGAGAATCCCCATCCATCTCGATCTCGTGCAAAGGCGGCGAACAAATCATCCAAAACTCAGGCGCCTCTTCAAGATCATAACCAGGCTGGTTCCTCCACGGCGTCGCAGGATGGAGGGCCTGCGGAATCTACCCAAGATGATACAGCTCGCATCCGCGAGCTCGAAGGTGCGTCATACAATATATATTTTTCTTTTAACACTGATTCACAATCTCACAGCGCTACTCCGCGAAGCCAATGAGCAACTCCAGACCACTCAGGCTCGCCTGCAAGGCGCAGGCGATGCCGAGCCGGGACCAATGCACCGAAACGAGGCCACGAACGAGCCTATTCCCGCTCCGTCGCGCGTTTCTGAGGTGACGATGGAGGCGATCCGGGCCCATCTGGGGTATGACAAACGCAAGTGGAGTGCTCTCCGGGTGTGTCACCCACACGATTTTGTTCTTTCTTCTCGCTAATTGAACACAGTCGTGTGTTCGTGACTCGCTCCGCGCGGCTCGATTGAACTGGGACCTTCCCTGGAAGTCCCAGTCAACAACCAAGCTCGGCTATGCGTACAATGCGGTTCGTATTTTTTCGGTCTGCTTACCACTACGTTGCGCTCATGCTCACAGGTCGAGGACGACTTCCGTGAGCTGCGGCGTTTCGTCGGACAATGGGCTGTCCACCGTATCGCAAAGGATGTGTGGGACAACCACAAGACTTACCTCAATTGTGTTGACAAGCCGTCAACATACATTGGACGCCGCGCCGCTGAACGTCACGGGGCGGGCGGCTCTTCTCGCCATACAACTTCGCCCCCACGTGTTCCCTCTCCCCGCCATTCATCACCTCGTACCTCCCCGACCCCTGGTCCATCACAATCATGCGCACGCCCGCTCCGTCGACGCATCGATTCGTCATCGTCATCGGGAAACTCCAGCGACGACTTGCTGCAGTTCTCTGACGGCGAGCTCCCCAACGACCTAGAAGAGGAGGAAGATGATCCGAGTGGGAGGGGAAAGAAGCGCGTGAGGTCGAGCGGTGGATCATCGCCCAAGCGGCGTAGATTGTAGTTACGCATGTTAAATTCATATATAATCATATTTATTTTCAATCTCCTTTGGCGTGAAAATCAGGATGTTTCGACCTAAATTCGGCCGCCCAAACCGACGTCCCAGCACGGTCTGAGCCAATAATCAGGTCGAAACATCCTGAATTGTCTCCTTGGAATGTTTCTTTTTTTACTTGAAACTCGTCGGCCTGATTTTCAAGATTTTGCCGCGAAAAACAAGGTCTTTCTACTGATAATACACGTTGATTCATACTGACTAAAGTCCCTGTTTTCCAGGTACTTTGAGACCCCCAGTGTAGCTGTTGAGCGTGTCTTCTCGGGCGGGCGCGATACAATTGCTGTTAGGCGTGCAAGTCTCAAGCCCGAGACGATTCGGACTAGTGATTTGTAAGGCCCGGCTCGGCCTGAAAGCCCGGGCTCAGGCTCGGCTTGGGCGGGCTCGGGCTTCAGATTCTCTAGGCCCGAGCCCGAGCCCTGGGTGCGGGGCCTGAAGCCCTGAGCCCGGGCCCAAGCCCGGGCTTCTCATAGTGTATAAAATAAATAAATAAAACATTATGCTAGACTGTACATGTAAACTATGTGTCTGCAGAAGTACGGTAGGAAGAAGGTCGAAATTATCTGGATCGTCGTCTATCAAAATGTCTTAGCTAGTTCGTTGCGTGCTTGCACTAATGGCTTCCTCAGTACTCAGTCTCCACCTCGTCATCCTCGCCCTCCTTGAAAACAAATAGTGCAAAGTGGAAAGCTGCACATAATATTGTTGGGATCTTTGAGTGTGGGTGCCTGCGGGGTCGCGATTATCGTGGGAACGGGACATCGTTGATGGATTTCTTGGAACATTTCACTACACCTTTTATAGGGAGAGGGTGTGTATGTAAATGAAAAAATACAATTATAATGGTGGGCAGCAGCATTGGTACCTGGTTAGACGCAGCAGGTAAAGATTTTGCCTGCAGGGACAACGGAGATGAATTTTAAACCAGTTTGGTATGGTATGTTGGCAAATGCATTCGGAAGATAAATATATATATCTGGGCCCGGGTTTGCCGGGCCTGGCAGGCCTGGCATTCCACAAGCCCGAGCCCTGGGCCCGCCAAAGCCCTGCAGCGGGCTCGGCTCGGCTTGGTCAAGCCCGGGCCCGGCTCGGCTCGGCTTGCGGGCCTGGGCCGAGCCCTTCAAATCACTAATTCGGACCCTGATGGTACTAAAAGCGCACCTCAGGTTAGCGCGTAAAGAAGTTATTGAGATTCTAGATGCCGCGGACAATGTCTCGTTTAATTAATTAATTTTTTTTCTTCCGTACCCCTCCGTGACCGTATCCCGGCCGTTTTTGAGCCGTACCGTACCGTGGAGAGGCTGAGGTAAAGTCCTCTTGCCGTACCGTACCCGTGCCGTGTCCGTATTACGGAAAAATAGCATCGTACCGTGTACGGTAGGTGAAGAGCCCTAACAGTTTCCTCTTCCATCACTGCATTCAGCGGGTGGATAGTCACAGCACTGCCTCACCGGAGTTAGCCAGACCCGTGCCGCTAGCCGGCAAGCCGCATGCGGCAAGGCGGTTACCCTGGGGTGGTCACCTACCCAGGGCTCCCCATAACTGCCCACACTGCGGCTAATTGATCTTTCCCTTACCTCAACACATCTGCCCAGGGTGTGGCTATACTGTCCCATTTCGTTTAATTCGTACAAGACGAACCTCCGCTTCGCTCCGGTGTCCGATATGGGAGATAAAAAAAGTGAAAAATGTATTGCATTTGTACGTCTTGTATGTACACTGAAGAAATTACACAACAGCAAAAGCTGGACCGGCTTACATTTCCGGCCATTCAGTTGAATTTGGCATTAATTGCGGTAAACAGTGCAGCCCGGCGCAATGAAGAATTCTTTCATGAAAAAGTCCCAGCAGTCAGTCGGTTGTACATAGTCAGGACAGATGCTGACCAAATCCTATTTCGTTCCACGGCATCGCTACCGCCCGCCGGTTTGGTTAATTTAATGAATTTCGGGAGTCACGGGCCAAGGATTGAATTTAAAGATGCAAGACAGGCCACGTTTGTTCGCGCTAATCCAGTGGCTTGCGGTGGCGCCAAGGTGCCGGCTAAACAACGACCCAATTTAAAGACAACAAGGTAGGTAATGGTGTTTCATGCAAAGAAGTGCGATGGTGCCCAAGCAAAGACCCAAGCTAGGTAACCAGAGCCCAATAAATCAGGTCGAGGTGAAGAGGAAAGCAGAGGTTCAAGCCAGGCAAGAGAATATCAGATGTAAAAAAAGGTGAAAGCAAAAGCGGGCACTGAAAGGATAACACAGAATCCTGTTTCTTTATACACGCTGAAGGCATACATGGCCGCAGTATGACAAAATCTATTGTCTTGCGGCGTAGTGGGAATTTGAACACTAATAAGGCATTTTCTGCGGACTGGCCATTCACGGGACTTGCCTTTGCACCTCGAACCTCCCAATCCGTCCAGTTGTCGACAGCTCGCAGTCTCCAGAGTCGGAAAATGTGGCCTGAATGGGAATATGTGCGCAGCATCGACGTTTGTGCAGGCCGTAGTGACCGCTGAAAGATTCCATGCCAGTGCAAATCAGGAGATGTGCTGTGAAGAGTTTGAGCGAAAGAGCAGAGTAGCTAATGGAGGTAACTTGATGGGGTAAGAGCACAGCCGAGGAGGCATTTCGTTAAAGAACGGTTAATGGTCACATGTCACAGGCCCAAATCTGTATGAAAATTTTCGTAAATCACAGCGTCACAAGCGGTCCCTAGGAAAGGTTCCTGCCAGAAAAACCGCTCCGGGCGGCCCTGCGGGGCCTGTTTATACGAAAATTTTTGTAAGTCACGCGAGTCACAGGCCTCCATACGAAAGGGTCAATTCGTAAGCGCTGTCACACCCAAAATGGCTCTACGAATTGAACGAAATGGGACAGTACGACCCTGGCTGGGTAGGTAGCCGCACCTGGCCTATGTATGGCCACGGCGTTCAGCAGCTGGCCGAGGGTCTGGCTATCAACCCGCTGAACGCATGGACTTGTGGCAAAGACTCACGTGAAGCCGAGAAGATTATTCAACCAAATCAATGAACTTGTCCAGAACACAGCTAGGGAGTGGCTCATTCACCGTCCTCTGTCCGACGCTTGAAATTCTGCCTAATCTCGGCTCAATGCTGGCGTCAGCGTTTGGGCGCAATTAGAAACCTTCTTGGGCGGCGTGGGAAAGATAACACGTTTCCTCCTTGCACCCGACCACCGCCTCATGGCGTCCTTCGGCCATACGATCTCCTCTGGAATCCAGGATGTCTCTGCCATTCTGTCGCTCTTTGGCACAGAGCAATGTGAATTGCATGTTGGATCAGCTCTTCGCGGCGACGGGCGCGGGGGCTTCCTCTATGCGGCCATTACCCCGCTTTCGATCTTCGGGAGCCTTGGTAGCGCGAAAGCGGCCTTCACCATCATGGCCCTCAGTCTCCCATTTGGCGCACGCACACTCAAACATCTTGGCTTCGAGCCCAAGGGAGATGTCGTGGCCGCGGTCATGCTCGAAAAGAATTCGAATCGTTATCTGGCCGAGACCCGTCTTCTCCACCTTCTCGACAAGCACTACATCGGTGGTGGTCAGCAGGTTTCGGTCCAGCCTCCCCAATTCACGCCTGGACTTGCTCGACCATACTCGTGGAACCTTTCCCTCCTCATGGCATCATTCTTCGTCGCATGCTTGGGTGTGCTGCCCTACATCCATTTTTCCGTCCTCCACCACACTTCTTTTTCAACCCTCGCTATCATCTTCCCACTCCTACGGGTTCTAGGCGGGCTTCTCTGCATTTTTCCAGGCCAGCTCCTGCTGCAGTCCAGAATAGAGATGATCATCAAACAGCGTGTTCTATTCAGGGCCATCGATGATGTCGCGAAACAACAGAATATCACGATTCCAACTCAGAATTTATTCTGGGATGGAACCCACTCCTCTGAGGCATGCCTCTCCTCTCTGGTCGATTTTCTGACCTCCAGGACGACTGCAAGTCGATTCGTGCAACACGTTTCTTCGGTCATGCACTCCGATGCCCAGACTCGGACTCCCAAAATGGTCGCCAGCGAGCTAAAAAAGGGTTATCTCACGAATACCCGACGACACTGGTCTCTTCCCTGTGGCCTCCTTTTCGGTTTTCTCATGACAATCGTTGGATATGTCGGCTGCTTCACCATCGTCCAGAGTTCTTCCACCCCCTTGGATACATATATCTGGCTCGGCGCCGAAACCGCCTTGGCGCTACTTCGGCTTCTGATATGGGCTCTCAATCCATCCTGGGATGATTCGGATGGTGTTCATCTGGCCACAACTAAACATACGCCGCCTCCGGTCGTCTCACCCACCTGGGTAGTGATCTATCACAAACAGTTCCCCATGTTCAAAATTACGAGCGAGACGAAGTTTTGGCAGGCCTTGACGGCTTTTTGTGGCCCAGTGGATATCGGTCGAGAATCCGCTCCAGGTTCCCAGCGTTGGTATTCGTGGATCCAAGGAGACAGAGGCGAACTACAGCTTCTTTGTGTTGTTCTCGTGGGGCAGGAGGCGGTCCTTTGTCGCCTGGATAACACGCAGAAAAAGAAATTCTATCATGCCGACCTCAGTTTCAATCCTGGGCATGCAGTCCAAAAGGAGGAGTTGAAGAAGGACCACGAGCTCCTGAAGCCAGATACAAACTTCAAGCTCGATGTTTCCAAATACTTCTACGCCGTCATCTCCACCACGGATAGGCGGCCTCCAGATTACAAATCTCCCATCAAGGCTTCGTGGACGCTATCCGAATCTTCGTGCGCCGTTTAAATGAACTTGTACGCAGCTCACATTTGTATCAGCGTCATATCCAGCAACATTGGGCCTGAACTCCAGCACGGCAAGCAGAGTCCGCTGCTGCCGGATGTGTGGGCACAGCTTGCCGGAATTATGGATCAAGTATTGGCCGGTACCGAATTACAATACAGCCAAATTGGTCTCGTCTGCGAAATCATTTCAAACCACATACCATCTTCGGGTACGTGTTCGGTCTTGTTACAATTCTTAAACCAATGAATCTGTAGATTTACGACGACAATTGTCGAAATATTTGTCTTCCCATACGAAGAAAATCTATTCGGTACAGTGACCTCCTGTTCATCTCATTGGTGGTGTTCAAAGAAATTCACAGGATGCTCCGCCACCGGACAACGATCTGTTGAAGTATTACAACGAAAATTGGGCAAGATACTTCAATGGAATTCTGTATCTCAACCGTTTCTTGGAATCACTTACTGTGAGCCCGAAGGAGAAGGGCGGGAAGGTGGCGGATATCGCCACAGTGGTAAATGTAAGTTGGGCCATCCGTAACCGAGTCAAGGGTTGCACTAAGCATTCTTTAGATGGCCCTTACACACTGGAAGGTCAATGTATTGTGCAAAGTCAAAACTCGAGTCCCCGTACCACAGCAGTCAGATTTGGGTGTCGAGATCAAGCGAGTGTTGACTTTATTTACGGCTGAGGATTGGACCAGGGCTGACTTTTGGGACATGAATATCAGGGTATGTGCTCTAGACCCCTCCTATTCGGATTTAGCTAATGTTAACGTATAGAGCACAGATGATCCCGGCGTGTTGGAGGAAGTGTCGGCCGCTGGTCGCACGGAGGTAGTACGCCTCCTCCTGGAATGGGGTCCCCTGAATGTGGAAGAGCAACTCTACAAGGCTCTGGAGGTCGCTTGTGGGTCGGGCCATGCGGCGATTGTACGTCTTCTACTCGAAAAGGGCGTAAATATCAACACAGCCCACGGACACCTCCTACAAACAGCATCTCACTCTCTCCAAATCGATGTTGTGCGAGTTCTGGTTGACAGTGGAGCCGATGTGAATGCATCGGGCGGGCAGTACGGGAATGCCCTGCAGGCGGCGTCTTACAGGGGTCAACAAGAGGTTGTCCGTCTTCTGCTTGACGCTGGTGCCGATGCAAAAACACTGGGCGGACCATATCATGGCCTGGTGCAAGCGGCAGCCATGGGCCATACAGAGATTGTGTGTATGCTACTTGATGCAGGCGCAGATGTGAACGGCTCGGGCGGGGAGTACGGCAATGCTCTGCAGGCCGCGTCCTACCATGGCCACAAGGAAGTCGTGCAGCTTCTGCTTGGCGCCGAGGCCAAGGTTGAACAATTGGACGGCTTCTATCATGGCATGGTGCAAGCCGCAACGGACGGCCATACAGAGATTGTACGTATGCTCGTCGAAGCAGGTGCGGACGTCAACAAATCAGGCGGAAAGTACAGCAATGCTCTGCAGGCCGCGTCCTACCATGGCCACAAGGAAGTCGTGCAGCTTCTGCTTGGCGCCGAGGCCAAGGTTGAACAATTGGACGGCTTCTATCATGGCATGGTGCAAGCCGCAGCGGACGGCCATACAGAGATTGTACGTATGCTCGTCGAAGCAGGTGCGGACGTCAACAAATCAGGCGGAAAGTACGGCAATGCACTGGAGGCGGCGTCCTACCGCGGCCACGAAGAGATTGTCCGTCTTCTGCTTGATGCCAGGGCCAATGTTAAGCAAATGGGCGGCTATTATTATGGCCTGGTGCAAGCGGCAGCCATGGGCCATACAGAGCTTGTACAAATCCTACTTGATGCAGGCGCCGATGTAAACGGGCGGAGGAGAAACTTCAGCAATGCGATGCAGGCGGCGTCGGACCACGGCCACGACAGAATCGTGCAGCTTCTGCGCTCTGCTGGTGCCGATGTGAACAGATTGGACGGATTGTCTGATGGCCTGAAACCCGCCGCGGCTCAGGGTAATAAAGAGGTTGCGGCTGTCCTCCGTGCCCAGGGCGCAGAGGTAAACACATCGCGGGGGAAGTTCGGTAATGCCGACGAGGCCGCGTTCCGCCGCCGTGAGGCAATGGATTCCCTATTCGGAAGTGGATCTGCATTCGAGTCTGTGCTCGATGACAGTCAGCGAGCGGTGACCAAAGCCCTGGAACAGATTGATGGCCTATGGAAAACAAGTGGGAAAGTTCAGCCTACGAGAGTGTCATCGGAGTCCAGGTCGTGGAATATTTCCCAGACGAGCCTTTCATATGTATGAGGGGATCTGCATGTGGGTGATACTGTAACATTACTATGGTAGTATTCAACGAAAATAAACCACCTTGTGTAACATAGGGAGATGCACCCTCGACAATATTCACCGGCTTGAATATCGAGCAAGAAAAGGCACCGCTGAAGCATTCCACAAAGATTCACCAGTCACATTGACGGTGCAAAAAAAAAAAAAAAAACCCTTACAGCCGTTTGCATAATTCCGTGAACACGCATTTTTTTTATTTCACCCTCACGTGGCTGATGTCGTGACATCCCGCTTCTGCCTCGCACGAACCTCATTGCCGCGTCCATATATACTACACCGCCAAAGTGCTGTCAGGCCATTTCCAGATGGAATGATCAGCTAGATACCAGAAAACATGTCAGCTGTTTCCAGCTGCTATGAGGCTGGAATGCAGCTGCACGATCCAGGCGGCATTCCCAGCTGGCGAGAACGTGGACAACCAGCTGCGAGTTGGCTTTTCTTCCCAGGTGCTGGGCGGTGGCTTGGTAAGAAATAGATAAACTGAAGTCTTGAATGGCCCATATTTCTCCGGAATAATATTCTCAACCCAACTTTGACCCTGCGGCGATGGCCATTGGCATTCAAAGCCACATAACACCCTGAGTCGTTTCAACACATCAGCAAAATTGTATAAATTAGCATGGCATCAAAATTGCTGACATATAAAATCTGAACTTGAGTTCATGTCGATTAAATTTCAGCCTCTCGGACTATTTCACAAAAGCAGGAGTTTGAGTGAGTCAACTCAGTCGCGCGAAATATTCCAAGTCATTCTAGCTCCGCCGGATCATGATCCAGGATGTCAGTGACATGTGGCAACACCCATCAAATGGTTGGTCGCTCTCTCCTCCCTCCATGTCCTCGCCCTTTTGCCCTCCCACCGCTGCTGCCCCCTCTCCCTATCTCACCTTGGCTCTGGTATCAAGCTGCCTGCTTTTAAGTCCACTCAAGAGCCTCAAATGTCTGTAATAACCCCTGCAAGTCGGCCTGGCTATCCTATCTTCGCCAGTCCTAGATGTCTTCGCAAGCACTATGGCTCCAATTCTTGTCCTGGACTCTTTTAAAGGCTCCCCAATTTCTGGTTTGCTGAGCCCAATGTGCAGTACTTGGGTCATATGCGACACATCAAGTGCCAATGACATTCTTCCCCTCAAACCCTCAATCTGCATGGGACTGCAGCAACGTGCACGCGCTATTGAGAGTGACGGCTATCTCCGCAGCGTGAATTTCTGTACGTCCTTCATGTACACTGCTCGAAACTCCAGGTTTTATTCAAAGTTACCAAACAGCCCACAGATGACCTTGCGCCGTGTAATGCGGCAACACGCATTGCACACAATTTGCGAGGGACTGTCAAGGCAATGGGTTGTGCATGTTCGTGCATCACCCGACCCGTTCCGTGCGCACGCCAACCTGCCCCGCGTTCCTGTCGGTTCGTCTGATGGGATTCCGTGCTATCAACAGTGGGTCAAAGCAGGGCAGCGTCATCGTTGTTTTTACTTGCATTACGAAGGGTGTATGCATATGCTGTATAATTTATCGTGCTGTCACTTTTAATTCTCCGAGCAAGAAATTCAAGCAAGCTACATGAACGGCACAGTAAATCCCAGCTTCTCCCACAGCTTGCACTCAGGCTGGCTACCCAGCTGGTATCCAGGAAAGCTGGGTTCATGATGGACCCATTTACTCCGTCGGCCAATATCCAGCTGATGGGAGGCCGGGTACCAGCTGGATATCGCACGTGGTATGCATGACGGTTCCAGCTGGCAGCTATGTGACTGACCGTTGGCAGTGTAGTTTATGACCTAGGGATCATCACCGTACCTGTCCAGGACGGTTGGACGGACGGATGGACGGACAACCGTCCCGTCCCGTCCCTGAGCTCCTGTCTCCCCAGCATGCCGTACCGTCGCCGGACGGTAGTGAGGTCGGCCGTCCCGTCCACCGGAAGACGGAAGACGGACAGAAGGGGACGGATGATTCTAGCCGTAATTAATCTGCTGGTGGCTCAGGGTTACTTAGTCAATCCCAAAGAGAAAATGCCGTGCAAATCGTGGAAATTTTTGCAGATGGGCCACAGGAAATCGCCGTGCCACACCATGCCGTGGCATGACTGGCGTGCAAGCGTGCCCCAGTTAAAAGCGTGCGTGTTCGTTTCAATGCACTTTGGAGGACGGGATTCCACGATTTTCTTCATGGATCCCATTTCTACATCTGAAATTGCACCCCTCATCCACAAATAGCATTTATTTTGGCCAGAAGCGGTGACTCAGAGGCTGATCTAGAGGCGTTTCGAACGGGAACAGACTCAAAAAAAACTGTGGCAAATGCTCGCGCTGTTCCTTGTATAATTGGGAAGCATTGGCAAAATGATGATGAATACTCTTTTGCGCAAACGATGCCGCTGACCGACCTGTCTTGTAGGATTTTAGGTCCCGGTTCAATTTGCCGAAAAATGTGATCTTCAGACCAAAATCGGGTTATCGCCGCAATTCTCTACAGGTACTTCAAGGAGTTCAATCCGGGTTCAACTTCTTATCAGTCCTCAAATTTATTACTCTGTTTGTGTTCATAGCTCGATTTTCTTTGGGCGCGACACGACCAACGATGTGAAATTTTCAAGTGGATGCATTCAAATCAATGTCATTTACATATCTTGGAACAACCAACAATGCCTCGCGTACGAATGAGTATCTAAGACTGAGCCATTTCACTTCAATAGTAGTGAGCAAACTGAACACAGGTTCTCTAGTTATTTTTCGAAATCCCCATGCCTGCGGCAAGTTCTTGTGGGTTAATCACAGGTTAAGCCACACTTTTCGTGTGGTGCACGGTCCATGCCACGCGAGTGCACGCCTTGCACCTGCTAGGCCACGCGAGTGCACGCCGATGCCAAGCCCTGGCGTGCATCAGCATGCATCAGCTTGGCATCAGCGTGCAGTCGCGTACGATGCGTACCTTCGCGTTCGCTTTGCTTCGCTCAGTTTTCGACAATTCTACCTACCTACATACTTACCACCTGCGGCCAAGATTCTACATGGGTATACACCGTATTATTATTTCCCTGGTGTACCTTTGTCAATCTTGACAAAACTCACTCCACAGCTTGGTTGTGGACTCCCCCCCCCCTCTCCTAGGCTCCGATTTAGACTGAACTTACTATCCTGGTACTTACAATCAAACTCTGATAGCTGCTTTCTATATGTGTTTTACCGAGTTCCGTCTGACTGTTCACCGTCAGACGGCCGTCCCGTCCACTGTCCCGTCCCGTCAAACGTGATATGTGTACCTCTGCCACCGTACCATCTCCAGACCGTCCACTGGACAGCCGTCTTTGGCACTGTCCGTCCCGGCGGACGGACGGTGACGATCCCTATTATGACCCGTGCCTTCGGCACAGGAACGTGTTTACAATCAAAACAATAATAATCAGTACACGGCTTATACACAGATTTGAGGCTTTATACATTGGCTGCACCCCTTGTTTCGGTCGCTCCGCTCCCTGCTCTCGGGCGTGGCCACCCCGAGCCGTGGGACAAACACGTGCATTGTGCGTGACTTTGTCACGTGTTCCACGTGATAATGTGTCAATCAACTGTCAATTGTTTTTTTAAGTACTTATAGGACTCAATCAAGAGGTGTGCGATCTCTGGATCTTGGATAAATTCCCACGGGGGACCTACCCCCCCGAATAAGGCAATCCTGAGTCAGCGGCGTCTTCTCGGCCATCAGCTGTGCACCACCTATCACTCGCCAGCATTGATGCGTCAAGCGCGTCGCTGCTAACTGTTCCCCGCGTCTCATCGGCAACATCCACCTTCCCCATACCCCAAAATCTTCCATCCATCCCCCATAATGGAGAAAATCAGCATTTACCCCTTGAGTTGGGAGATGCCGTGGAGGGGACGTGCAAAGTCCTCTGCACTCGGTGTCATCAATATGTCGGCCACGGCTTCGTAACGGGGTCCTCGCTGATGTTGAGGCATTTGCAAGGTGCAAAATGCTTGCCTGCCGATGGTATGTGTTCAATTTATCATGACCCAAAGAAAGAAATGTAACAATTCGGACAGATACCACTCCTATCTTATCGCAGGTCTCTCTACACGCGCCAGAGGCGAGTGTGGCTCAGTACAACACCCATATCTGTACGAGGGTTACCTTTTCTTGGAGTATAAACTGTATCCTCCACTCGTATCCATTCTCGATCCACCACCCGGGATCACGAATCAACCCCGGGTATAATCTCCTCTCGGTGGACGTCGTGGCTTCGGTAATTCGGGTCCACTCTAAGCGATGCAGTGGCTCCTACTCTGGACATGCGACGTGCTGCTCTTCTTGTTTAAATCTTGGGCCTTCGGTGAATGTAGTCCGGGGATGGGCACGGGAGTTTCCAGGGAAAAAATCCCCCAGGGGATGCGTGACACGTGACTGTCGATCTGAACGAAATGGTACGGTATGGTCACCGGCACTGGAAAGTCGGCCATCTTTGCTGTTCTGATTATCATCCTCCGAGAAATAGTACGCCACCCACACTTATATCCAGACCTTCCGGCTCGTGCGCTGCCGGTGGGAATGGTTATCACACCTACAAAAGGGCTTTCTGCTAACATAGTATGGAGTAACATCTTCCAATATGCGTAACCCAATGCCCTCTAGGTCCTCGAGCTCAAAAAACTGCATGTTCCGGTGTTCGCATACTGCCACGATACTGTCACCGAAGCGCGCAAGTCTGGCCGCAATCTCGTCGCCGAAATAAAAGAGTGCAACACATGGAGCGTCATCTGTATCGACCCAGAGCACCTTCAGGAGAAGGCTTGGCGGGAAATCACGGCTTCAGATGTCTTTCGGGCTAACCTCGTGTATGGATGCACTGACGAGGCGCACTTGATCAATCAGTGGGGCGCGGGTTTTCGGCTAGAATTCAAGAATATAGGCATCTTTTTTCGCGGTCGTCTCCCCTCCACCATCTCAGTAATGGCTCTCTCGACAACCATGCAGACTGGAGCGCCGACACATGCCATTTGCGCAAGCCTTGGGATGTCTGGCGACGATTTTCACATTCTACGAACCTCCAATGAACACCCCAATACGCAAATCATAGTGGAACCCCTTGAGCATGGACTTGGCGGCAAGATGTTCTCTCAGCTCATCCCCTATCTTAATTCACGTCGGTAGGTAGGTAGGTAGGTAGGATTACACAGCACAGTCCCGCTCAGGAATACCGGGGCCCAGGAAGTATCTGAGTGTACAGGCACTAGGGTGCACTACAGTCCCTAGACTCCTCCATCATCCTATAGCCGAGCTCACGGCCACAATCTTACGACTTGCTACGGTAGAACTAAAGAATAGACAGAGAAGTAAGTTGTGGAAACATGGTGACCTCAGAAACAAACTCAAGAACGTAAGACAGGGACGACGTAGAATACCTGCAGGACATTGTAAGCAAATTTAGCCACAAGTGCGATGTTCGATCGGCAATATATCACGGTTTTTAAGAACTTTATGGAAAGCTAGAGCACCAGTGCTAAGGCTCTAACCATTTAGTTTTGGTTTAAAGATTTGGTTAACTAAACCTAAATGGGATCTAAATGGTTTAAAAACGGTTTGTAACGGTTTATAAAGGGTATCTTTGCAGATAATTGAGCTCACTACCTATGGTGTGATGATGGAAGGCCAGGCCATCAAATAAGATTTACTTACCCCAAAACTCCAGAAGATATCCTCTGCACACCAGAGCCGCAGGGCGTCCTCTCCGGCTGCCTGTCGAAGCACATCAAATATATCTGATGGTAGTGATAGTTTCCAAATCGGGAAGTGCCTTTCTGCAACTGGATATGATGGCCAAGTTCTTCAGTTTGCTGGAATTACTTTTCTTAGGCTTCCTGAGAAGTGATAATCCCTCATTGACAGGCAGCAAACCAGTTGCAGGTGGGGTATGTGAGGTAAATGATTTAAACCATTTATAAAACTGTTTGTTTACAGTTTGCCCTGGTCCATAAACTAAACCCAAATAAAAACAGTTTTAACTGTTTAAAACCGTTTATAAACCAAAACCATTGGGGCCTTAAGCACCACGCTCTGAAACAAATGATTCCATCAGATGCCGAGTGTTGGCTGATAGTCTGCCAAAGAAGGAAACACACATATTGACTGTATTTAGGCATATCTGAAACTTGAGTCGTTTTTGCTCTACCTCCATCAGAAGGCATATGGACAAATATGTTCTTGGGTAAATAGATACAGAAGAGAGTTATGCCAGCAACCGGTTTCATACCGCACAGGAGGTTGAAAAGGCTCACATTCAGTTTATCCACACTCCTCCCATGACATTTTCTGCGTGGATATGCCTGACCCGTTGTACCGTTGATTGATGTGCTCAGAACCTATATAAGAAACACACAAATAACCCCCACTTGACTCATGATTGGCACTGAAACAGTCCAGAGACTGTTCCAACAACCAACCAACAAATCAAATGGCAATATCTGCACGTTTCCAGAGATCCCGACAAGTTACAGCCCCTAGTACAGGGCCTTGTAAAGGTTGTAGGGAGAGGTTTTGTATCTCAAAGAGACGATGAGCAAGCTGAGTAGAACGTGTTTCTAGACACAGTGGAAACATAGTTTCCAAGCAAGATAGGTTTATAGCTTCGCAGCGTGTGTGTGTGTCCAAGCGACAGAGAAACAAGTTTAAAGTAGTCCCGTAGACTCGAGTAGGGCCCCTAGTTTATAGGCCAAGAGTGTTCACAGAGCTTTCCCTAAAAGGTACTTTCTGAGCAGCACACAGCAGTCACGTTTCCAAAGTTTTCCCTAGACGGTACTTTCTGAAACCTGCTCCACAAACAACAACAATAATGTTTCTTTCAACAGAGTCCCAGTTCAAACAGATTCACAGAGTTCTTTAACAGTTTCCAGGTAGAGCCCAAGTGCGTTTCCAGAATAATATAGGATTCAGAAACAAATAAGATTTCGACTAATAATGCTACTCTATGAGAGTGTGTTCGCCGAGGATCCCAGATCAACCCAATGCGCAAGTGTATAGCCTACTAGTTCGGGGAATGATGCTGTGTCCACCATAGAAACACCCTCGGATACTTATACAACTGCCAAGACACAGTTACAAAGCCCAAAACACAATCCCAATGAGTCAAAAGTCCGTTTATCCGCCTCCTTAACTGTGTTTCTGTCGGTTGTTCTTCTGAGCGTCGCCTCCCATTGGTTCCCCACTGCGAGCACGCCATGTTGCCTTGCCAATTACGAGGCAGGAACCCGTCAGCAACACCCCTGGATTATTCAGAGGGTGTGCCGGTCACCGATAGATCGGCACTGCACTTGTTCGACCTGTTTCTGCTTCAACTCCGCTCTCCCCTCTGTTACAAGTGTGGAACTTGATAATACTCCTTTGTAGGTCTCGGGAGATACCTATTTCTGTGGTGTTTCCCAGAAAGGGTTCTTGAGAGAGAACCTCAGAATGCCTTTAGAGTTGTGATCCGGATCCTCAGAATAGCCGACCACCTGTTTCGGTGTATCCGCATTCGATGGAAACCGGCAACTCTGGCAACCGAAACACTCGTGACCCGGCACGTCAACACAACACTACACATTGCCCAACTCCCGTTTCCCTTGACCCGTTTCCATTGCTTAAGTGGATGTTGGAAACAAGTCAAAAAGAAGTTCCTTGACTTATTAAGTGGCTGCACGTTTCCCTTACGGCTTTTCAGGGTGAGACTTGCCAATGGGTGTTTCTAATTACTTTGAACGCCCACCTGTTTCTCTGTGGTTCGCCCAACAGCTACCAGGAACCCGTACTGTTGCGTAGAAACAACAGTTTCAGCAATGGGCACAATCAGAAACATGCAAAATTATGTGTATCTAACTATGGCCCAACTACTGGCTTATCACCATGGCAGGGCTTGAGTTTAAACATATTGTCTCCAACAATAGCCTGGATTAAACCACTTATAATCATATAGGGAGCAGGCTTTGGTTTGAACCACAGTTTAAGCCATCGTGGTCTGAAATTATCACGGTGTAAACCAGTTCAAACCATTTTGTCTTTAGTGACTGCCCACCTCCCGACCCCCAACTCCTTCCAAAAAAGGAAATTCATGCCATTTGGACTCAAAAAATCACAGAAGAATTGTTGATAATTAGTCTTTGAAAGCGCTCCTTCACCTCTGTGCCAAAATCATGGGAATTGGTCCAGCAGTTCCCAAGATACAAGCCAAATCATTCTAGAAACATAAAAATCACTGATTATAGAAGTGGTGTAGAATGCCTGGTGAATAACCCCGTCTAAAAGCCCTATTCAGCCGCTTTTAAATGGTACTAGAACTGTGGGAACCCATCCAGCAATTGCTGAGATATGGCCCAATCATTCCCTAAAATGAACCATGTCTTCGAAGGTTTTTTGCCTTTTTTGGCCCAACCAGTAAGCTGATCACCTTAGTCAATTGGTCAATCTACAACTTTCATTTTTGGATGGATTTCCATTTCTGTTAGGTGCCATCTACCAACCTATCTGTGCCTTTAACAATTTTTTGGCAATTATCCACAATTTTTCTGTGATTTTTTGAGTCCAAATGGTATGAATTTCCTTTTTTGGAAGGAGTTGGAGTCGGGAGGCAGGCAGTCACTAGAGACAAAAAAAAACATGTCCAAACAACTTTGGTTCAAACTGGTTTAAACCGCGATAATTTCAGACCGCAATGGCTTAAACTGTGGTTTGAACTGTGGTTCAAACCAAAGCCTGCTCCCAATATGATTATAGGAGGGTGGTTTAAACCAAGATGGTTTAAACCTAGTCTCTTGCAGCCAGACTTCAATATGCCCTGATCTTGTATCTCGATACATTGAAGTCTTATATTAAGCACGGGGGTCCGATCAGGTTAAAAGCTTGTTACATAATCTGCACAGCCACAGGTACAATTTCCGATGTTTTGTGCCTACAGCAACAATATTGTAACTCAATTTTTGTGTAGATACATTCATTAAGGTGCTCTGAATGTCCCTATGTGGTCAAAAAAAATTAATACGCTGCGGAACGGGGTGGTAAAAGTGCTCCAAGATCCCACGTGACTGCGTGCTCTGTTGAAGCACCGATAAAATGCTGAATAAATTTCAGGAGGTTTTGGATAGCAATTAAGTCATTTAGATGGTTGAAATGGGAAGACAATGTTCATAGCGGTTCCGTGGTTGGAGGGTCAAGGGCGCGGTGGCTGTGTACATTATGTAACAAGTACTTACCCTGATCGGACCCCGCCGCTTAACAACAGACTAGTTTAAACTAGGCTATCGTTGGAGACAATGTGGTTTAAACTTAAACCATGCAGTTGCTGACCCGTTTTTATCTATCTTGTTTCGATATCCCCGAGATGCCCGAGCCGTCTAAGACAGGCTTATGGGCCGAGTTCTAAGTGGAAACAAGGCAGAATAATCTTCCACGGCACCCTCGTGAAATGCTGGGACATTTTAAACAGAATTCTAGTCTGTATTTGCCCGTAATCCTGTGTTAGATTTGGTCTGGTTGTGTCAAAAGAGGAAAGTTGAGATGACATTGTGAACCTGCTAAATCGTGAGTAATTGCACCTCCCAGACTCCAAGGAACCAATCTATGGCTATACCGGGGAGTTTCCAAGGCCGATTTGCAGTCACAACGGATGAATCACTCGTAGAATCACGTAAAGTTGAGCACACAACAATAAAAGGGACTTTGTGATTGATGTACCGGAGACCGTGCCTTCAGCCGGAGAGTGATAAAAGAGACTTAAGATGCTTAGGAAATACAAATTCCCGAGGATCTCAATTCCCTGAGTCAACGATCATCCAGAGCTGTAGATGCTTAGAAGAAACACAACATAAGCCGAAGGGGAGGTATAAGATCTGTATTCACCCGCCCAGGCTCTGACAATACGTGATCACAGCTCAGGCCTGCCAAGGTGACCATTATTATCTTCCTTAAGAACCCAGCTTGCATTCAAGACTTAAACTTGCCTCTCTTATTCACGGCACATCCTCAACTATCATGCCGGAGTTGATAAGATCATTTGTTTCAGAGCGTGGTGCTCTGGCTTTCCATAGAACTCTGTATTCGAGAGTTGAACCATGAGATTTTTGAGGTGTGTAGCGCAGAACTTCAAATAGAGGTCAGGGCCTCTCGATGCAACTGGGTGCTCAACCATGGTAAGATAGTGCCGCATCATTGAAGTGACATGAGCTGGTGGTTTGTCCTTTTGAGGTTCAAGGCGAATACCGACCTCATTCACGTATGTAACGCCTCCCAATGAGACGGACACTGCTGCGGCACCGGCTGCCTGCAACGGAGTCGCGCTGACGTTCACGGGCACCTTGGGAATCCGGAATGCGTTGGAGATTGGAAGGAGCGTAAGGGCATGAACCGCTAGGAAAATAGGTACCATGGTGGGTAGAGAGACAAGGAAGTCGTCGAGAGGGCAGTAAGCTCCATCGGACATAAGGACCTGTCAGAGAGACATGTGCATTTGGAAGTGGGAACCGGCATGAGTACGGCCATAAGAACCACTCGGGAAGCGTGTGTGGTGGCGTGTCGTCAACCAACCTGCGTACTCCGAGCCCATATATGGATCAAAGTTTTGTCTGCGACAATTTCTGACTCGATGGGGATTGCTTCTCCAGGCTCTGTTGAAATCGTTAAATTACCATGAAACAATAGAGAAGTTAGAAACAAGGGAACTTGTTCTTAGCGGATCGATATCCAGAAACATTTACGGCGCAAGTGAAAGTTCAACCAGAACTATTTTGTACATGTGTCAGTAAGAGGATTTTTACATCTTGAGCACATTTGCCTAATGCTTGATATATTGATGTATTCTCGTTTAATTAATTAATTAATCAACGATTTCAAAGCCCACTCGTTCATCAGAATTGGCCGAGTTGGAATAATTCAGGAACAAACCAAACTCACAAAAGCGAAGACGTCCAAGCTCATATATCCCCCAATAATCGCTCCACAACACGGTCGTTCGCCGTCCAGATGTTTTGTTTAACTGCGTGGAAGTCTTCCTCGGATCGCACCCAACCGCGACGCATCATGTTCTCCACCGCTTGCACTGTGGCCGGATCCCATGAGTTCCCGGTCCTTTGCAAGAAATTTGACGCGTCTTGGGTGCGAAGTGCCCTTAGTGCATCAACCTCGCGCATCGCGGCGGGTCGAGTGACCACCGCCCGATCATCGTCCACATGCTTGTAAGATGTCCTGATGCGTGTAGTGACAAGAATTGGCACCTATACAGATGGCATAAGTTAGGGCACCGCTGAAAGCAGGGCTATAATGGCACACATTACACTCGATCGCCATTGCAAACGTTGAGCTTGCTTTGGCATCGTAGTATGCATTGTTTGCCGGAAATACAGGTAACGAGATGTCCATGGTGCTCATGAACGCATAAAAATCTGTTCCCATCAGTTTGGGGGGGGACTGGAGACATAAAACGTACCGACGTAGTTTAGTCGACTGCGAATGAGAACTATATTCTCGAGCTCTTGCGGTATTTGTATTGCGGTACCCGACTAGATTAGAAAACCTAAGCGCTGAAGATGATCAAGGGAACCAGGTCGATTTCGTACCCCAACGAAGAAAAGTCGAAAAGGGGACCCCGCGACTCGGAGGGCTGTGTCAACAACATACGTTGCATTTTCCCCGTCAAGAGGAAGATAGCCCCAAACTTTCGGATCCTCTGCAATACTGTGAGTATGGCTCTACGTGGAAATGGGATACCTGCCTGAAAGGGATCTTAGGAGGTCATTGAAAAGATTTCGGTAATCACGTCGCTCATGGGCAAAGTTTCCCTGGATTACGACGTTTGAAAGGATGCGCAACGGACTTTTATCTACGGCCGCGGGTATGTCCAGGACTGGGACGTGGACATCTATCGGAATGTGTTCATAGCCAGCTGAGCGAACTGACACGTCTAGGCTGTCCGCCCTGGTCAGGAATGATCGCCTCTGTGTGGCTGCTACACTAACAGAGCATAAATGCGGGTCATCAGTACAGTCGCTGTACCTACTGTTCCGAGATGGGCAGAATTCGGAGGGCGTTTCTGCGGGAAAAATCTTCGATTGTCTTTTGGGGCGAAGTTTCCTGAAACAAGAGTCTTGTGTTAGATTTGAAGGAAGGTGAATGGCATTCTGACAGGGCCATTGTGCACGATGCAAATGAGCTTGAACTTGTGGTCGTGATCCCTTGCGTCCCACGCCGATAATAGACTTTCCCCCCATGGACTACGGAGACTGTTTTCAAATGATTACGGACAGCTTCAATCAAAGAACGATGGAACCCACTCAATTTCGCATGTCCCGAGAACGACCATATCAATTCCACCAGCGCCCATATTGTGGTTTATGGCATCAATGAGGGCATCGGGCTTCTTCACCTCCCCGCGGTATAGCCGGAGCGTTTCCACAACAGTCCGGAAATCAAAGATGAAGGGGAATGGCGCATAAACCTCCACGGTGCCTCCAGTTTGACTTCGGTCCATGACTCTCTGAAGGGTCCAGACCAGACTCATGTAGACATCCATGTGGACCCCGTACGTAGTTGCTACAGCAACCCGATGCCTCTTTTGAATGGAAGGGTGCGTGCCGTCCTCGGATACGATGGCTGGGCATGACGATCCACCCGGCTCAGGCGGAGAACACCGTTGGTTGAGGAAAACAAACTGGCAGATCAGGAAAAGCGCAGTGAGAATGAGTGCACGCCCGGAAAGCATGTGAAGTGGGTGGGGACTGGGCAACCTGAGTAGACGGCTTGGTGGGAAGCGCACAGGTAAGAGCGATCTAAGGCCACGGGCTGCACATGACAAAGACCGGAACAAGTTCGGACCCCATTATCACTTCGAAGCTGGCCGCCGCGGTATTTGGGTCACAACATCAGCAACGAATCGTACATTCGGTCCGCATTCCGAAGGTGCCTGTGATTTTACCGTCGATTAAAGGCTGCCGGCGAGGTTGAACAAGTTGAACATTAGCGTTACTTCACGCCTGAGTGCCGCAGCGAGCTGCGCCGCCCGCTTGAGACGACCCTAGCAGACATTTGCACAGCAGGCGTTCGACCACCGCAGGGAATACATACCTCGTATATTAAGCAGATGCCTCGTATCAGTGTGCGCATGTTTACCATCACCTCGATTTGCGATTTTCTTCCTAACCCATGACACATGTCTGGAGAGGCCCATGTCCATATATGAACACAATAGATGCCTTCGCTTCGCTCCGGCAGCTTGCGTAGCAGAGCTACTGCGTTGCCACGAGTGGTACTTTCTATCCCAACATTCATCTTCACATTCGCAACGAAAATGCCGATTGATAGCAAACTAACAGGCCGATACTATGGCTGATACATTGACAGTCTAACATTTGATATCTCGTATATGTAAGGTATTATAGGAATGAGAGTATGGGCCGAATACGGTACTGAATGTAATTAATTGAACATTTGACGGTAGGCACATCAAGTCAAAGGAACTGACTAGTGATGGCACATAGTCTGAACCGCGAAAGGATTAGCTCGTAAATAGAATTGAATGCTTTGCTCGGGGCTTTGATAAACTGCCCTGACGTTATACCGCTGGCTGGAAGTCGAAATATAGCGCCGGGTCATATGACCGAGATGCCCGACCGCCGATATCGGGCGAGAAAAAATCTGGGACAGCCAAATTCAGTTAGATGGACAGTGGGAGATAATTAATGGAATGCATACATATGTCGCAAATGAGGGAAAGCCCGACCCCGGTACGCCGGTACGTCGCATTGAGGTTTGTGGGGCGTCAATACATGAGCCTTGTGACACAGTTAGCGCCGGAGAGCGGAAGAGAAAGAATGTGTTAGTTATGTCCAACAGAGGTAACTCATCTGGTTGCGCAAGTAGCGCCGATCGCAGGATTTATCGTGTCGGGGATCGCCGGCATGAGCACCGTGGCGTTGTCTCGGGGTTTGCGCGCGTCATACATGTGGGTTGTATTCGAGAAATTAAGTAGCAGTGGTAATAGGTGGTTAACATACCATCAGTTCGCCGAACCGCGAAATATGGAATCGTTACGTCGGCCATAGAATTAGGAATATGAGCTCGGGGGTATGATTAACTCGGGATGGATAAGCCTGCGAAGTCAAGAACATCAAAATATGTGAGGATGAGGTTATCCGTACCCTTCGCTGACTTCGTATCCTACCGCGCCAACTTGAAGCTGAAAGGTAGGAGAGGGGTAGCCGGCCTAAACATGAATCAAACCCCGACGATCATGCACCTTGTCCAGAACAGTCCTGGAACGTGAGCATCAGCACAAATTCTGGGTTGAGTTTGTAAAGCACTGGCCGACAGACAACACATGCGCCGAGTGAGAACATACAGTGGGTGGCCGCCTGAAGGGAATCCGAGAATCTGGTGCCTGCCTCCGTGTGAATTCGACGGCGAGCGCTAAAGTGAAATCCAGGAACCATGACCGGAATCACTGGATGATGTGCACAAAAACAAAATGGGTTACTTGAAATCCAATGAAAGGCTCACCCTTTCCCTTCTCCCGAGGGTTTCCAGCGATCATAGAAGAGGTATCAATGATCTGCGGCCGATTCCTGATGACGTTTGCGACCAGTATGAGAACTGAGAGTCGGTGTTACTCACCATATCACGACAGAGTGCATCCTACGTGCCGATGGTTAACAAAGTTGCTTATACAAACTAACTTAGCCTTACAAAACTAACTTTACTTTACTTGTGGCAGACAAGTAAAGTAAAGTACGACAAAGTAACTTGTAAGTGACTTACGTAACTTGTAAGTAACTTGCAAGTAACTTAAGTAACTTGTAAGTGACTTACGTAACTTGTAAGTAACTTGCAAGTAACTTAAGTAACTTCAAGCTACATGTGTACTAGGTACCCCAGGATCTATTTCAGCCTTGTGAGGTTGTGTCGAGTGCCAATTCATGCCCTCGCGACTATAGCTTGATGAACTTGGCGGGATTTGATGCAATCTGATGGCATAAGTTACTTTGTCTGATCGCATTGATCCAACTTGGCGGGGCAAGTTACTTCCAAGTAACTTGAAGTAACTTGAAGTAACCTCAAGCAATAGTAAGTCAATGTGTAAGTAGATGTAAATAAGTGAACTGAAACAAGTCTAGGGCTTTTTCTTCACGCGCTATTCAGCTTTCACAATTAGTGCTTCAAGTTTTCGCGCCCTACTACAGCGCCCTACCGGGGATTATTGCATGTCCCAGGCTGTGCCCACATGCACTTTATTTTAACACTCGATTTTCTTTCGCTGAAAATGCGAGTTCGGCCATCCCCGTGCCAATATCTCGATCAGTTTCTCAGTCGGAATTAGAACAACTAAAACCAAGCTTCAAGACGTCACCGAACATCTACGGGCTCCGGTGTGCCTGTGGTTGATTTTTTTCTTGTTATTGAATCAAAGTAACGGTAACTAGTGTAGCGGATGTAATAGGTAAAGTGAGTTTGGTCTGGGTCTTGTGTATCCAAATCATTTGGTATTCTGCGACTAGTACTTTGGCTTTCCGCCTACAGCATGCTACCAGCGCCCATAAAGTTACGGTGCAGTGCATTTACAGATATCACGAACATGTACAGCCATGAAGAACGAAATGAATTTGAATGAAGGTAGAAAATACATATCTATGCCTCCTGCATGCCTGGACTCGACTCAACTCAACCAATTGATGAACTAAGGCTTACCCTGGGCCTGTTTTATATACTCATGGGCCAAAGAATACATGAGAACGATACGCACATGGCACAACATAGGGTGGAGCTGAAGAAATGAACCACTTCGATTATATAGAAAGTTGTGCCTACAGAAACGGAACGAGGAAATGAGCAGAGTGCGTACAAATCAAACTAGCTAAGTAAGTTCTGTACAGAAGAGGTGAAAGATGAGGGGTTCGATGAAAGAAAGAACAAGATGCAACGTCGGAAAGGAAAAATAAGCGAACAGTCTACAGGGAAATTTTCAGGGAAACATACAGATAGAATAAAGAACACTAGATATCGGTGTTCAGGCATGATGGCACAGTCGAATTCCTCTGTGGAAAAGGTTTCAGTTATGTCTGGGTGATCTTACAGACCATATGTCGATGGTTCATTAGTACGGGTGACTAACCGGCCATCACCGTAACCGTAGCCGTAACGATGCTCCTGAGAGCTTTTACGGTTACGGTACCGGGTACGCGTATAGTATACGCTTAACCAAACTACCATAGATATCTAGATACAGGTACGGTGCCGATTACACTGTATCATTGCACTTCGAGTAAACAACGATGAAAGGATTTATACTAAACATTGTGGCAGAGTGAGAATGATAAGTACTAAGAGCTGGGTACTCTACAGGTGTCGGGAAACATGTCCTTGCATGGTCATGTCAGAACCGTACAAGTTAGCTGTCAACAAGTTAGATTTGCCAAGCGTGGGAAAAGTAAAGTAAAGTACCGTAAAGTTAGCCCCGCCAAATCGAACCGGCGATCAAAGTTCAAGTTAGCTGCCACAAGTTACTTTATACACTCTCGCGTTTGAGGTCTTGCAAAATTTTGGTGATCCAGGGCGTAGCTGCAGGGAGGCTTGGTACATTGTTTGACCTTGAATATGTATCGCATAGCGCACGAGAAAATCGACGAGCAGACACCGGCGACGTAGGACTCAGAAGGCGGAGATGATGGGGGTGAGGTCAAGCGAATTGCATCGTCCAGCTTGCTCTTGGTCGAAGAGGCTCTTGGCATCGTCGCCAAATCTTAGAGCAATGCTTGATGTGTAAAGTATCTGAGGGCATACCGCAGAGTCCAAGCAGAGGAGCTGCATGGCAGCAGAAAGAAGACGGGGAAAGGAAACAAAAAAATCCGACATTGTGTTCCTTTTGAGCGGGTCTTGAGCATTGATCTTCCGTTGTGGAATGGCGTTGCCGGAGGACTTGATCGAGGCTTCGAGGATCCGAGAGCAAGGAAAGCGTGAGCTTAGGTTGCGGGATTGAGGTCTGCGGTGACACTTGACGGACTGAACATATGTAGCATCCCATGGGTTGTGAATAGGTAGCGAAGAACAGAGGTCCTGCTTCGTCGCTAAGAATGGCAGAGATGATGGGGGTGGAACGTAAGAAGCGATCTGACAGACAGCAGCCTTTTGGGCGGCGGTTGAGGGCTGATCAGAGACCTGGAATCAACCAAGCGCCTGGGCGTCTAAGCTAATTTCTGCTCAGCTGGTTCATGAATGGGGTAATTTCGGGGGTGCAAACTCAGAAAGTCCAGAACAGAATGGGTTAGCCCAGGAGAACGAGCAGAGAAAAGCGAAAGGAGGATGTGAAGACACTGCCGAACGTGGCCTCTCGGCTGCATGATTAGAACCATGCTGTGCCGTGGGCGACTGCGATCCACCGCATCCTGTCAAACAAAAGCTGCGCGCAAGCAAGGGGTTTCGGATCCGTGAAAAAGTCCACTCAGGCCGTATTTTTCAAAAACATGGTCTCAGCGTACCTACCTATCACGTGACCATCCTAATCGGGTAACCCGCCCGGGTACAGCCGTAGCCTGTCAAAACCTGGGTGGGCCTTATATAGATTTTAAGTGAAATGGAATACCAAAATGTTTAAGGATTGTACGTGTCATTATATTCAATGACAGACAACATTTGGAGAAAATAAATAGGTGGCCACCTTGATGATCAATGATCGTTTGATGCGGCATCACCGGAGCGATCTCATACAGTAGTTTGCCGAACCTCTTGCACCAAAAATTTATCTATAGCCTCACTGTGTAAGTCTTGGGATGCTAAACACACAGAATTCAGCAGGATAGGCAAGTGGGAATATCCTTAAGTTATTTCAAACAATTTGGGCCCTTTACTGAGAGGTCATTTTTATTTTTTTTCGGCCTGACGGCTAACCCCTATCCGGGCTTCACCGGCCCGAACCACCTTGCACGCAAGTCAGCTGTTTGACGGTAAATGCACAGGCAGTGTTGGAAAGCGGAACGGAAGGGGTTAAGCGAAGAGCAAAAGCAGAGGAAAAACAAAAGGAGAAAGGCTACATGGGGATACAGCACAGCTGAACAAGCAAAATCTTAAAGAACGGTTAATGGGCCATGAGGCTGTGTTCGGAGTGCAGATCGAGTATTGATAGAATCAGATGTCAATCAAAGCTCAATGCAACCGCACGCGCACACACAGGGTGCTCCTGCCGCAGCCTTATGATCTGTTGGTGAGCTCTGTACATGTCAGCGGTCTTCTCCAGTGTTTATACTACATTTGAGAAGATTTTTTTCCCCCTCAGGTCTCTCTTTTCTTTTCTTTCTTGATGTTTTCCTGGACTTTCTTGTTCAACCGCACCTGAAATGTATTCAGTTTCACTTTGACAAAAACAAACATTCTTTAAAGTGCAGAGTCCATGTCAGATTAATACGAGGGCATTTTTTTGTGGTTGAAATTGACTCATCTCACGCCAGAAAATACCATTGTAAGAAAAAACTCAGAACATGCTATTGAGATTCAAACAAGTAAAGCAGAAAAGTATGGGCGGTATACCGTATCAAAAATATTTACTACAACTTCGGAAAAAATCACATCTTTTAGAAGGACAAGTCGAGAATCAGCACAACAAAAGAGACAACTCAGAAAGAAACACACCTTGGAAATTAGGACAGGTTTAAATCTAAAAACCTCAGAAAACACATCTAATTTGCAATGAGGGACAACTCTGCACATTGCAATGTACAACTTTTAATCTGATGTATGCAACCCACAACTTATCGAAATACAACTTCATTCTCCTGCAACTCAGATGGCAGGACAACTTCATCTTATTTTTCTACATGTCAAATAGTGTACAACCTTTCAAGTGTACAAGCCAATGGATACAAGTTTCCGAGCAACAACTATTGATTTTGATGCTTCTTCTAGGGTACAAGTTTTATTAGGCAGAGTACAACTTCCAAAATCTGTAGATACAACTTCCCAAACATCAAATACAACTTCACTCAGTCAAGGCACAACTTGTCAGATACAAAATACAACTTAAGAGGATCTGCACTCCAATCAGCCAACCAGTGGCGATGAGAGTCGAGCCCTCACGTGATTTGAAATGTGTTGGTTGATCACCTCCCTCTTTACTTGTCGGCTCCCTCTGACCTCACATGCCTGAAGCTCGTGAAAACTAAGCATCCTTACTCGTTACAGGTGCTGCTGTGACTGATGTTATCACATCTGGGGTCTGCTTTTCAACAAGATCATGCTACTGATGGCGGAGTTTAAATCTCAGTTGTCTATCTGTTGATGAAAGGTGCAGTTTGGAAAGTTGTGTCTCGACAAAAGTTGTAATTCTTGGACAGAAAGTTCTCACTTCAGATACTTGAAGCTGTGTCCCATCAAGTTGTAGTTGTCGGCAGTGCGGTAGTGCGTGCGGGTGACATTCGGCGGATCGGTACGGATTAGTCAGCTGTTTACACGTGTTGTAGCCAGATTCCTCCTTGCTTTGATCCACGCACAGCGACACTGCGGGATTCCCTGGTGGCACCCGAGAGCTCATCCAGAGAGACTAGCCCATCTGGTGATTGGAGTGTGCTTCGACGATACGACCTTTCGGACTCAGCTCGTTCTGCCGCGCTCTCTTTTGGGCCAATTTGGCCGGACGAAAAAACGTGACAAACGATGACGGCGAACAAACGAGCTATTGGCGATACAGAAGACGAGTTTCAGGCCGCGCTGGCCACCTACACTAAAGCGGGAAACAAAACAGCCGCAATGCGGCGACTATGGAACGCAGCTTACGAGAAGGGGAACTCAGTGGCACGGGAGGCTGAAGCGGCGAGCCAGCGGATGTACGAGGCGACGCGGAAGGGTTTCGTGGAAGGGAGGAAGGCTGGATTCGAAGAAGGACGGAGAGCAGGCGAGAAAGAAGCGATGCAATTGGACGCGCTCGAGATAGCATTTTCGAAGGGGAGAATGGAAGGATTCTCGATGGGGATGGGAGTGGGGCGCGACGAGGAGGAAGAAAGATGGAAGGGTGCTGGGCATTTCGAGGGTGGTGAGTGTTGCTCGTCTCCCGGCGTTGCCGCTACCTGCGCTGTCGAGACCACACCCCCACCCCCGACCGCGACCGACGACAGCACAAACATTATGTCGCTGCTCACGGGTTTCGACTGGGCAGACGACGCTGACTTGTCCCTCCCGATTCACACCGCACCATCAACTCCCCAGAAGCCTCGCGATTTCTCGGACTTACGCTCGAGCTCGAAAAACGCGTTCAATACCTTGCAACGGCGCCATTCACGACATCACGGATCTCGAGCAAATACAATTCGACGACGACAATTCTATTGTTCACCACCGGCACAGTTTACGCGCTCGACGAGCAGGCAGTCGGATGGCACCACATCGTGGTTGGGAGTCTTGGCATGGGCTTCAGCGGGATGGTTGGCACAGGCGGCAGTTGGGGGCATGTCAATGGGTGTTTTCGGGTGCCCTTGAGGCAACGAGGACGTTGCCTTGTGGAGGGGGGCAGATGCGGTAGTGCGTGCGGGTGACATTCGGCGGATCGGTACGGATTAGTCAGCTGTTTACACGTGTTGTAGCCAGATTCCTCCTTGCTTTGATCCACGCACAGCGACACTGCGGGATTCCCTGGTGGCACCCGAGAGCTCATCCAGAGAGACTAGCCCAGCAGGTAAAAAGTAAGTTGTGTTTGTGCTTCAGAAATTTGGGTCTGAAAAAGTTGTTGACTAGTTAAAGTTGCAATAGCTCCACATATAGTTGTCTTTCTACACCCCAAAGTTGTAACTCAGGTGTATCGCAGTTGTAGCCCTTTCCAAGTTGATCCAAACAAAGTTGTATATCCATAGAGTTGTGTTGCAACCAAAATCAAGTTGTCACAGGGCAAAGATGTATCACGAGAAAGTTGAAGTAATGTCTATGAAAGTTGCGCCAAGTTAAACATGCCACCAACAAAGTTGGAGTTGTCTTCATCAAAGCTGCACATAAAAAAAGTTGAACTCCAGTAACATGTAAGTTGTACTTGATTTTTAACCAGGAAATGTGCAAGTTGTCCAGATACTTTTGACACAGTATGCCTGCCATAGAAAAGCTATAAGACAGATTTTAAGTCACTAGCCGAAAAGACAACCACGCAGTTGGCACAGAAAAAAAAAGGTGTTGAGCCGGGAACGAACATAAGACCTCCGTAGAACCAAATAGTTGACAGGAGATAGCATAACCACTACGACAGGCTACCGATATATCCGGAGTCTATCAATAAATTATAGTGATATGCAACAGCGCCCACATGATCTGGTATATCTTATCTTTATGATAATATCTTGAAAACGATTGGCTGGGTCCATGTCCATTTGGGGTCAATTCCCCGAATGGACTTGGGCCTTGAAATCAATAATTGCCCAATGTGGACATGCGAATCAAGATAATCAAGATTTTATGAAACGTCTAGTGGGCGCCGAGGCGAGTTTGAGAGTGAATTTTCGATGCGGATGAGCTATTTTAATTTGTAGATAAGTCTCTCTTTTCTCCCTTTTCTCCCCCCTTTCTTCATCTTGAAAAACTTGAAAAAACCGCCGTCTCTCCAGACATGGGCCATAGGCCGAAAAATTCAAATTTTTCTTCCCCTTGATGCCTTGGCATTGGATTTGCCGCGGCGCTCACATTGTGCTCACACGATTGACATTTTGACGTGATCGGGAGCAAATCTGTTCCTCCGCCCAATCCTCCCACACTCGCCCACACGGAATGTAGTCGGTGTGTGTCTGGGTAATAATTTTGATTATTTCCCATGAAAACACGAATTTTTTCTTGTGTCACTCTCCTGAAGGCCGATCCACAAATATTGAAGTTCTGTTTTTGGTGTCACGGGTCACAGGCGGCACGAAGTGAGCGAAATTAACCGTTCTTTAACGATATCCTACGAAACCTGTGCAACATATATCCTCGCTGCTTCTTTCTTTCTCTCGGCTTCTGCCACAATCATCCCCGTTGGTCGACAGCAATATTAACTGTGCTTTAACGATTTCTTCGCTCGGCTGTGCTATGTTCCCCATTCAAGCTCTTCTCCATTAACCTCCCTCCCCTCTCGTAGTTGAGGTGTTTCAGTCTTGCCACATTCATTCGGTATTCATTCGTTTCTTCAGCTTGCAGCATACTTCTCACTGTGCCGCAGTAATTTCTGTCACTGCGCCGCAACACTACTCAATTTCTACAGCTTTAGATGCCTCAGCTGATCAGACTCGCAGCAAATTTCTCACTGCGGCCATATCACCGTGGCCTAGATAAAAGACCAGTCTCCTCGCCCCTTGCCCATTACCGATTTTAGCTGCTGAATCTTGGGTCTCTGATCGGTCGAATCCTTGCTGTTATCCTCTCTCTCTGGATTCTTTTTTTTCTGGCTGGTCGACAAACTGTGGTTCGGTTTCATCGTTTCAAGCGAAAATCTGGTTTCTCAACACCTCAATTACTGTCAAAATCCCGCAAATTTCTTTGGGCAAGTCCAGTGGGCCACTCAATTTCTTCTTTGCAGCGCTGCCAGTGGACTGCCAACGGCTTTTTCTTTCAGAACGAAGTTGCGAGTGGGAAATGAGTGCAAGAGACTAGCTTTTTCTCTAGGTTCCGGAAAAAAGAATTCTCCTCAAATGCCTACTTTGTCGCAATGTGCACTGCATGCGGAGAGTTTTCTATTTTACAGCTCGGAATACTCGCGTCCTCATTGTTTGTTCAATCGTCCATGGTTCCCTTTCCCGCTGCAGCTCTCAATTGATCAAGGAGTGGTCCTTGAATTTGACTCTCTTCTGAACCAAACATTCAAAACCATTGTGGTATCTCTTGGATCGTGGGTGACAGTTGTAAACTGCGTGCCTTGAAGGTCAGGCCGGTACATAGATATTTTGCATAACCCAATTCGACTTAGCATTTTTCATCTCCATTTGTGCGTTACCGGAGGGAAGCGGCGGCGAATCTTGTACTACAGTACTCAGACAACTCCGACCCGGCGTCTACCACTCCAGAGAATGAGATTCTCGACGGGTGTGAAATTTCAGCCCGCCGCATCAAACGCCGGGCGACTATCAAATTACAGGTGGAGCCTCTTACTTGCGAAAATAATAGCGCTGAGGCTCTTGATGATGATGACATAGTCTCGTTCCCAGACATTATAAGGCAGTCACCACTCGCTGCGCTCGCAGGCAGTCACCAAAAAAGGCAATGTTGAGATGTTAAACTGCGGGCGAGGCAGTTATGATGGTAAAATCTGATGGCGGTTGACTGCCCTATAACGTCTGGTGCAGTTTAGCCGGCAGGAGGGGGCTTGTGTCATGCGCTTACTCCTCTGCCGCAAATATTTGAATTGCTTGTCCCTCACTCATCCCACAATCTTGAAACTTTGTGGACACCTTGATACTCTATATTCAAGCCTCTACATCAGGAAACCCCCCCCTCGGTAATTTTCCAAAAGTAACCGGCAATTTGCCGGTAAGTTGGGTAAATTACCGTGTTTACCTCATTACCTCTCATTACCCGTTTTACACAAGGTCCCAATTTCTCACCATCAAATTACCGGTCAATTACCAGGATTACCACTGACTTACCCCTGAGTTAACACTGGTTCCTGGCTATTATCATAAAATACTAACATTACATTGTGCTTAGGACTCTCACAAACGGTGGGAAGAGCTCAAGTAATGTCATAATATTCTGTTCGCTATCTGGGCTGCAAGTACAAATATCTACACTACTCAGAACCTGGAGCTACCTAACCCAACCCCCACCCAAAATGCAATGCCCATCCGTGTGCCACACCCATACATTCAGTGCATCTATCAATGCGAGGACAAACTCTACAACCCCTGCTCACATCAGTGGGGTCTTGACTTGTCGCAATTGGTGCCGCACCACTTCTTGAGCCCTACCCGAGTCTGCGGAGATAGATATTGTTAGCAATTAGTAAGGATTGACTTCCGGAATGAAGGGGTGCACGAATGTCACGATGGAAGTAATGAAATTGAGGATGCAGAACTCACAGAGAACATGTGGACGATGATGCGAGGAGTGCAGCTGAGGGATTGGGCGATAGGTGTCGGGGTCGTCGCGGTAAGGATCCACCTGAAAGGAATTTAGTAACGATCGACATCCAGAATGAAGGGGTGTAAGGACATCGTGACGGGAGAAATGAAATGGAAGACGGAGAACTCACGGAGATGATGTTTTGATGGAAGAAATGAAACAGAAGACAGTTGACTCACAATAACGTATCAACCCTTCACGGAAGTACAGGTTCGAGGATGAACCAGCCCCCGAGATTAAAGTGGAGAAGAGCGCGATAAAATGATTGGGAACTGAGGGGCGGCCACGGACAACGATCCTGAGGAGAAAAACAAAGTTAGCGCAGGAGCCTCTGAAATAGAAGAGGAGGAGGCCAATGCTGCCGCTGCCGCACACGGCCCGAATCCGAGCGCCATGTGGCGCACGTAGAACAGCGCGGCGCGGTTGAGCGGCATAAAGGATGAACTAAGGTGGGTAAAGAACTTGGTACCATACCTTGCTGCGCACAATTCGATCGGTGGGTCAGAGTTGGGAGCCCGCGTCATCTATGCCAGTGGTAGCGGCAAACCTACAGGTAGCTTCAGTAGGAGGCTGAGAAACATAGCATAGATGACGGAACTAACATTTGGGTGGCCTGGAGGACGCTGGGAGAGAGGGAAGGACAGAAAGGAGGCAAGCGAAGATGAGGGAAGGAAGAAAGAGAGGTTTGTGTTTGTTGTGAAGTCATTAAAATGAACCAGTTTTTCCGCTAACGTCGCGCTCGGCAAACTTTTACATAAGAGTGTATGGTGGCTGTCATGGACTTAGCAGACTTTCATTACTTCCCTCAAAGTCGTTCAGTTTCATCCCGCCCAGAACCGGCTGGAACCGATTCAGAGTGCTTCTTACAGTTTTGAACTTGTGTTCTACTTCCTTTTTGAACTCTCTTTTGGATAGGCACGTACACATGACATTCGTATCAAACTTAACAATCATTTGAAGTAGCACAGACAGTTCGCTACGTGAAGGAATATCCAGTGAGTTGGGGGGAAATATTGGTAAGTATATAGCATGACACTGGGAATGGGATAACTTACCGGTAACTCACTGGTAATCCTGGTAATTGAGCAGCATTACCGTTAATCGCATCAGATGTTTGGTAACTGGCAAGTAAGCGGAGAAAATTACCAAAGGAGGTTTTTCCTGATGTAGGAATTTTCCCGGTAATTTTCGGTACCTTTTTCGTGATGTAACCCTGCACGCACCTCCGTGTGGAATTTGGCATTCAACAATTCAGAAACAGACTTTTTGTTTAGATAAAATGTTCCTTCTAGTCTCAGTGAGCAATAGTTATGTCCTCTACAAGACTAGGATTACTCTGTAGCTGAGAGAGAGATGTTTCTGGTGCATGAATTTTACTGTTGGGTGCAGTATTTGCTTGAAAGTGTGCAGTTGGGTCTAAAGTAGAGTTACCAGTGTGTTTTATCTATGGTAGAATGTGGTACAATGCTTTTGACGTGTCAATATACCTCTTAGCATGAGCTCCTCCCAATTTTCTGCGAAATTACCCAGTATATCACTATTTTCTCTCAAGATACAGAGTCACTGAGAAGCTGAAAGATGCCACATTACACCTTAGTACACTTAATGTCCCGAAGAGTCCCTATCTCGAAGAGTCCCTATCTGAATTTATTGGCGGCTTGCGGCGTGTTAATGGTTAAAGGTTTTCTCGAGAGAGTGGTGTGACATCCGTGACCAATGTGAGCAAGCACCCTCTCCGCGGTCAAACTGCACCAGATCTTCACGGGGTGATGGCTGCTGGGGTTTTTTTGATCGGAGTGCCCCAAGTATCCCCGTGAAGATCTGGAGCCGAGATTAATGTTGACATGACAAGCGGTCAAACGAGGGAAGGACGGGTAAACGGGTGGGAAGGCCGACCACGAGGTAAGTATGCAGGCTTTTGGTGCCACAGGGACGACGTCACTTGGGAGTCAGATGAGGAATTTAGCTATATTTTGGTGTTTTGGACGCGCAGAAATGTAAAAACCGGTGTTTTTGACGTATAAGGACCCAATCCCGAGCATTTTTACGAACTGCAGGACCACCTCGATAAAGTCCCCCGTGACCCGTGACATCGACCAAAATTCGACCCCGATAGAAGGGTGCGTGACGTGTGACATTTGAATTGAACGTAATTGTACAGTACACTGCCAGAGCCTCGAATGGACACGACCCGATCGCCCGTTTAGTTTGCCTCGCTTAATCCGGGTCAGAGGTGTAGTTTAGCATTGTTTTAAATAAAAGCCACAATATTGGAAATGGATGAAACCTAAATCAAGACTCAGCGCAAATCTGTACCACACACCTCCTCTCGTGTTATTTCCAAGCTCTGCGCTCCGTCTCACTCAAAACTTCTGGTCTCGTTTAATTCCGGAGCAGTGCTGTTGCTTCCCATTGGCTTGTGATGGCAGCGGATGACATCAATCCGAGTACGTACATCAGATCACCCGCTTTGGCCGACATTCAATCTCGATTCCGCACCAGCCTGGCTTCCAATCAAGGTCAATGAAGAAGAAATGTTTATGTGTACTGTCTGTAATGATGGCCGTACCCGTCGTGGCTATAATCTTTCCCGGCACGAAGAAACCGACGCACACAAAAGCAATGTGGTGCACTTGTCATCAGCAACTATAACACAGACCAAGCCAGAGCCTTCCAATCATCAATATCAACAAATCCCTGACGATGCTCTTCGTCATCTGCTTTCTTCGTTGACCAGAGGGACAGTAGCACCTTATCCGGAGGCATCAACTGACTCTCCTCCGACGCACTCTGGCATCAACTGGAACTTGATGGAGGCAAACAGCGAAGGGAACCTTTCATTGTCCGCTGATCAACAGGCAGTCGCATCTATTGCTGAAGCAATTTTGGCACGCTTCGCTGATCTTCCGATGTCTGACGACGAATTTGCGGAATGGTCAGACGATGAAGAAACTCCTTCAAATGAACCTGAAGTCGCAGGTATTGAGTCGCAAATAGTGTTGCTGCGACTTGACTCGAAAGGCCTCCAAGTCGACTTGGCGAGGTCGACTTGAGCCAAGTCAAGTCAAGTCACAAGTCGACTTGATTTGACTTGCGAAGTCAACATAAGTCAACTCGAAGTCACTCAAGTAGACTTGAGCTGAGTAGTAAAAGTGAAAATCATAACAATACTTTTCCCTTCTATAGAATAAAATGGATCTTGGCCTTTGAGCTTGGTTTGAAAGCTTGGTGACTGTCAGTATGGTAGTGGATCTACTAGTGATCAACACAGCAGAGTGTGCAGATTTTGCCGGTCCAGATCAACCCTGCTTCGTTTCTCATCTATGCCAGCAGTCCACTACAACCACATCTATCCTCTATAATGCACCACCACCCACTAACCAAATACCAAGGCCCAGAATGATGATGGATTGCACAAGGGACAACTGTGGCATCAACTGGTGAGCAACAGGGTGGCTTAAGATTAAACCACCACATTGCCAATGTTGTAGGTGGTTTAGACCACCCCAGTTTAAAGGTGAGAAATGGTTTAAACTGTGTGGACCAGGTTTAATAGTGGTTTAAGCTGGTTCAAACTAAGCCACGGTTAAACTATCAGGTTTAAGCTGGTTCAAACTAAGCCACGGTTAAACTATCAGGTTTCAACTGGTTTAAGCCAAAAAAAAGTGTATTCAATGAGAAAAATTACATACAGAAGAAAATAGCAGGCAGTTAAGGGTATCAGCCATTTCGGTCATTGGGTAAACTGAAGCAGACACAATTGCAAAGCCAGTGCTTTTCAGCCACTGGCCACCAGAACTGCCCAAAAGTTAAGCAAGTGACTAGCCTAAATGGTAAAGAAGCCATAGAAATTACTTACAGAAAAAATGGCTGGCAGTTCTGAGCTGGGTACCAGCCATTTCGGACATGAGACAAACTTAAACAAATACAATCATAAAGCCAGTGCTTTTTAGTCACCGGTCACCAGAACTGCCTATAAATTAAGCAAGTGACCAGCCTAAATGGTAAAGAAGCCATAGAATTGCAATAATTTCTTGTAAGATATGTAAACCACCAAACATAATGGAAATTGTGGCTATTTGTTGACTACATATCAAAGGCAATGAGATCGGGCAGCTCATCGGAGTCAACATCAGAATGCAGATCCTATCTGTCACAGGTGAAACTCACAGGCTCAAGAAAGCGACCAAAACGACTTCTGAGAGACAGTGTTGTTGCAAAATTACAGCCTCACGTGCTGCACACTGATATACATGGCGAGTTAGAAGCTCAAGCAGTTCCTACTCAAGTGCTTTAGCTGAACGGTTAAATTGATATCAAAATTCAGTACTTACATCCAGACCCATGATAGCAGAATTATCAACAAACAGGACTTTGAAACTGGAGCCTTCGATGATGAAAATATTGTCAAGAAGGCTGAAATTGACAGCTGAACTGATGTTGATCAGTTGATGGAATGGATAATTTGTGTATGCCCAAGAACCCATTTGGCAGAGTCAGTGATGCAAGGGTTTAATTTGGAGGACACCACTCAGGAACCTGGTGCAATTCTCCTCACAACTACATATGAGCTGCTGCACACAGTGATGAAAGGGAATGCCGACATACCACATTCTCAAAGAGAATTGCATATTGGCATCTGCTGCTGACGAATGGGTAGATGCTATTTGGCGGGAGATCGCAGATAGTTCTGAGTTGGCAGCCACTGGATACACCGAAATGCCAGAGGAAGATATTGATTGATACTAGTATATGCAGCTTTGATACTTTGAATGCTGTTTATTGACTTGGATCTATGTACATTATGCTACTGACTGGTTTCCAATATATATTTAAAAACAATTGACTTGGCTGACTTGAGTTGACTTGAGTGACTTCAGGTGACTTGACTGCGACCAAGTCAAGTCAAGTCAAGTCAAAACAGATATTAAGTCGACTTAAGAAGTCGCGACTCGACTTTACGAGTCGTGGCAACACTAGTCGCAAATATAACTCTGTGCCAGATTAATAAAATATTGCAAGCCAGGACGAGTTCCGACACTGAAGATTCCCACCCAGAGGAAACCCGGGGCCGTAAACGCGCACGAACTCGGGACACTACTGCAACATCCAGTTTCTGGTATCCTTGGCCAGATCGAATTGTCCGTCTGAATATTCTTGTTTTTCTTTGCATATTTAATGATATCTCAGACATGTACCCTCGACATACTGATGCATTTGCCTCGCTCGGTATTCTCACAGCGACAACTTGATTTATTTCTCTGGCTGCTCAAAGTTAACAATATCGATGATGTGCTGTCTGTCAAGTCTATGCAGACAATAAACTTGGATCTACAGAAGATTTGCGGAATCGATAGCATACCTTACGACGGTGCACTTGGCCACAAGTATTATGTCAACAGCCTAGCACAGATTATCGCTCAGGTACCATTCATTTCATTGGACAAACATGTTTCCTAACCTGCAACACAGGAAATGGCAAACCCCAAAGTTCGACCTCACCTTCACTTTTACCCAGAGGACAGTGGTCCCAAGCTTTCGGAGGCTCGCCAGGGTCAACAATGGCTCAATGAGCTACCCAATGAGGGAACCACGCCAATGGCGCGAATTGCTGGCAAGGATTATTACATCCACAAGCCCGCCATGCTTTCAAATGGTCAATGTGTAGTTCCTGTTCAGTGGTTCGCCAAGGGCAGCCAATTTTTTGCAAAGTGCTACCTTGCAGTATATAAAAACCAGAGGGTCTGGCCGTAAACAAGATGGCACCGGGAAAATCTCGAGCGGAATGGGTTCACATTTGAGGGGTGGGTTGAGGGGGTTAGTAAGTATCTGCTTGCTCGAGATTGGGCCGCTGCGGGCCGTGTTTATGCTGTCCTTTTCCGCGCCGTTCTGAGGGTTACAACGGGCGGCAATGTCCTGGCCCGGCCGCCAATGGCTAGAGTGTTTTGATAACCCAAACCGAAATCTATGATGCATCCAAGAGCTTGGTGTGTCGCTGTAGTGCTTTGGACACCAAGCAGGGGTACAACGCACGAGCCTCATTAAACTAACTGTTGAGGATAACGCGCACATCTCGATTGAATATATGTTCGGTGCGGCGGCAAGGTATACTCGTCCTGCCCGAGCGTCCATTGGATCGAATGGTCAAGGGATCACTGGAGCTCGCAAACCACGACTTCGCCATGGTCGTGCCCCGAGGTGATGGCGACGACATTGCCGGTGCCCTAGATGGCGACGATCTCCTTCAAGACTACAACCAGCGGGTGCGAAACGGTTCACTGAGGGAAGGGGGTATTGGGGAGTGCGGCGTACGTGGTAGATCGAGCCTGGTGTAGGTGTCCATTGAGGAACCTCTGGTGAACGGGTCGGGCTCGGTGTGGTCTCCTAGGCTTGGCCTGAAAGCTATGGACAAATCAATATGCATAGATTATCAGGGGATGAGCTTTGAGATACGGTACGTACCGAGGTGCCAAAATCTGAGCCTTGAACTAAGTCGTCAAAATTGTAAATCAAGGGGAAGTCGAAGAAAGTCCGCACTCGTAAATCACCCAATTTTGCTAGTCAGTGAGTCAGGACACATGTTAGTGGTGCCGAAGAGGACAGCAGAGCAAACACGCACCTGAGACTAACTAGAAGTCAAGCCGCCAGCAGATAGGGATGTCTATTAATGAAAAGACGGTCAGAAAAGTAAGAATAGAAGACGGGCCATGAGTGTGACTGGAAATATTGAACCCTCGCGACAGTCAGATTCGCAACTGAAGATCTGTAGGCCAAAAACATACTCAGCGGAGGACCAAGCAAATGCGTAGCCGTAGTTGAAGAACCAAATCTCTCACTATCATACCAGAACTGGATGAGGGAACACCAAACTGGATTGAAAATGAGGGAGGAAACACGCACGTGTGACCTGACTAGTTGAAGACGCGCATACACTACGTAACATATGCACAGCCCCGTGGTTGATCCGTGAGCTCGCCAAGCTTGCTCACGTAATACCAATTCTCCACAAAAAGGACAAAAACAGGGTGCTAGCTGTGCGGGACAGGAAAGGCTTGAGCGATTCCTCACGATGCTGCATATTGATTGAATGCAGATTATAAGCGGCGGCGAGGAGAGGATTCAAGTTCCGGGATGCAGCAGCAACGAGAGCGAATACAGTGTCCTATGGAAGGAGCTAGAGATGACGTAGATGGCGATGAGGACACTTGACGCCGATAACGAGCACGCGGCAGAGAAACAGCCTAGAAACTATGGAATATAACTGAGGGTATGCATCCTGGCTATCTGAAAAGAGAATTAGCAGGGAAGTGGGACAACATGTAGTGTAGCAACCGCACCTCCACACATTCCGACACATCGATGGATGGAACTCGTGTTACCCCAAAAGCCAGGAAAAACACCGGAAGGCATTGGTTCAAATCTGAATGTGGGACAAGTCAACCGAGATGAGTTTGCAAGCTCCGATGTTCTATGGGATGTGTGTGGGTGCTTTGGTCAACGCCTCGACCCAGCTCGCGATGCGTGTGAACTGCAACTAGTTTACCACCCTGTTTAGAGGGTTGAAAAGGTGGCTACGTCCCTGGCTATGTCCACAGTGGCTATGTCCAACCGTTTTGACCCTCTAAACGGGGCGGCAAATTAGTAGAGCAAAAAAATCCAGAGCAAAATCCAGTCGAGGTCCGAGATGGGAAAGGATGAAGCCGGACTAGGAAGGCGGCGGGGGCAGGACATACCGCATGAAAGTTGCCTTATACGGCATTGAGAGGTTTGACGGATTGAGATTTGCCAAAACGTGAGGCTCGATCACTTACCTGGCCCACCCAACCTGACTGCAGGTGACGATCGGGCGGGCTGTGACCCCCCGCCAAAGAGGGCTCGGCACCAGCCGAGCGGAGTTTGAATGTGGCTGACCCGGGAGCAATCGGAGACCCTACATGACGCCGTTTTGAGAAACCTAGCCACCGCCTAGCCGGATGCGGTGTCTAGCCGCGTCTAGCCGGCTAGTCACAACAATAACGAGGTGTGACGAGACGCCTCCACAACGAAGACGCCGCCTAAGCTTGGTAAGCGAGCAGGGTTAAGGCGGGGACTGAGCGGTCCTGGCAGTGTGGTGCAACCGGCTGATAGGGAACTACTACACGATAGGTTGTGGAACAGGATATAGGCAGAGCTTGACGTGAAGAAAACTTGCTAGTGTAGACGGAGACATGTTGAGGTATGCACAGCCGCTTTGCTGACTGACATCTACGAAGCTGTTGCGGCCATCGGTGGGCCTCGCCAAGGCTGTGTGTACCTAAGCGAGAAGGCGCTGTTCGAGATCTTTGATGACGGCTACACAAAGCTCGCGGCACCTCGGCAACGGTTCCATGGGCCTAGACATTCCACGCTCTACCCGAGGCCAGAACGCAGTGCATGTGTAAATTCTGGATTTGATCGTGCATTCGGTTCACATCTTCGTACTACGGTCTGCGCTGACCATGTCTCGCAGCTTCTAAGCCCGCAAGCAAAACTGGATCCACTGCTATCCGGGGAGTCTGGGAATCTACAGCACTAGTCACTGTCGCGGTGGGCCTCGCTGTCAGCACGGTCTTTGTTTAAAGGAATTTCCCTGCAACCATATTAGAGGCAATTTTTATTCTGACTCAGAGGGCGGTATCTGACTCGATGGGATCTATGGACTGGGTTCCTCCTTTGCAGCGGCGGATTCAGTCTCACGAGACCCCACCTCCCCCTAAAAAGACAACAACCTAATTCCACGTATTCTTTCCGTCAATAGCCTACCTCAGGATCTGAGACTTGCCGAGATAAACATGCAGAAGCGCTCAAGGTTCCATTGAGAGGGGAAATGTCTGCTGAGGGGTAAGTAAACGATAGCGCGATGGAAGCCATCTATTTTTTAAAAGCGGTTCTTTGTACTTGTAGCCGCGTCAAATCCTGCTCACCGTCTTTGGTCGAAGCATTATATGTGAGGACTTCATCAAGTGCTACAAGTTGTCTATAAATTACAAGGCCCGTTCGAGAGAAACCTCTGGTCTTTGGTGATGATGCTGGTTGCATATGGCATGTATAGTGTGCAAAAAGTTTTTACATCTTTGCTCACTGAACCAAGATGCAACTTGGTAAATTAGCCGCAAAAGTCCGACAACGTGCTTCAACTGCAACTTCGGATTGATACAACTTACCATCCCGAGCTCTACCTGTAGAAGCAAGTTGAGACGCCTACAACTTCGCCGAGTAGCAACTTCACAGAATTGCAACTTTGAGCTGTTGCAACTCGAAATCTTCGAGCTGCTGAAAGCCGCAGGTTTCGCCTGATCAAAATGCAATTTCGGGATGAACAGTCGCAACTTGGATGTCCCGGGGCGGCATGTTTAAACTTAATGATAAAAAATACCCCTGATCTAAATCTCCAGCCTTGTGCTCTGTCGGATGAATCAATTAAAGGTTGAGTTCTCGTCCAGTAGACTTATGGCACCTTTCTTCATATCCTGGCAGTTTGAATGTCACGAAAATTTCAGCTTGGATCCTGGTGGTGAGGGTAGTGTTTATAATTGCCCCACAACAAGCGATCGGACCCGGACTCGCACAAATTTCATGCACATCTCACTAAGTCCGATAAATCAGAGAAACCGCACGGAACTCACCTGCCTGATCCTCTGTTTGCGGAGAGGTGTGTGCCGCTCTTATTTTATGGCTCACTCCATACTAGCGAAGATTTGAAGGAAGTTTTTAATCATAGTATTACTCCATTGCTGCAAAATAGTCTGTTGCAATGCGAACCGCTCTGCAATAAGCGTCAATACCCCAGTTTCCATCATCCGCAAGATAATCAAAGCCCCCCAATGCCGCCTTCATCTCTTCAACTTCGTCATCGTGGTTGACGAAGATCCCCGGATCCCGCTCGGCTGCCACATCTGCAGGCTCCTGGTAATCAGGAGCCTCAGGATCATCAACGAGCTCAGAGATCAGACGGACGCTTCATCTCGGAGACTAGAGATACAGTTTTAACTCAGTCTGGAGCCACGACATGGGATGTGAAAGCGAAGACTTGGACCAAGAGACCAAACATCCAAACATGGGAAGCCAAAGGGCATTGAGTGTCATAGAAGAGTATAGATAAATGAACAGTGTACTTGACGTTATCATCGTTTTTGCCCTGACTTCGCGCTTTGCCATACTCGATGTACGAATGCGATACCATGTTTTTTTTAGCACTAGTTCAAGATATGGATACTACTCGACGCCGACGTGTCTAGGTATGTACTTGAAGGATCACCTGTTCAACGCACTGACGCCCGGCATGTCACCGTCAAATCTAGTTGAATTTGTTGTTCAGTATCTGCGTGATTACCGCACATTTTCGCTGCCATTCCGCCGGCATGTCAATGTTCTTGTCCGGGTGATAAACCTGAAAAGTTACTTACACGATGCCTCCATCACTAGTACAACGAAACCTCACAAAAACAACTGTGTGCCATAGACGTCGGTTGGAGGGGCGGTGAGAAATGGACTCCCAGAGTAGACGACGCTCTGGAGCGGGGTGAGGAAAGTCCTTGACAATTTTCTCGACAAGATCCCGCCGGTTGGAGATGTTGGCGAGATATTCCGCGCCGGTGAGTTCATCGTCCGCTACGACTTGTGCTGCTGATTTCGACGCCGAAGGCTTTGCTTTACGCCCAGATCCGGTATACGCCGGTCGCGGTTTCGGACGAGGTGTGGATGGAGGTGGTGTAGCTGCCGCTGGCCGGTCGTAGGGACATTCCCGTTGCGGACGGGTCTCAGGGTACGGGAAGCGAGGGCGGGGGTGGGAAGAGGAGCTCTGTGGTGTCTCTCTATTTTCAGCTGCTCGCGCAAACTTCTCGTGATCCGCTTCGGCTGTAAATCAAGACTGGTGAGCGGAATAGTCGGGCTCAAAGTAATGCTTTCACTGACTAGGTTCGAATTCGTGCACGGAGGATCCCGAGAAAAGAGTGTCGTGGTCAGAATTGGTCTCTTCATCCTGCGTTTCGTTGCTGTTGGAAGATCCGTCACAAGCCTCTGAAGATAAATCCGATGTCTTTTCATCATTGCGTGTATTATATCTAACGACAAACAAAATCAGACGTCTACTGGAAATCAAGAGGCAGAGGTGTACTGAGAGGCCGGTCCACGGTTTTTGCTACGAGTCTCATATCCGCCGCTGCCTCCACCATCGCGCTGATCAGTCGAATCAGTCTATTACGAGGAACGTAAGTTTCGGAGGCTACAAGTATCAAAGAACACATACTGCATCAGTGCGTTTCTTTTTTCCCTGAGTCTGACGAGTTCATCGTCAGTACTAGTTGTCGTTTGTGCAATCACGAGACGGCTTACTTTGCTATGATTGACCAACTTGGTGGCCAATTCGTTGCAAAAGGTTCCCAGGAGAGTGCGAAGTGGACTGTACGACACGTCGTCCGGTGACATTGAATCAAGGAGCGGGATCACAATTTTCTCCACAAACCCGTCGATTCCGTGTGGTCCAACCAAGAGACTGGACGGCCGGATCGCACGAGCGCTCGTGGTGCTCCCGAAGTCGGCTTCAAGGGAGGTAGCAAAAGCCGGAACACCGTCGTGGCCGACACGCAGATCGAGTACCGCCAGCCTGTCGGAATAATCGGCCTCCTGTTGTACAGAAGTGAGCAAGGAAAGATAACGTCCAAAAGAGATGAGGAAACGCACGCCGAGTTTGTGCCGATGTTTCGCCAAAGCGTCGTGGAGCTCAGCAAAACCAGGAGGGTCGTACACGGAGCGGGCGATAGAAGTGCGAAGATGAAGTACGCCGTTGTGGATAGGAGTTGCAAAGCGATCAATGATAGCAATGCACCGGTCGAGTTCCCTGTCAGAGAGGCGAGGAGTCCAGTGAACAGTGGCGTTATAGAGGCGGTGCAGGAAATTAATGAAGGGCTGAAGACCGTTGGGCCCGAGACGGAAGTAGTGGATGAATTTTGAATCGTAGTCGGTGTCCTCAGGATCCCCGAAGCCAACAAGAAATCCCAACTCGGGGAAGAGGTCATCGGCCGCGAGGTCGAAAACAAGCGCGGGAGACCAAGCCGCTTCTCCGGTGGACGCATCGAGCCGGTCGAGGAGGCGCAAAATACCGGGTAGAATATCGAAAGCCCGTAGATACGGATCTGTTTTGAGTGTAGGCCACTAGATGCACCGGCTCAGGCACTGACTGGAGATAGACGTCGAAAACTCACCCATGCTTCACCACCCTTCGGCTGTGAGATATTGAGTGTGAGACGGTAAAGATCCGTAATCGAGGAGGAAGGAATCTTGGGAGCTAAGGGATCGAGACGTTAAAGCAACAATTTCGAAACCACACAGTACTACCATACCGGCTGTTTCGTTAGACCAGTCTTCCGGCGTGTCAGCATGAATGTCTTGCTCCATGGGCTCTGACGGGGGCTCCTAAGGTTCATTAGCAAGCGGTAGGGAAGGCAGTCAAGTACGTACCTTGAACACAAATGGATGCTGGTGAATTCAACCCATCAGATGCAATAATACGAAAGAAAGTCAGACGCACCGTGCCGTCGTTGGATGAGTCCGAGAACTCCACCTCCGATTCATCGTCGATGTCGAGTTTGAGGTCCGGGACCAGCGAGATAACGAAATAAAAATGCAGCGTTTGTATGCCTTCTCCTGGCGATGATTTTGGATGGACCTAGAAGATCACATTAGCAAAGGGGAAAATGCCCCAAACGAAGAGGCTTGCAACATACCATTCGAGATCCTGAAGGTCGAAGTCGCCGGCGATTTTATGGCGGATAAGGAAAGGGCGAGCACCCCGAGAAACAGGCTTCTTGGAAAGAAGCACAAAGTTGAACATACTCGCCTTGCCCTCGACGATCGCGGGAAGGCTCGAATACTTGTCGGAGACAATGGCCTCGATGTCTTTCGGAGTAGCTGATGGATGAAACTCGATGATACGTATATGACCGCAACGATATAAAGAGGTCATCCTGCAAAGAGATGATGAGTGAACTCAAAGAACGCCAAAGGCTCGGCTCAACATTCACCTTCCGGAGTCGGGCATTCGATACTCACCTTCATCAACCATCTTTGGCTTTTCGACTAGGACGAAAGTGAACTTGACCACTGGCGCGAGCTTCGTTGGGCCAGAGGAAACGGCGCTTCCCGTCGCGGCGCGTTTGACACCGCCTTCCTTCGCGCGTCCGCCGGTGGCGTGCTTGCGCTTCTCAGGGCGCGGAGCAAGCTTCGCCCACGACTCGACGTGGATCTGTATGTCAGGTGATCCTAATGAGAAAAACGGACAATAAAGGAAGGAAGGAAGGAAGGAAGGCATACTTTGGACGACGGATCAAAGGACTGTTCGTAGATCTGTCCCGTCTGCCTTTGCTTTCGCAGTCGGGCAGTCTCAACAAAAGAAGGCACCTTCGGTGCGCTCTGAGCTGGCCCAGATGCAGGAGGTGCCGCCTACAAACACATTTCAGGCTGTCCTACAAATTTGGTACAGAACACACCTTGCTAGACGAAGGAGGCGGTGCAGCGGACGGTGCGGACCCAGGATCAAAATGTTGGACTCCGTAGCATCCGCATACACAGAGGATCCCCAAAGCCTCGACAATCGCGGTCGGGACACCGTCGACAGGGAAGAATTTGCGACAAGACCCACGGAAGTTGCAGTCCGTATTGTGGCAGTGGGAGAGGTCGGACCAGAGAACCATTCTGTATCAAATGGATCAGAATGGATACGACAAGATGCTCTAGTGCCTGCGTTGAAATGAAGAGAGAGAGAGATTGGGTGGCAGAGAATCAGTATGGATCAGGAGCAAGACAGCAAACTCGAAGGATTAAATCAGAGAGGACGGCAGAGCGAAACAACGGCCCGAAACACGCGGGTACGATTATTTTGGACTCACCCAGGGCCGAATGAAAAGATTTGGGCAATGAAGGACCTTTTCCAGGTAGTGTTCCCGAACGCATCCGACTCGATGCATCGGCCATGTCAGAAACTAGGGTGAATCAATAAATAAGGCAAGCAGAAAGAGATAGTCAGAGATAGTGACTGCGATTTGATCCTACACCGGATGGCAAGTAGACGCCAGGGTTCCACAAATCCGTTTAAACAAGAGGCAGACATTAGAGCCAGTACTTATTCCACAGAACGAAACTCACGAATGCTCCGGAACATTCGATCGCTTCCTCGGAGTCCCGCCGTTTGCCCTAAGAGAGTGGCCTGATACACACAAGGGCTCAGATACATGGTGGGGAAATGTTCTCAGTGACCTGCTTGCGTCGTTTGTAGTCAGACTGACAGCGGCGTTACGGTGTAGTGGGTAACACTGAACAGGTGCGGGAAAGCCGCTGGAAGTCAAGATGAGGGGGGGCCTAAGTCAAATTTGTAGTCAGACTGACGGCGGCGTCACGGTGTAGTGGGTAACACTGAACAGGTGCGGGAAAGCCCCTGGAAGTCAAGATGAGGTGGGGCCCAAGTCAAAGAGAGTGTGGCATGGAGCCAACACGGTGGCAAAATGGTGAGGCGGCCGCCGCCGCTGCCAGCGTGCCAAAGAGCGGAGCGGTGAGCTGTGGAAAGATGCCGGCTATTGCGGATTGTGTCATCGCTGATCGTTGTCACAACGATCAGCGAATGGCACTTTTCGTGTTTAACGCCGATCAAGCGCTCAGCTTTTGTTTCATGGTTTGCGGGTTTCCTTTACCTCTCTTCCCCTGGCGATGCGAAGCAAGTGTGCCGCCGCCGATGCGGATTCAAGATCTGATCCTTATGTTCATCGCTCAGCCTGAGAACGGCATTCCTACTTCTCAGATGTGCCCAATTACATATTTTGTCCGAATTCAACGCACCATTCTTCTCGAAGCAGTTCTTTCTGCGACAGATGGCCTAGGCGGGAAGGATCTGCTCAATATCCCATGGACAAGTGCAGGGCTGCCCGCTAATGGCTTCTCAGAGCATATCACCCGCAAATGTTCAACTTCCCAACACCTGTTTCTCAATGTGGCGAAGACCAGTGTGATATCCCTGAACGAAATGTTAAGACAGCTTGTAACTTTCAAAGCCTTAAGCGAGGCGTGCGACACAAACAAATGCGTGTCACGTGTGCGGCTAACCGTTTCGGTATTGTCGGACTCCGACCTGGTTGCATTCGGCCTCGGCACACCGGCAAAATTATCTTTTGCCTGCACTAACTTCCAGAGATTTCCCTGGGAGTTTGGTTAGTTGATTGATCGAGGGTGATTTCACTTCGTTTGGGTGCCCCATGGGCGAAAATATTTGTGGCTCGGGCAAGTCTGCAGGTGGGGTTCAAACTGTAGTAAATTAGAGGGGAAAATCGGTATATACCAACGAAGATACAGTCCAGTATTTATACCTTCCCATAGAACAATGAATATTTGTACAGGAAATACGAGAACAATGTGGTTGTGTGTTGAGCACATAGTTGCGACGTGCCAATGCATCAGTTACACGCGTCCTCCACGTCCTACTCATACGTGGCTCTGGTGGGCTGACACGTTGTCCCACTTCCGATTCCAACACAAACGAAGGAGCGCATTGAAAACGAAATGGCAAACTTGTATTTACCGAACGGTTACGACAATTTGAACACACAAATAGGTCTTCCAGCAGAGCGACGTTGAGAAAAAGTCGAGTGTTAATTGAAGTCCCCGGTTTTAAACAAACCCCATATTCAGGGGTCTCCGCAAGAAAATACGAGGAAATCGTCAACGATTGTAGTGGGGCAGAGCTGATGTGGGAAACTTACAGGTTATGGAAACTCCAGCGTGCGCTAGAGTCTTCGAGGTAAAATGCGGCGTTAAATGCGGCTTTGCCTTGGAATTGAAACGAACAGTTCAACTCAGTGGGGTGGGCAGCGACGTGCATGAAACCTTGAAGAAGGGGAAAATAGTGATTAGAACGGTATAAAAATGCTTGACCTGCTGCAGTGGTGAAATGTTGAAGCCACACTTTTAACACAACATGGAAATAGTCTTGCCTTGGGTTTGGAACTGTGGGATATAAAGTCCGGCTCGACACTGTTGGTTTTTGGATTGAATTCCCTTCTCGGTGGGTTGGTTAAGAAGGGTCAGACGCGGGGACCGAAGTGGTACCACGGGAATCCACGGAATGTGTATTTGGACGGATGGCTCGTGCCAAAGGTTCATGAGCGACAAAAAGCAGACGTGAGGTTCGCATATCATGAGAGGTGGGAACAAATCCAAAGGTAAGGTAGCGCTCGAAAGCCATAATGTGGCGCAGCCCTACTTTGATACAACAACGAATTCGTTTAATTGTTGGGCTATCTATGTTGAACTCTAGGTAATCAATTTCCTGGTCAGCGCTCCAGCCCAAGAAAAAGAGCTGGATTTACCTTTGGGACAACGAGTAGCCGTAAAGAATGGCTGATGTCCCTTTATGATATCACGGGTGTCCATCTCGAGCCTTTGCACTGTTTGGGATAAATCTCTTGATTAATGTACTTGGGGAAGTGGTCTACCTTAGACAAAAGGTGGATTGAACCGATAGTCACGGGCACCAACAACCCATTCCCGGTGATTCCCCGCAGGTTTCAAACGATGGAAGTCACGAAAGTGCATCATATGAAAGATACAAGATGTCAGCTAAGCTCCTCATAGTTGTGCACATTTGAAGTTGTCATTTGCTGAAGTTGTCCTCGATAAAATCTTTGTCATTTGAAGTTGCACCCTCTAATTCTCCAACCTGTGATGCGTGGCAGAGTTGTGTCCGCCCAGTTGTAATACTTCAAAGTTGCACTTCGCCGAAGTTGCTGCCAAGGAAGTTGCTGCTCAAATCTGGTGCACATTTGAAGATGCATCTGAAATCCTTGAAGTTGTTGTTTTTTTGGTACAATATTACGAAGATGCAAAAAATACTTTTTTCACAGTATACGTGCCATAGTTGCACACTGAACAAAATCCATCAATACTTGGATCTATTGAGCAGTGAGTGGAGCATAAAAAAGAGAGAGCCCGGGCAGACACACTACATTGCTCTGGATAACCTCTTGGTCACCATCTGGACCGCCGACCCAGTGCCCGATAAACGCGCCCGCCCGTGACTGGATGCGAGCGCGACTTGAGAATCAATGTACATGTGTTCAAGTTGCTATGAAGTGAGTCTAGTCTTCATCACCTTTTCAGTCTGTTCTGATTGACTTTTGAATCTCCATATCCATTATGCAAGTGCTTTGTTGGCCGTTCAACTCTGATCCAAATGCCTTCAGAGCCTCATTGGTATGGATGTACACTAGGACGTAAGTCAGTGTTCTTAGATTTGGTCTCACCGTTACTATGCCCATATACTTCAGTATGTTCTTGTTTCAACTTCAATGACTTAGGCCTGCCAACTTGATTCGTTCACTCACTAACAATCCTCTTGAACGAACAGCAAGAATAATAGTATTCAAGGACGCAATCATCTTAACACATTTGATCCTGAATTCCGGAATCCCACCGCAATGCAACGGCTTCGTGTCTTCGAATAGCATTGATCCAGTCTGCCCTCATATTTGCTATACCAGTGAATCACACACAAGTTTCGGTGGCATGTCCGGATTTCGAAGCCGAGCCTGTGCCGGCGACACCAGCTGAGCTCCAAATTAGCTCGATGCCGACCTGCCGAGTCCGGCACATCGCCAGAGGCGCTTTCACGCCAAAATTCAAGTCATCCTTTCGAGTCAAGGTTGACCCTAGTAGTGAGGAAGCATCACCGATGAGTATATACCTCCCCTTCCATTTGTCGGTGGGGAGACGAGCTTACATCTTCGATATGTCACCGTCACGGCGTGACATTGCTCTTGTGCTGTCCCACTACAGTCGAAATGGAAACCGGGCGATTCCCATCCAAATTTACTTGTTCGCGTTTGAATGCTTTTAAGCGTGAGCTTTACGTCACTAGGGTCCTTTTGTATAGACGCGCAAGGCTTTGAATTGGCTGTTGCAGCAGCACCCTCAAATTGGCTGCTGGTTCCTTCGGTTCTCGTCGGGGCTTGCCACCATCCGAGTTCTTCTTCTCTCAGAAACCTGCATGTGAAGACTGAGCTTCATGTCTCAGGCCAACACTTTGTGTCCAAAGAACAATGTCGGTAGCTCCTCTTTTGATTTCTTTCTTTGACGCTGGATCTTTTTTTTTCGGTGGTACGGTATCGGGCCGAGCAACTAAAAATAGGTTACGATGCTGGATCTTACCTGTTCCCGTATCCGGCTTTTTCAAGTGCATATGTATCTCATCCCTAAATGTGGCGCCACTTTCCACTTTTGACACGAAAAGTCTGAATCTGTGAAAAAACATCGATTTATTCAAGCTCACCCTGGCCTTAAATAATATTTTCGCGAGTTTTGGCAAAAAATGAGGGTTTTCAGTGGATTTGGGCCCAAAGCCCATATTATCCAAGCTCACCCTGGGCTTAAATAATGTGCGGCAAAAAAGGGGGGTTAGGTTAAGGATTCTTACTTTAACGGCTGTTTAGAAAAACGGTGGTTAGGGTAGGAATTCCTACCCTAACCGCTGTTTTGGAAAAAGGGGGGTTCGGTTAAGGATTCTTAATGTAACTGGTGTTGGTCACGTAGTGTCACATATGTGACATTAGGTGACATTATGTGAGTATGGCACCTGTCCACCTTGTGGTGGTCCTCACCTGATGTTTCGGTTTGTCAGGGCTGTACTATCCTGACTGACACCTACATGTATTGCCCAGCCATTTCATACCACAAAACGATGGCTGGGTAATGGCCACAGTGGCAGAGTCTGTGCCACAGCCACCCACAGCCACCCGTGCCCTAGTCATTGCTTTGTGGTTCAAAATGGGTGGGCAACATACTAGGGAGAGTGCTGTTGCAGGCCAGCATCGGGGCCGTTGGCGGGCGGTCCCCTCACTTCCTCTGCTGATTCGGACTGAGCCATTGCGTGAATATGCATACCTTGGATGGAGGGCAAACCCGATTGTAAGGCCCCCTGGATTTTGCCTTGACATGGGCTAGCTATATTCCTTTTCCTACAATTTTATTTAGAGCAGCCCCGATGGCCTTAGAGTACGGGCACATCGGGTGTTCACTAGTTTATGGAATTTATTTACGGATCAGTTATGTCACCTTCTTGCTTGCCTCACACCACCACATCCGGTGCCACAACACACTCAAGATGCGTCAACTGGACATCTTACGAGTCTGTGCCACCTTCGTCACTTCATCACTTCGGCTAATTTTGAGAAAGTTAGTCACCTCATGTAAATTAGGCAAATTTGAGGTATCAGAGAGCTTGCGCAGAGCCACTGGCTAGCCACCAAATCGGCCGAGTCACTGTGGAGCCACTGATTTGCACATGTGTGCAGAGCCACTGGGTGGTTACTGGTGGCTCCTGCGCAAGCTCTCTATTCTTCGTCATTTGGGACTGCCGACAGCAAATTCTCGTCGGTTCAGATTCCCAGCTGCAAAAATTTGTCAGTTCAATTTCTGGCTGTGAAGCTTCGTCAGTTCAACATTTCGGCCACACTGTAACAATTCTGTCGAGTAGTATCATTGCGGTGTAGCGGTGGGGCGCGTAAATCGAGGGAACGAGTCAAACAGAAATCAATATATTCAGCAATGACTACGGATACAAGCTACCCACTGCTCAGCTGCATACAACCTCATAACAATACAAACACAATGAATTGCCTGCGTGAATGACAGGTTACCACGCGAACAAGTAATAAGTGTGTATGAACAGAGTGTACCGCATGGACATGAACAGGTGCAGCGGGGCACGAGTCGGCCGTGTAATGCAATGAGGTACGGCCTTGACAGTGTTCGACGAGTTTTTGCATGGACTGGTGTTGATGCGTGAGGTTGCAGCCGCGGATGCGGGCAGCATTCATGGCGCGCATGCAGATGCGAGTTGGAGTTGCGGTCGTGCGGTCGGCGCGCTTTCAGTCGCTGTGGGGCGGGATTTGCGTTGATTGAGTACGAATCACGAGGCGCGTCGTGTCCGCAGCCGCGGTGGTACTTGCAGCGGCGAGTGGACCTGCAGTGCAGCGGTAAAGAAACCCACCCAAAAGTGACAAACACCTACCTCAACCCCATGCTCTTCATCGCGGGCATCCACTATGTCGTTCCGCCATTTTGCGCGTGGAGAGCTGTGAAGCTTACCGGTGGATTGTCGCAGTAGAGATGGAGATCGAAATGATGAAGACAACGATGAGCTGGTGGACGGACCAAGTGAAGGAAGGGAGTTGGAAATTACACACCTTTTACCGTCGAGGCACAACTCCCTGTGTTTTCTGCCGCCGTGTCGCTCCGCTCTTGCTGCCACTCGCACTCGCCCCGCTCTGACCGTCATTCACACTCGTCCCCTTTGAACTATCCCTCGCCACCCTCTGGGGGGGCCAAAAAGGATGAGATTCAACCTACCGTTCAGCCAGGATTAGGCTGGAATACAGTGCATTCTAGGTTAATTTTCAGCGGCTGTAGGTTAGAAAACATCTGTTTATAGGTTGACCGACTTAGGTTGATTGTCATCCAAAAACCCGTCTGTTTCATCCTATGGCCCGATGAGCTTTTCCAGTGACTTTCAACCTATCCTAAGATGAAATGAGCCACCTGAAATTAACCTAAAACTCGCTGAATTTTATGCACATTTTGATTGAAGAATAACATAAATTTTATTGATCGGTGCTACGACATTCTGTTATGACTACCAGCAGCTCGCTGCACTGCATGCGCCTTCTCCCTCTGCGCCATCGGGATTGCACGATAATCCTGAATCCTGGATCCATCGACATCACAATCTGTGGGTCAGTGAGCTGGTGGGAGAAAACGTGAATATCACAAGATATATACAGGGAAGCTCGAGATACTAGAGACCTGCACTCGAGTAGAGACCCAGAATCTGAGAGCTTGACACCCAAGAGCCAGATACCCAAGCGTAGACAAAGCCGAGCCAGACACCAGAGAGAATACAAGATCGGCGTTATAGCCCAAGGAAAGTCCTGGGTGACAATTGAGGAGGTCTTGCTATCCATTTATGCTGAGTGGGGCGACGACAGGGGAGAAGGAGGGGGAGGACATGAGGGAGAAAGACAAGAGCGACGCGCAGCTGACCATCAAATCACGCCATATCAACATGCACGTGCGTCGGAGTTTGAATGACTTGGCAGAGATTCATTCATTTTGACGTTCCTCACTTGTATTGCACTACAGTGGGCACCGTGTCTGGTGTTTCTCAGTCGCCAGTGATAAGAAAAATATCATTGCACTCTTCTGAGACTTGATTTTGGACCGTACTAAGTGTTCAACCTGTGATAGGTTGATATCGACATAGGTTGATTTTACCTCCAGAACTCGCCGGCTTAATGTCAATTGAGAATAGGATAAAATATAAAGGATACAATACAACCTAGAAATTAGGTTGAATAGGATCAACCTACGATCAGCTGAAAATAGGTTGAAAGTGATTTTTCAACCTAAATCAAGTTGGAATTCATACTTAGCCAGCTTCATAGTGACCCCCCTCTTCTCGCCGCGCTCGCACCCTACACGCTCCCTCGCCCCCCACCCGGCCCGTGCCCCCGCCCCGACATAGTGGTGAACGAAAGTGGTGGTGGTCAGAGAACAAAGAAAGCTGATGACAGTACCAGCCACATGACAAACATGTTTAACTGACGCAAACTGACGAGCTTTCACAGCGGGAATCCGAACTGACGAAAATTCACTGCCGGCAGTCCCAAGTGACGAAGAATACCTCAATTTGCCTGTTTTACGTGAGTGAGGTGACTAACTTTCTCAAAATTAGCCGAAGTGACGAAGTGACGAAGGTGGTATAGACTCACATCTTACATCTAGTTTAGCTATTCTAATTTGCATACGAACGTCAAGACTCTCACGAACACACTTTCAGTCAGATTGGTTCCGGCTGTCAACACTTTATATAGTCGTGCTTCGCGCAGAGTATTCTTCTATTTTCAACACTACTAGACGACAACGCGGCGAACCCTAGACTTGGTATAGAACACTTACGTTCTGGACCGCCAATGAATATTCCATTTGTGTCCAGATTTTGCCTACGAAATCTCGGACCCCTACCGTTACTTTGCTCGGGCGGAATCAGTCCACTACGTATTTTCTACAATACATATTGTTCCTCTTCTCCCCTACGATTACGTCTCTTTCTCATCCTACGCTTCCAAACTTCTCGTACCACTTTTGTCCCCATCTCGAATCACACTTGGGGTACTTCCCTCTGCCACAGCATCTGCGTGGCTGTTCAAGCATCTGCGCAATGGTCTTACGGACGGGCCGCACCGTAAGAAAATTACGCCGTAATTCTTACGGCCGTGGCCGTAACACGGGCAGGTGCAAGCCCTACCAGTAAGTACGCTGTCCGTATTCCAGACATCTTTGGGCAAGAAGATCCCCCGGCGCGCCGGGCCAGAATTTCGCGGGTTTGTTCCGAACCTAAGGTAACTTGGCCACCGCCGTACATTGCGGCCCGTGAAGGACCTAAATGTGACTCCCCTTCGGAGTTTGACATCTCATATACGCTAGCGTTGCCATATCATTCGGAATTTCATCGGCCTGAAGTATCATGTGCGAAGATGGAATTCCAATCCAACACGGATTCTTGTTTATGGCCGTGCCACGTCCTCCTTCGAACTTCCATATATGCAGCTCGGGCGCGTAGATATTTCGTTGCATAACCCCGCGATCACACTCAGCACTGCCGGACGCCATCCTGCTCGAGGGCGTCCAGCTCAAAATTGGTCGGACATGTGCGCCTTGAAATTTCCTTTCTTTCTTGCTTCCTTATGATCATTATTGCAGATTCATTTTTCGAAATTTGACACATCTATAAGGCTGAAAAAGGCTTATAATTTGGAATGCGGCGCCACATTCAGGTATTAGATAGATAGGAACAAGATTCGGTCGCTTGGAAACATTATCATATCAGTCTTATCCGCCCGCAGGCTGTGTGGTGATCCGACGCCTTGCCAAGTTAATCTGGCTCTTTGCAGTCAACTACAAATGTGCTTGTGAGCTACATGGATCCACCATCGTCTCATCTTAGCCATCTCAGGCTGTCTTCTTTTAGCAAAAAACGCCACTGCCATTGCACATATATTATGATCAACAACACCCAAAGCCGTGACATCATTGCATCCAAACGCCGCTGTTGTCTGCCCACAGATCCGTGTTCCCATCCCCAGCAATAAATAAGCAACAGGTATACCACCTCACGCTGGATGCTCATCTCTCTTCCCTCCACCTCCCCCACTCGCACGATGTTGAACATCCCACGAGTTTCATCGGTGCTCGCGACTGTCACGCTGGAAAGCTTCTTCTTTGGGATCTACCTGATCGTCACGGCCACGGCGCTCATCCTGCTGCTCAAAAGACGGGCAGAGTCGGTGTCTACGCGCCCCGGGCATCGACGGCTTGCGGTTTTGCTGGGAATTTCCGCACTATTCCTGGTGGTGGCCGGGGTGCGTGCTCCCATTCTTCAACCTACTTCGATATTAAATGTTTCTTCTCATACAGCACTGGGTGAACACAGTATACCGTTTTTTCTTCGCTTTCGTGTACTTCGCAGCCGACGGTATCAACCCGATGGGGTTCTACAGCGACTGGGCGCAGCCGACCGAGGTGCTCCAAACCGGCTTCCTCATGGCATCGCTAAGATGGTTACACAAGTAACTTATGTAAACTAACTTGCCCTGCCACAAGTAACTTGTAGCTAACTTGTGGCGGGGCAAGTTAAATTTACCCGCACAGTTCCGCATAAGTACAAGTTCCGTACAAATAAGTTAACTTAAGTTAAAATAAGTAAGTTACATGTTAATGGTTCTTTCATCCCGGTGCCTATGGGGTACCATCCTAGCACCTAATATCACCTCAAATATGAGTCTTTTGCAGTCCTATGATGCTTTGAGGCAATGATCCGTGTTGTTATGACTAATGTTCTGCTGGGAGTAAGTTCACCCTGGCGAAGAGATGCATTGGAGGTGTAGGACATAGAGGTAGTGTTCGTTTTGCAAAGATATTATTCGTATGTCAGATCTAGGCAACACAGGTACTTATACAATGCCCGTTCTAAGTACAATGGCTGTTTTGCCCCAAAGTTGAACTAACTTGCTTTTGACTTTGGATGATCTGAAGACAGGCATGCATGTTGTCCTTCAGCCATGGTTGATGCCAGGGTTTTGCGGCGGAGCACTCGTTCACATACACGAGGCTAGGGGCATTATTTGATTGGTAGCTAACTTCTCAATACCTCCGAAATTTTTGGTAAAGTAGATTCTAAGTATTTCCTTAGACTTGACTTCGTTTAACTTGAAGAAACCAGTGAATCCGGCGGTAACTGATGCCATCTGATGGCATAAGTTAGTTTGCTTGTGTGAACTTCGTCTAACTTGGTCTGGAAGTTATCCTAAGTTAGCTCAAGTTAACTTAAGTTAGCTTTGGACTACTTCAGTAAGCTTGTTACTTTGGAGTGTATGAAGAGGACTGGGTTGTTAAACTTGGAGAAACCAGTGAGCTTGGGGGTAACTGATGCCATCTGATGGCATAAGTTAGTTTGCCCGTGTTAGCTTCGTCTAACTTGGCCCGCAAGTTAGCTTAAGTTAGCTCAAGTTAACTTAAGTCAGCTTGGGCTACCTTCAATTAACTTGTTACCTTGGAGTTAATGAAGAGAACTGGATTGTTTAACTTGGAGGTGAGCTTGGGGGTAACTGATGCCATCTAATGGCATAAGTTAGTTTGCTCGTGTTAGCTTCGTCTAACTTGGCCTACAAGTTAGCTTAAGTTAGCTCAAGTTAACTTAAGTCAGCTTGGGCTACCTTCAGTTAACTTGTTACCTTGGAGTTAATAAAGAGAACTGGATTGTTTAACTTGGCAAAACAGGTGAGCTTGGGGGTAACTGATGCCATCTGATGGCATAAGTTAGTTTGCTCGTGTAGCTTCGTCTAACTTGGCCCACAAGTTAGCTTAAGTTAGCTGAAGTTAACTTAAGTCAGCTTGGGCTACCTTCAGTTAACTTGTTACCTTGAAGTTAATGAAGAGAACTGGGTTGTTTAACTTGGAGAAACAGGTGAACAGGCAGTAGCTGATCGTCTGATGGCATAAGTTAATTTGTCATGTTACTTTGATCTAACTTGGCAGGCAAGTTAGTGTCAAGTTGCTTGCAGTTAATTCACTCACAGATTCGTGCAGCATTTTAAATTTTTGTTGGCTTTCATAGTATGTATCTAGTGGATGTAAGGATAGTGGGCAAGGTATATATGAGTAACTAAGATTATGTTAGATGTGTGACAAAAAGCCCAAGATGGAGAGGAAAGTCATTGTGCATGGAAACAAGATGAGCTAAATTAATACAGTAGCGATGGAAGCAATAATGAGTAACAAGACATACCTTCGCTACACTCCGGCAAAAGTGTTTGGATATGCAACTAAGATTTCAGTATATGCAACATTCATTGTTGCTGATTAACCCAGCTGCAATCGAACTTGGGCAGGGTCTCAGTGTCAATTTCTGGAGTGCAGTGTTGGTACAGTGTAAAGTTGACCATGTGAGGATACTGACTGAGTGAGATCCATGCCGAGGATGTCCAACATCAATCCTTGGCAGCCGTTGAAAGTGGTAGCATACACAGGTGCAAGAGGAAATTGGTGTCGAAGCAATGTGTGGCCTGAGGAATGACTTCTAGTAAAAGCAATCCTGGGTATGAGTTATCTACGTCATCCAGCTGAATAATGCCGCCCAAAATGCCCTTGAGTAGTTGGATTGTGATCAGTCACGAGTCCAGGTCACCTGCGAGTACCTGCAGGTTGACCTGTGGGAATACCTGCAGGTTGACCTACAGGTCAGGTACCTGTTTCCCACAAGGCCGTTAGTCACGCTTCCTCTAGGGTGAGTGTGATGTGATACCAGCAGTTTGCTTGAGGGTTAAAAGATGTGCCTTTGCTTTGCTCTGGCAGAAGTGCAGACTGCAGTATGTTTGAAGGCAAGCAATCGTCATTTAAAAATACCACAGGCTAAATGACTCAGATATATGAAGGACAGGTTGGTCAAAGCATTATCACAAGGAAAATTTATTCACCCGAGCACAAAGATCTGTGTGATAAATCAAGTTTGTAATGTGCTAACAGTTGTTTTGGCAGCTGGAATTGGGTTACTATACAGCAGGTGGAGAGGCCATTGTAAATAGGTTGGTATCAATCTGGTAAAGTAAAGAGACATGAGGAGATGCCTGCAGACAAAATCAATCTGTTGCGAAGTAAAACTGCGACTGGAGGTCCTTGAGCACATCAAAGATGCTCTTGTGGATGGAATGTTGAGTAGAGGCACATACACCTGCATATCTAAAACTTAATACAATTATGTCGGTACCAAACACAACCCTGACTCACCGGGAATGCCACCAGAATCTGATAATGGCTGTGAATGGCACAGACAGGTCGGTGTGAAAGCGGTTTTGAATGGCAGAAGCATGAAAACCTACCTAATTGCGCCGAATATGGTTCGTCGGTGTCGCTTGGTGTTGCTGGCCAAATATCGGATTATTGACGGTGAGTTCCCAATCAAGATAGTTGCACATTTCGCGCTCCATCTGATTGATCTCCTGCAGGGTAAACATGCCCTACACAACGATACTCCACGATTTATTCGAGTAAGTGTCGTTGTAGATGACCTTGGAGACAAAGATGAAGAGTTGGTGGCCAGAAGAGCTGCGCACAGTGGGGAAACACGCTTTTACACGCTGCAGCAAGACAAGTGCCGCATAGGAGACGGACTGATGCAACTTTGTGCAATGGAAGGCATACACAATAAAGAGAAGGAGGAAGAGGACAAATGTTGAACATACCAGACATACTCATTGAGTCAGGTTGACCCATGGAGCTGTTGGATAGGTGGTCAATAACACTCTATGTTAGGGGATCTGGTCTTACAAATGTGTATTCTTTGCTTACATGGAAGATAGAATGGGTTTGAAATGGTTTTGCAAAGAGTTTAGAGATAAGACAGGTAGGCGACCCGCCAAGTTAGTACAAGTTAGTTTTGCAGCCCGTGGGAAAACTTAAGTTAACTTGCGGCACGCCTGCCGAAAGGGGCAAGTTCCGCACAAGTTACTTTTCATAAGTTACTTTTTACGGACTCCATCGCTAACAATCATGGATGCCCTCATCGTGCGCATTCCCTCTTCTTCTGTTCTGTGCCGCGTTGATCTTTTTTCTCAGGTTCACCGGCTATGGATAATCTGGGGGTACAAAAAACGTGTCGTCGTCTTTCCCCTTTGCACCCTCTTCGGGCTGCTCGGTACGTTGAACTGTCTCCTAAAGGTTCCTTGCACGTTAACGAGTTATCACTAGTCTCTGGTGACGGTGTCACGTACGAGTTTTCTCGGTACGCCCCGGGAGACGAGGTGTGGCCGGTCGTTGCTGACCATTGGATCATCGCCGACTGCGCATTCACGATCCTGTACGTCTTTATGTGTTTCTCTGCGTTATGAACTTAAAAATACCACAGTACGAATTTATACTGTACTGGTACGCTGCTATTACAATTGCATTCCTCATCGTAGACTGATTCTGCCAGGCTTCATGGCTTATCGACTCTGGCGCACCGACCGAATAATCCGGCCTCTCGGCGGCCCAACAATCATGGTTGGCGCCCCATTCACTCTATACGCCATCCTTGACTAAATTAATCTCTCACCCATAGTCTGTCCTCCGCATCATCATCGAAAGTACTGCCCTATTCGCGTACGCTCACTCGCATCCCGCAAATTCCCTGCACTAACGTCGCCATCACAGCGGGTGGTGCATCTTCTTCATCGCGGCCTACAGCGCGCAGTCAAATTTGCGTTTCCTCGTCGACATTACGCCGAGTGTCGTCGGCGCGCTCAACATGCTCGTGTATATGCGCACGGGAATGGGGTGGAATCTGGCGCAGGAGTCGGACCCGGCGAAACAGGTGATCCTGACCTCGTTTATCCATAGCCAGCGAAAGAAGCTGCGAAGTTCGATTGCAGCCGAGTCTGAGCTGGACTCTGTGGTCTGAGAGAGTCCCTCTTTCTTTCTAGATTTGTATGGCTCCATTCCCTCTGTCGCAGGCGATGATCCATTATCAAAGTGCGGCTTAATTCTTCGATCGGGCGTATTGCTCAATAGTATCCAAACCAAACTTGGGTGAGGGGCCGTGGCATCGCCCGGCAGAAACTCATGCTTATGTGGTTCTTTGACTGCATTCAATGTACAATAATGTCAAACTACAATACCCTCTAAGTTTTCCCAGCTAGTCGAGATCTGTGGAACGACATTAGCTGAAAAGCACATAGAAGTTGGAAACACTCACCAAGAACCGACGCAGTCCAATGATCGTCAGGAAGAAGTCATGCCTTCCCAGCATAGGATTACATCCCTTTGCTCCAACGCTCCAAGCAACTCCCAGCCGATCTTGTTTCGAAATATAGGATCTTCCCTTTTGGTGAGTGTGATAGACTGTTGAGAATGTCAAGCTGTCCACTGATGTTCTGATCACAGCTGGGCAAGTAGAATCGCCTAGCTTGCTCAGGGACAAGAAAATTTTTCTGAGGTACTTCTAGCGGTAAATAAACAAGAACTGTCAACGAATATTCCGGGTGGATATGCGTCTCTGATGTTCCCTGCGA